>JAUIMM010000052.1:37600000-38140000 GCA_031769625.1 Taudactylus pleione | reverse complement strand
CCTCTCTAGCCCGTAGTCAGGCAATCCCTGGCTCGGGTGTTTGAGTTTACTTCTTGCATATGAAATACACTCTGTCTTAATTATCTGACTGGTAATCATGATCACATCTCAGCGTAAAGGCATGGAAATGTGGCTGTAAGAACACTCACAATTCTTTGTACGTCTAAAATCCACTTTGAGTGACAGCTTGGTTTTCAGAAATGTGAACATTATTATACAATACTTTCAATATAAATAATCTCAGACTGTATAGTGAAATTGACTGGATCAAAGGAAGGTAATTCTGATTGTAGAATATGTAAACACACAAAGGGGCCTATTCATCAACACTAAAATAACGTTTTTAAGGACATTTTCCTTAAATAACGTTATTTTGGTATTCATGTAGCCACTTAGCACAGGAGATATCACAGATATCTCCTTGCTAAGTTCCCCTGCGTTAATTTCCACACTCCCCATACATTAGTTTGGGGATGTGGAAATTTTGGTATTCATCAAATTCCGAAAATTATCAATTTTCGGAATTTGATGCAGTTACTATTCGCCACTGTGAGGTGGCGAATAGCAGGTGAAACTTACCTGTATCCGCGTGTGCAGGTCCCCTGACGAGTCCCTCCGGCGCTCTGCTCCGTCCTCAGGCTCCGGAGGCTGGTCAGACATGTGTGCTCCCCAGCAGAGCACAAGAAAGTTTAGACAAAAAAAAAAAAGTTTTTTTTTTTTTTCTAATCTGTCATGTGGTCTGCTGGAAAACCACATGACAGACCAGCAGGACGGAGCCGGAGGCTGCTGCGCGGACAGGTAAGTCGGGGGGGGGGGAAGGTGAGCGGAGGGGGGGTACGAAACTTACCGCATCTGTAGGCAGTGCTGCGCATGCGCTGGTTTTACAGAAGTAACAGCGCATGCGCAGCACTGTTTAAAGATGCGATAAGGTAGTGTAGGCAGGGAAAAGTATCTATTTCCCGAAAAGCTGTCATCGCAAAAATGACAGCTTTTCGGAATAGATACTTATGGAGAGGTGGAATGATGAATTCCACCTATAATTAGCTAGAACTCCATGAGAGTTCTAAAGCTAATTATCTCCAGAGAATTTTTATGTTTAATGAATAGGCCCCATTGTATTTTGTTTTGCACAGATCAATGTCAAATATCAAATTTCAGCACTTGAATGTTTTTATTACATTTGTGCATATAAAAATGTGTTTTATACTTTTATTACCTGAAGTGCAACTGTATGGAGCAAAACGCAGCCCCACTGAATCCAGAGCTGGATTTAGACCTCATGGGGACCTAGGCAAGATACCAGTTTGGGGCCCCTCTCCCTCAAACAATCCATAGCACTATATGTGAGATCCTGATTCATGCCCCTTACATAATTTTTTTTGTTTTTCCTCCTTATATTCAGCTTTTTAAAGCTTTAAACATTACGGACATTAAAATGGAAATAAAATCTTTTTTATGCTTCAAAGTCCTGTAGTGCTGTGCAGTGCTCTAACCCCTGGTGGGCGAACACATCATCGAGTGTATCAATTGATAGCAAAGGCACACAGGCAATGGGACATTTATACTAAGTGCCAGTCCAACAAAATTATATATATATATTAGGGATGTGCGCCGGACCATTTTTGCCGGATTTGGATTTGGTTCTAATTCGTCGTCCGGATTTGGATTTGCCAAACTGCAGTGACTGGCTTTGGATTTGGATTTTTTACATAAAATTACCAAAAAAGCTAAAATCACATAAACTGGGCTTTTTTTTGTTCCTAGAGTATTATTAACCTTAATAACATTAATTTTCAGTCATTTACAGTCATTTTAGACCACCTCACAGCTCACAATATTGTTTTCATCATTATTGGCCAAAGGCTGCAGTAAGCTGGCTGGATACTAAGCGACAGAGCAGCGGCACAGACACCGCAGTTTTTTAAAGCACATCTATGAAACATTGCCACACAGCAGTGACAGAACTGAAAGGTAGCGCAAGATGATTACTGTGCTTATATACACAGTGGGCTTATGCCCAAGCAGTCACAGTGCTTGCATACACAGTGGTCTTATGCCCAAGCAGTCACAGTACTTGTATACATAGTGGGGTATGGCCCAAGGAATCATGGTGCTTGTAATGTATACACATGGTGTACTGCACCAAATAAACTAAACTTTTAACTTTCTTGAAGGTTTTTTTAAAAAAATGTTACTTTTTATTTAAAAAAAATGTTTGTATACACAGCCACTTGTAAGTCTGGAGTCTTTGGACACAACCAATTTAATCAGCATAGCATAGCGCAGCGTACATCAGCGTGTGGTCAGTGCCCCCTTACATAGCCACTTAATCAGCAGAGTTTAGCGCAGCATACATCAGCGTGCTCAGTGCCCATATACATAGCCACTTAATCAGCAGAGTATAGCGCAGCATATATCAGCGTGCTCAGTGCCCCTATACATAACTACATAGCCACCATCATCATTGTATAGCGCAGCGTGCTGTCAGTGCACCTATACATAGCCACAATAAGCAGAGTATAGCGCAGTGTGCTGTCAGTGTCCCTATACGTAGCCATCAGCATAGCAGAGTGCAGCGTGCTATCAGTGCCCCTATACATAGCCACTATCAGCAGAGTATAGCGCAGCATGCTGTCATAGTGCCACTATACATAGCCACCATCAGCAGAGTATAGCGCAGGGTGCTGTCAGTGCCCCTATACATAGCCATCAGCAGAGCGGTGCGCAGTGTGAGTGTGCCTCCTTCTGTGTTTTTTTATACAAGGCGCCGCGAACGGGACTCGGCGCCTTGTATAGGAAAACAAGTCTCGCGAGAATCCGACGTCAATCACATGACGTTCGGACTCGCCGGGGGATCCGAGTAGGTGGGTGGGCTTGGATCCCCCATGTTTGGAGCGGTTCAGATTCCACAGAATCCGGACCGCTCATCTCTATACCCGGAAGCTCATTTAAATATATTTTAGTTCAAAATTAAATACAATATTTTATGTAGGCCCAGTATGAGTTATATCTAGGGTCATGACACCACTAGACGAGCCTATTGCCTGTAGAGCACCAGAGATAAGGGAGCACCTTAAACACTGAATTAGTGATATAATGTAATTCATTCATTCATTGTCCTTATTTTCTCAGTGGGGCACCTAAAAAACTGATTTAGTGACATATGTCATTCATTCAGTATCTTTATATTTTCAGTGGCATTCCTAGACTAGGGGGAATTCAATTAGCTGTGGGGTTTGCCACATGGGAAAAAGCTCTGTGTTTCACACCCAGAGCTATTCAATTAATCAGCATTTTCCCCACGTGGTAAACCATGGGTTAACGTGCGCTAATCCATAGATTCTGCGCAAAGTGCTGGAATCTTTGGGTTTCCCTGCATGTTAAATACAGAAGTCTGATAATAAGGGGCCTCTGGATGGTATTGATTACTTAAAAGGGGCACATGAGGAGGTCTGAGGGGCATGTGGAGAAGTTAGTCTGATGGGAACCAAATTTCTTTAATGACCTCATAACATAACTCTAATATATTTAATGATTTTGTGTCTTGGTCATCCCCTCTTTTATATTTTTCTTACCTGTTTCTTCACTTTTGAATTCTATTCTCCTCTGTTCTTCTACTTATGCTCAACTTCTGTCTTTACTTTCTTCTTTGTCTCTGGTCTGGGCTGGTCTCAGGCTGGCTGGAGTACCGCTCCTGTATGCAGCTCCTCTTCTTCTCAAAAGTTATGATGTCATGTTGTCTCATTTCTTGACTGACAGTGACAGACACAGTTCCCTGTGACTGTACATAGGAGGAGGGAAGCCAGGGACAGCATAACGCACTGCTCACATATTATCATCGAAGGAGGCGCCCAGCACTTTTTGGCGAGCTAGGCCTGGAAGGACCATTGCAGGCTGGAGGCCTGGCCATGGCCGTGTCACCCACAGGTCATCACACCCTGGGCAATGAAACTGGCCATGCCACCCTACAGCCTTTCTGTGGTGACCTAATCTTACCAATCACATGTGTAATAAATACTTGGAATGAGTATCATTAAATTGAAATGATTTTATATGTAATTTTAAGGGGTAGATATACTAAGCCATTGAGAGAGAGAAAGTGGAAAGAGATAAAGTACCAACCAGTCAGCTCCTACTGTAACTGTCATTTTTCAAATACAGGGTCTATGTACTAAGCCTTGGTGAGAGATAAAGTAGATGAACAGAATGTAAAGTGACAGTTAGGAGCTGATTTGTTGGTACTTTATCTCTTTCCACTTTATCTCTCTCCAAGGCTTAGTACATCTACCTGCTAATAACTAGATTTTGATGAAAACCCCATTTCAGCACCTTTTCCTTTTTGATACTGCACCATTAGAAAACACTGTATGTACAGTAAGTGTGACATCAAGTGAAGCCTGAGCCTTGTTTCTTTTAGGTGATTGCTGAAGAATTATCTGGAAATGATGACTATGTTGAACTCTCCTTCAGTGCACGGAAACTAGATGACAAGGTAACATGCTCTTTTTTTTTTGTGCAAAAATCCTAACATGATTTTTCTACAGTCTATGGGGCCTATTCATCATTACGAAAAATTCTTAGGAGGTAATTAGGTTTAGAAATCGCATGGAGTTCTACCTAATTACCGGAGGAATTCATCATTCCTCATCTCCATAATTATCTATTCCGAAAAGCTGTCATTTTTGCGATGACAGCTTTTCATGAAATAGATACTTTTCCCTGCCTGCCTGCACATTTCACTGCCGTCGTCCATGTCGCCCAGGTGCTTCACCTCTGTCCTCCGGCAGCATGTCTGTCTCCCACCCCCGATGTCCGCTGCATCAACTCTTCCCGGCTATTCTGGGACCCAGCCGCTGGCGCCGACTGGCTGTCACTTGTTGGTGGCTTTAAAAGGATGCGGCCGGCGGGGAGATGTGAGCTGGGCAGAGGGGCTGCAATACTTACCTCTGTTCTCCCCGGGTTGTCACCACATGCTCCTGCTGCCAGAATCGTCTCCCCTCTGTTCCCCGTTGGCACTTGTAAGTTCTTCTTCAATTAACTGTTTATAGTAAATAAACAGTTAATAGAGGAAGCACTTACAAGTTGTCACCAGGGAACAGAGGGGAGACGCTTCCGGCAGCAGCAACAGACAGAGGGGTGAACACACAGCCGGAGCCGGAGGAGGAAGCGTTGGAGGGAGCCGGAGGAAGACCAGCAGGTAAGTATATACTGTACCGCTGCTACACAAGCTGCCGTGTAAACGGCAGTTTGTGTAGCCTTACAAAGGGCTATACGCCATCTAAACTTGGCATAGAGCAACACCATTAAATTCCAAAAATACTTCATTTGATGAATTTGATGAATAGCCTAATTTCTACATCCCCATACTAAAGTATGGGGAGTGTGGAAATTAGCACAGACTGACTTAACCAGGAGATATCAGTGATATCTTCCGTGCTAAGGGCCTGATTCAGAACCGGACGCAATTAGCGCTCGCTTGTACAGAAAATAGGGGTGGCTATTCAAATGAACTGTTTGCTCTTTGCGGTCTGTTCACGCCTCTAGGTCTGAACGAGCGAACAAAACTTGCGGTCGTTTTTTGGAAAAATAAGCCCCCTGGCCGCTCGCATCCTACGTCATGTCCGCTATTTATTAGATTAATCGAGTACATCGGCCAGCGTAGGAACTGCTCGCTATTCTTGTGGTTGGTTTTTGCTACCACAATCTTGCGAGCAGTTCTGGCTTTAAAATAACCCAGTGACGTGGTCAATGACGCTGCTGTATTAATTAGGCACACCCATAAAACGCCCGTTTTGACCTTTAAGCACGCCTGCGTTCGGATCTCCACTCCCCGTTTTCAAGCACCTTCCCCTGTTACCACCCACATGCGCCTCCTCCTGTCACTGAAAATAGCAGGCATTCGCTGTTTAGCGAACAAATGAATTTCGGCCACACTGACTGGTTCGCGCATGCGTATAACGATCCGTACGCATGGGCAGTTGGGCAAACATCGCTCAATGCGAACGAGCGGCCGCTTACGAGCAGCTCTGAATCAGGGCCAAAGTGTCTTCATGAATACTAAAAAACGGTAATTAAGGAAAAAAATTCTTAAAACCGTTAATTTAGTGTTGATGAATAGGCCCCTAAATGTTAATGTTATCACATTTGAATGTTGTGAATTAATTAAAGAACACAAATCAATACCAGCTTTTCCTTTTTTTAAACTTTCGAATGTGAATGAAAATGCATTACCTAGTTTACAGATGGAGCATAGTTTATTACCATAAACAGAGCACCATCACACAGACTTTTACAATAAACTCAAATATCATAATTTTGGAATGTGTGTGTAAGCCCACGTACCAAATAAAAATAAGAATGAGAGTTATCTATAAAGCATCTACGTATGAAGGGCCTGATTCAGCAAGGATCGCTATTGTGATCGCGGTAGCAAGTATGCTAATAACTGCAATCACAAAGCACTCTCACTGGCAACATGTAGACATATGTAATACCTTGCAATCCAGCCAAACATCAGTAACATCTAAGTACATCGGAGCCACTAGCACATTTAAGGCAGGTCTGACCCTACAACTAAATTGCTAACTTTCCTGCATGTAGTGAGAGCTCAAGATGCGTATGCCATCACAGTGGCTAATTTATGCACACCTCTTCAATGGCGTTCAAACGCCTGCGTTTCTCCGACCACCCCCATTACCACCCCCAAATGGTATTTCCTGTCAATCACTCTGCGATGGGTCTGCGTAGTCACTGTGATCGCAGACCCGATCACAGTGGTGCCTTCACGCACACGCACTGAGAAGCAATCGGCCGTCTGTGTATGCTTTAGCAGTTGCGATCTTTGCTACGTGATGAGTGCACATGTCGGCAGCAGTGAGCGATAGGCACTGCTATCAGGCCGAATCCAAGATGAGTGCAAAGCTGTAGAGCAACATACACAAGATAATACATCTTCCCGGTTAAAAGGGGAAATACAACACCATAGGAGTGGTGTAGGGCACGGCCCTAAAGAAGTATACAGTTTCAGCCACAGTAGAAGTCAGAGTAGCATTGGTGGAGTCTGCCAGTGATATATGCAGCTTACTCTCTCAGGACATACAATAGGAGAGGGGATGCAGTGGAATGTCCAGGCTGAGATGGTTAGTAGGCCTTAGATGATCATTGGACATGGTAGAGATGCAGGGACCCTAGTTCCACCATAGTCTATAGAAGAAAGGTGAGCCTGAGGATATAAAAATTTAAATGGACGATATTAGTGGGCTTAGGCAGAATGTGCAGGATCTCAGGGTAAACACGTTTACCTGGTCTAGCCCACACACTCCTGAACAGTTAGTGTAGTGATCCACCTCATGGAGTCATGTAGTCTGCAGCCAATCGCAATGCCCGCCAACCATGGTGCCCAAAGCGCGTGTGCCCCACTTTCCCCACCATTATTACACCAATGCTCAGAAAATCCCAGCTGTAGTTAATGTTAAAATGAGTAAAGCTAGATGTTTTAAAAAGCTAAAATAAGACTGGCAGCTGAACAAATCGTACAATAATTGAATCTCCCATTTCCATCAACTGTGACAGAAGAGATGTAAACAGACAAAAAAGTATCTGCCAATCCATTTAACTGAGTAACATTGCATTTCAGGATTTTTTCAGCAAGTCCGATCCATTCTTGGAAACGTTCAGAATGAATGATGATGGCACACAGCAGCTGGTACACAGGACTGAAGTAAGTCTAGTGTAAATACATGCTGAATCTGGACATGAAAGCACGACATGGGTCATCCTAACTTAGAGTTGTCTCTGTCATCATTGTTATGACAGGTTCTATACAAGTTCTTGATGTCTGCAGTTTCTAGTCTTTTGTGTTGTCAGGAACATATGTTATATTCAAATTGTCCCATTGTTCTCTCATCTAAAACCATAATGTAAAAAGCAGCATCTGTTTGTAACTTGTCAAGTGTGGGAAGTTTTATGCCCAAATCAGTTTTGTGCAAAAAAGTAGAGCAATGTATTGTAATGATTTTGACATTTGTTACTTGTTCACTGCACAGCTTAACAGCATTGCCCCCGCAGATAGTTTATTAGAGGATAAATCCGCAGATGTCATGCTGGTTTTCTTAACTGTATTTTATTAAGAGTTTGACCCACTTTGCTCTCCAAACATATGCATAACAGTTCTGCTAAAACACATGTGCTTACATGTGTATGTTGAGTCACATATATTTCAAGGGAATGGGTATGATATACCGCCGGCCGCATGGCAGCCCGACAGGAGCAGAGTTCGAAGCAGCGGAAGCCCGACAGCGCTGGAATTCCCGATCATGGATAGGTAAGTATAGACTAACCTAACCTAACCCCCCTAACCCTAACCCTCCTTAGGGGTGCCTAACCCTAACTTCACCCCCAAGTGCCTAACCCTAATCCCCCCTCTAAGTGCCTAACCCTCACCACCCCCTTCCCCGCTGCCTAAACCTAAGTCCCCCGGGGGGGTGCCTAACCCTAAGTCTCCCCCGGGGGTGCCTAACCCTCCCTCCCCCTAGCCTAACCCTTCTGGGGGGGGTGCCTAACCCTAAGTCCCCCCCGGGAGCCCTAAACCTAACCCTCCCCCCCCCGCGGCTGTCCGCTCGCGGCGCCCGGCATCACTACGATCGCGATGCCGGGCGCCGGTCTCCCGGCATCAGGGAAATGCGGGCGTCTACATCTAGATGCCCGGCACTTCACCCATGCCGGTATAAGACAGTCGGGAAGCCGGCTGCCGGTATTTAGGCAGTCGGCTTCCCGATTGCTTCCCATTTCAAGATTTGTCCAAAACCAGAACATAGCAGTATCTTTACATCAGGTGTATATGTACTTACTGATAAAGTAGAGATTACAGTGTTAGTTATAAATGCAGAATGTGTATTATCCTATTTGTAAACAATATAGGCCCTCATTTACTAACGAGTTTTATCACCAAAACAAGTGATATATTTCACTGTGTATGATAAATGGTGCTCCAGCCAATCAGCTCCCACCTATCATTTTTCTAACAGTTGACAGTTGGGAGCTGATTGGCTGGAGCACCATTTATCATACACAGTGAAATATATCACTTGTTTTGGTGATAAAGGGGTCTATTTACTAAGCAGTGTTAGGAGACAGAGAGAAAAGTTATAAGGTGCCAGCCAATCAGCTCCCAACTGGCACCCTATCACTTTTCACTGTCTCCTAACACTGCTTTGTAAATAGACCCCAAGATTCGTTAGTAAATGAGGCCCATAGTGTGTTATATGCACGAGAGAAAATGGTGTCTTGACAGTGTTATTAGTAAATGTGAAAGTCACATTTTGAAATAGAATAGAATACAAACACTCCTACCTCTTTATAGATTCAATTGCAATCTTCTTTCCTATAGTTGTTCAAATTTAAATGACAATCATAATAAATAGACAACTGCAATACTAATGAATTAGGTTTTATCATCTAGAAGGGTCAAAACACAACAACCAATGATAAGCTGTTAAATTACGCTCCTGATGAAAGATCATCTTCCTCACATATATTTACACTATACCTGTAGAAGCTAGAAGCATACAGTATCTTGGGATTTGCACAACAGAGAAAAGTGAGGAAATCATGTAGGTGCTCAAAGGTATTTAGGAAAATACGTCCCTTTTAAAGTTGGTAACAAAGGTCCCTCTAAAGTAGATCCTCAGTTCTTTATTGGTCTTAATCAATAGAGTCAACAATACTAGGAAATCCCGACGGTAGCCTTCTTATGGAGAATATTATGGATATTAGTTACTGAGGATATTATGGAGATAATGAGTCTGTAATTTGAAGGTATGTGTCATAAAGAGTTCTGCTAAATATGGTGGAACAACCACACTGTGACATCATTCTGAAAAATGGCCCTTAATCTCCTATACCAAGAAGTGTAGAGTACCACAGTTCACACATTGCACATCCATAGGACACAAAGAGTAGTATCTTGGTGAATAGGTCATGTCCAATGCAAGCGGTGTATCAGTTGATCTTGTTATAAGTTGGTTGTGACAATAATATTCTTGACTGTAAGGCTTTTGAACTGTGTGCTCTTGGTGACCTGTAAGGATTCCACCACATATGATGTCCACAAGGCCAGTCTCTGAGCATGTTTTGTGAAAACAATGTGAGGTGAAGTGAATAATGAAATAACGCCGCAGTCAGTGATTGAGGTCCCCGCAAAACGCACTGATATATGTGGCGCCGTCCAATGAGTTCTGAAGCATTTGACTGAATATGAGCATATAATATTGCCCGAAACACTTCAGAATTCATTCTGCTGCTTTTGTCAGCAGTCACATCATCAATAAATACAAGGGAACCAGTTCCATTGGCAGCCATACATGCCCACGCCATGACACTACCACCACCATGCTTCACTAATGAGGTGGTATGTTTTGGATCATGAGCAGTTCCTTTCCTTCTCCATACTCTTCTCCGCATCACTTTGGTACAAGTTGATCTTTGTCGCATCTGTCCATAGGATGTTGTTCCAGAACTGTAATGGCTTTTTAAGATGTTGTTTGGCAAACTCTAATCTGGTCTTCCTGTTTTTGTGGCTCACCAATGGTTTATATCTTGTGGTGAACCCTCTATATTCACTCTTGTGAAGTCTTCTCTTGATTGTTGACTTTGACACATATACACCTACCTACTGGAGAGTGGTCTTGATTTGGCCAACTGTTGTGAAGGGGTTTTTCTTCACCAGGGAAATAATTCTTCTGTCATCCACCACAGTTGTTTTCTGTGGTCTTCTGGGTCTTTTGGTGTTGCTGAGCTCTCCGGTGCGTTCTTTCTTTTTAAGAATGTTCCAAACAGTTGATTTGGCCACACCTAATGTTTTTTCTATCTCTCTGATGGGTTTGTTTTGATTTTTCAGCCTAATGATGGCTTGCTTCACTGATAGTGACAGCTCATTGGATCTCATATTGAGAGTCCACAGCAACTGATTCCAAATGCAAATGTCACACCTAGAATCAACTCCAGACCTTTTACCTGCTTAATTGATAATGAAATAACGAGGGAATAGCCCACACCTGTCCATGATATAGCTTTTGAGTTGATAGTCCCATTACTTTTGGCCCCTTAAAAAGTGGGAGGCACATATAGAAACCATTGTAATTCCTACACTGTTCACCTGATTTGGATGTAATTACCCTCAAATTAAATCTGAAAGTCTGCAGTTAAAGCACATCTTGTTTGTTTAATTTCAAAGCCATTGTGGTGAATAGAGGTCAAAATATGAAAATTCTGTCAGTGTCCCAATATTTATGCACCTGACCAGTGGTCGAAGTGTGCTGGTATACGGCGGTATGATATACCGGCACTTCGATTTGTACAGTGAGTGGGCGCCTGTACAGTGGGTGAGAGGCTTGAACGCTGCTTATGTGGCTCACACACACTCCGGAGCCCTTGCAGTGCCTGGGTTGCCGCTGTGGCTGGATGGATCTCCGTCCCCACTCCTAGCCTCATCATCAGCACTCCCTCTGTGTGTCCCCTCCCCTCCTCATCAATTGGCTGCTGCTGCTCGACTCCCGCGGAGTTACAGGACAGGTTAGCGATGGTCGGAAATACGCACAGCCGCACACTGCTCCCACTCCCCTTCTCATCTCCCGTTGTGCCTCCCCCTGCTCCTGGCCACTGTCGGGGTGCGAGTTGCGCTGGATGGAAGTCCCTGCTCCCGACCACATCTCCACTCACATTGTGCCTAACTGCTCCTCAATTTGCTGCTGCTTCTGGCTCCATTGGGTTGCGGGTTATCGATGGTTGGGACTCCGCTCCCTGCTCCCCTTCTCATCTCCACTACCGCTTTTGGATCCCTCTCTAACACTGCCACTCACAGACACCATCTTCCAGACAGCCTGCCTACCTGAGCATGTCTCCTCAGCTCTGCTGACTGTTTCAGAAGCACCTGGTGAATAATACCAACCAGGGTGCTTATGTGTGTGTGTGTGTGTGTTTTCCTGTGGGGGGCCTATATGTGTGTTTTTTCCTGTGGGGGGCCTATATGTGTGTGTGTGGGTGTTTTTTCCTGTGGGGGGCCTATATGTGTGTGTGTGGGTGTTTTTTCTGTGGGGGCCTATATGTGTGTCTGTGTGTGTGTGTTTTTTCCTGTGGGGGGCCTATATGTGTGTGTGTGGGTGTTTTTTCTGTGTGGGCCTATATGTGTGTGTGTGGGTGTTTTTTCTGTGTGGGCCTATATGTGGGTGTTATTTCCTGTGGGGGGCCTATATGTGTGTTTTTTCCTGTGGGGGCCTATATGTGTGTTTTTTCCTATGGGGTTCCTATATGTGTGTGTTTTTTTTTTCCTGTGGTGGCCTATTTGTGAGTGTGTTTTTCCTGCGGGGGCCTGTGTGTGTGTTTATTCCAGTGGGGGCCTGTGTCTGTGTGTGTTTTTTCCTGTGGGTAATGTGTTTTTTTTTTTTTCTTAACGATGACAATGTGCGTGTGTGTTTTTTTTTATTTCGTGTGAAGCCTATGGGGGCGATTCAAATGTTTTGCCGGCGGCTTTTCTTTTTAGATGCCCGTCAGAGCAATTCAATTGTTGCTCTGTCAGGTCACGATAGCCGCTGGCTCCGGGATTTCTGCACACACTCAGGAGGGTGCGAGCAGAAATGTGTGTGAAACCCCCTGGTTAGGACGCGCTAACCGCAGTTAGCGCCCTATCCATAATTTTAGACGGGTTTAGCCGTTTTACATGGCTAAACCTCGTTTCATAGGCGGCGAAGAGGGCGATAATTAATGAGCGCCCAGAACAATTGAATAGCAAACTGGGAGCTCATTAATTATCATCACTTAAAAAACATTTAAATCGCCCCCTCTGTGTTTTATTTTTTATGTTCTAGGTGCTTGTTTCTTATTTTCCTTTCAATATGTGTGTTTTTTTAAATGCGAATCCTATGAGGGGAATTCAATGTGCATAATGTATAAGAGGTACTACTACTGAATGGTATAATGTGTTTAAGGGATACCAGAGTGTGGTGCACTATATTGAATAAAAGGGGCTCATCTTACGGACACACCCCTCTGAGTGGTCACACCCCTACAACCTTAAATTTTCCATACCCCCACTTCAAAATTTCCACTCCGACCACTGCACCTGACTGAATATATATATATATATATATATATGTAGATATCCTGGAAGGAAGGATGGATGCACTCGCCGTTTAATGTAACTTCTCAAACTTTATTCATCACAAGGTTTCATCAGAAGAATATGATCATGGTCGACGTTTCGGTACACATCTGGACCTTTATCAAGACCTCAATACAATCACGTCTCAGATATATTGTATTTAGACAACAATATACTATGCATCTGTGGAAAATAATAAAAATACCAAAATAACCTATCAGGCTCCTGTAAAACCCGGGGTGATACCAATATACAGAAAAATATATATATATGAATGTGGCTAACACTGACACCACACCATAGTGCAAATAAGTAATCAATGCCAATTAGCCTGTGCTCCCAGCGTGCAGACTACCTAATGCTGAAAAGATATTGTGCAGTATTACAATACCTCTAATAGTTTCCAGCGACGGCATGGTTAAATAATCAGAACCCGAGACAATCTCATGATATGCAAATGGAGACTTGGTCAAAGCATAGACCAGTACAAGACAACTGATTAACCTGTAGCAATATAGCATGATAATAATCATATATATGGCAAATCGTATAAGTGATATAACCATCCTGCAATGTGCACAGAAGCTTACCCCAAAATTCAGGTATGGTCATGTAGCGTGCTGTCACTAGCCGCACACCGCCGCAGGTACAGGCATGTACCCTCGTGGATGTGAACTTCCTGCTCAGTCGCGGCTAGAAAAGCCGTCCGACCGGAAGTGATCATCACCAGTACAGCTTCCGCGTGTCGGAGTGACACGCACGCCTCCTCCGAATGGCTAGCACTGGCGTCCACGTGACTAAACTGTCACATGGTCCAAAAAGGATATGGAGCACACAGACTTAAGCTTACAGGAACCTGATAGGTCTGACAGTGTATGTAAACAATCATATATTGATCGGTGATGGATATAAAGGACTGCATTGACCAAAATAATATTAATAGTAAAGAATATTAGAAACACTGTTAAAAATGAAATTACACAAAAAAAAATATTTAAACAATTCTTTCCAAAGGATATATTTCCAAAGGATGATTTATGCAACATTTCTTATAAAAATGTTTACAGGTGTATGTGTATGTATATATCTAGAGAGGTGTGGTTAGATGTTTCAACCCAAAATACCATCTCATTCTAACCTATTTATGGAAGTACAATGTGATTGAAAAGGTAAGTATGATATACTACCAACCAAATATAAGGAATAGAACTAAAGAATGACTCCTAGAGGATTGTACTCATTAAGCCCTCGAGGCATCACTGTATCAAGCTTGTGTATCCAAAAGCTTTCTCTACTTTTTAGGCTCAAAAGCCTATCGTGCCCAATTCATAAAAAAAGCAAACAATTTAATTAAAAATCCAGAGTAAGACCTATAGGGGACAAAGTTTTAAAACCGTAAATCATCTTCATTTCAGTTTTAGCTAACATTTTAGACAAATCATACCTTCTCTCCTGTTTCTGTATTAATTTAAACCCATTAAAAAAAAATATTCCTGAGATTGAGCAATTATGTATATTTTTAAAATGCATAGATAGGAAATGGGTTTCAAGACCTTTTTTTTAATGATTCTTAAGTGTTCTCCAATACATATTTTTAAAGGTCTTGATGTACATCCTATTTATACATTTTCCACATGTGCATTTAATTGTGTAAATAACATTCATAGAATTGCACGTGATAAAATCTTTTATTTGACATTGTTTTCCATTTATTTACATATTATTTTACAGTCAGGTGCATAAATATTGGGACATTCACAGAATTTTCATATTTTGGCCTCTATTCACCACCACAATGGCTTTGAAATGAAACAAACAAGATGTGCTTTAACTGCAGACTTTCAGATTTAATTTGAGGGTAATTACATCCAAATCAGGTGAACGGTATAGGAATTACAATGGTTTCTATATGTGCTTCCCACTTTTTAAGGGGCCAAAAGTAATGGGACTATCAACTCAAAAGTTATTTCATGGACAGGTGTGGGCTATTGCCTCGTTATTTCATTATCAATTAAGCAGGTAAAAGGTCTGGAGTTGATTCTAGGTGTGACATTTGCATTTGGAATCAGTTGCTGTGGACTCTCAATATGAGATCCGAGGAGCTGTCACTATCAGTGAAGCAAGCCATCATTAGGCTGAAAAATCAAAACAAACCCATCAGAGAGATAGCAAAAACATTAGGTGTGGCCAAATCAACTGTTTGGAACATTCGTAAAAAGAAAGAATGCACCGGAGAGCTCAGCAACACCAAAAGACCCGGAAGAACATGGAAAACAACTGTGGTGGATGACAGAAGAATTATTTCCCTGGTGAAGAAAAACCCCTTCACAACAGTTGGCCAAATCAAGAACACTCTCCAGGAGGTAGGTGTATATGTGTCAAAGTCAACAATCAAGAGAAGACTTCACAAGAGTGAATATAGAGGGTTCACCACAAGATGTAAACCATTGGTGAGCCACAAAAACAGGAAGACCAGATTAGAGTTTGCCAAACAACATCTTAAAAAGCCATTACAGTACTGGAACAACATCCTATGGACAGATGAGACAAAGATCAACTTGTACCAGAGTGATGGGAAGAGAAGAGTATGGAGAAGGAAAGGAACTGCTCATGATCCAAAACATACCACCTCATCAGTGAAGCATGGTGGTGGTAGTGTCATGGTGTGGGCATGTATGGCTGCCAATGGAACTGGTTCCCTTGTATTTATTGATGATGTGACTGCTGACAAAAGCAGCAGAATGAATTCTGAAGTGTTTCGGGCAATATTATATGCTCATATTCAGTCAAATGCTTCAGAACTCATTAGACAGCGCTTCACAGTGCAGATGGACAATGACCCGAAGCATACTTCAAAAGCAACCAAAGAGTTTTTATGGCTAAAAGTGAAATGTTATGCAATGGCCAAGTAAATCCCCTGCTCTGAATCCGATTGAGCATGCATTTCACTTGATGAAGACAAAACTGAAGGGAAAATGCCCCAAGAACAAGCAGGAACTGAAGACATTTGCAGTAGAGGCCTGGCAGAGCATCACCAGGGATGAAACCCAGCATCTGGTGATGTCTATGCGTTCCAGACTTCAGGCTGTAATTGCTTGCAAAGGATTTGCAACAAAGTATTAAAAAGTGAAAGATAGATTTAGGATTGTTTAGTTTGTCCCATTACTTTTGGCCCCTTAAAAAGTGGGAGGCACATATAGAAACCGTTGTAATTCCTACACCGTTCACATGATTTGGATGTATTTACCCTCAAATTAAATCTGAAAGTCTACAGTTAAAGCACATCTTGTTTGTTTCATTTCAAAGCCATTGTGGTGGTGAATAGAGGCCAAAATATGAAAATTCTGTCAATGTCCCAATATTTATGCACCTGACTGTACATGTGTTAGTCGTTTTGACCCACCCTGAACCCCACACAGTTGCCACACCTATAAAACCCTGTTGATTTTATATAGCTAACTCTTTCAGGGACTATGTGACTCCTAACCAATCGATTAATAAGGTTAGGGGCTTTTCTATATATACAGTTTGGTTTTTGCAAATATTTTTTAACCTATAATTGGATCTTTGCAGAGGATCGGCCAATATTTTCTAAAGTACTTTTCTAAAAGTTTGTATTGTAAGCTGTAGTCTGTTATAGAAACCCATTCAAATTTTTCATCTCTTTTTTTGGTGTTGGTCCTTTTTGGGCATCAATATATCTATCCTATCTATATCGGTAGCTTCTGCTATTGCTTTTTCTACCATTTGTTCCTTATAACCAAAGGCTACAAATCTCTACTTCATTTCTTTAGCCTCTTCTAAAAAATATTAGTGCAGTTCCTCCTTAATCGTTTCAACTGACCTCTCGGAATTGAGTCTTTCTAATTGGTATGGTGGCAGCTTGTTGTGTTTATGTACATTCTGGAGTCTGTAGGTTTGACAAAAAGATTTTTGTTTGTATTTGATTGCTTCTATATAGATAGTAATATCTAGAAAGTTTATTTCTGTTTCCCCTACTACAGAGGTGAGATTTATGTTCATGCATTATTATTCAAAAATGCTAAATTGTCCAAAAATACCCCATCTCTTTTCCAGATAAAGAATATTTCATCAATATACAGATGTGTCCACATACATCTTACTTCCTTGTGCATTAAACAGCCCTTCTAGTTGCACAATGCCGTGGCATGACTTCGTAGCGCCAAACATCTTTTTACCTTCAAATGTGTCTTATTCGCAAAGCGGGTGTATCTGCATGTACAATCCTATGTTACAGTGTCACAGCCGCTGACACTGTAACGTAGTATTTTGCATGCAGATACACCCGCAGTTGCATACAGAATATAGACATGCCGCATAGTATTTTAATCAGCAGAAGCTGCTTGTGCATCCTATTCACATCAATAGTCACATTAAAATACACTCTGCACTACTGAGTCACACTGCGCTCACGCGTTATATTTAAAGCGACTAGTAGCACACGGAAGTAAGATGTATGTGAACACATCTGTATCTTTTCCAGGACACTAGGCAAGCCCAATATGGATTGTTACTCCACATCATATACTGTTTACATTGTCCGATTAATACCGGTATATGTTGGCATAACTGGTAGCAAACCTAGTGCCCATTGCTGTACTGGCTTTCTGAATTAAGAAATCTTCCTTAAACAGGAAGTTGTTATTATAGAGAATAAAACCTATACATTTAATTACAAACTCTTGTAATACCAGATCAAGTTCAGATTCAGCTAAAACTGTAGAAACCGATTTAATGCCACAGTCATGTTAAGTAGTATATAAAAAAACAAAAATCTGCGGTAACCAATAATAGACCTTCTTCCCATTGTATTGAACGTAAATGATTCAGGATGTCCCTGATATCCTTCATATGGGATCTGGTCTTATATGCCAATGGTTGTAGATAGAAGTCTATAAATTGGGAAAGGTTAGCTGTAGGGAAGTCAATACCCAACTTGATCGGTCTCTCCAGGGAGTGTATGGGGTCCTTAAGAAATTTGGGGAGAATGTATATTATTGGATTAATCAGACATGTCTTAATTAGGTATTTGGCCTCTACTTCTAAGTTTTTTGTATGTGACTTTACTGTCAAATTTTCTCTTTATCTCTTGTTCATAGTGACTTAAATTATAATTCCTGTGCCCTTGTCAGTGGGTTTTACAATTAAATTTTTGTTGGACTTCAGTTCCTTTAGTGCCTTCCATTTATTAGAAGTCAAATTACAATGAATTTTCTTTGTTTCAAACTTCACGATATCATCCAGAACTAGGTTCACTGAATGTATCAATATAATTCCCCCTTATATGGCGGGGTAGAATATAGATTTTGGTTTAAAATGTATGGATTGTATTGTTACCAAAGGGATCTTTTCATTCTCTAGTTTAGATAAAAAAAATTTAATTGATAATTATCTACTGATTTTTTGCATGTGTAAAAAGACATTCAAATTGTTAATTTTCCTGGATGGGGTGAATTTAAAAAACTTTTTTTTAATTTTTTGGGACTGAAATTTCTTCACTATTTATTATGTGTGTGCTGAGGTTGAAAATCTTCACCAAACCCCTTTTGTTGTATATTGCCTGTATTAAGCTTATCAATGATATTTGATTTTTTTATTTTATGTATGACTCCCCCGTCATCCCCAGTTTACCTCTCTGACTATAGTCTGTGGTTTCGAAGACTGTTTCTTCTTCCTAAAAATTGTCTCTGATTTCTAGAGGTGGAATAATATTGTGGTTCGCTATGATCTCTTATGGTTTAAATCTATTCTGATGTCGTAGATCATCATAATTATCACAATGATCCTCCCCACCTTGAGCTAATTCTGGATAATTTCTTCCTTGTTTTAAATTGGAGGGTGGATTTATGTTATTTTTATACCCATTTACCCTCCATCTATGAAGCAAAGGAGCTGAGGGGATTCAAACCTAGCTTGCTACTTTCTCCTCCATTCTAAATTGGAAACTGAATCTTTATGGATTTTGTTGATGTGTGTATTTTTAGAGTTCATGGGCAAATAATTTTTCTTTCTATCTATAGTTTTCTGTCTCCAACTGGATCACTCTTTTTTATTAATCATGATATTGGTTTCTGATCCTAGTATTAGGCCTCCCCTTTGCCCATTGGATAGCGAGAGTTCTGGAGAGAACTGCCACTGCTATATAGGTGGATTTCATAATGGTCCCTGAACAGTTTGGACACATTCTTTATGATTGTACATACTAAGTGGGGGGGAGGAGTATGAGCTTCCTGCTCACTTCTAATTGCATGGGCTGGCTGCTGCTGAGCCTCTCTTCCCCTTTTGTACAGTATTTGCATGTACATCAAAGTAACCATCCCTTTTAAATTGCCCACTGAGTGTCTTTATTACGGCAGGATGGTATGTAGGTGGGGCCAATTGCTGTGGTGTGCAGAGCCAATTCTGTATGTGGGCAGAGCCAGGCACAGATGTGGGCGGTCTCTAGAGAATGAGACTGATTGTTCTTTTCCACAGAGTCAGCAATGTTGGCACCAATTATCCAGCTGCAAATTGCTTCTCATTCAAATACAACTGTAGCTCCTGTACTCACCTGATAGTGGCTCTGTACACTACTTATATGTACACATTAAATAACTTATACTTGACCACCCCAATAGTGCCTTTCCAGACGTAAGGGGACGCTAGTCTAAGAAATGCACAAATCTGTATGTGGACGTATTTTGGTATGCATGTGCAGTACAGAAATTCATATATTTATGCTATACTACTTGACATACATCTGCCTCTAATTGAGGCTAATAGTGTCCATGCATACTAGCATACATAATGTACAGCACACCCATCAAATAACCAGCTCATAACAGTCAACAAATAACAAGTAGATATATCTTGTTCTAAAGACTACTATATTAAACGGAATGTAGTTAAGATACCTACAGCCGGCATCCCGGCTGACGAAATCTCTGCGCCAGAATGCCACTACCCGGCAATAAGACTGGTGCCGAAATACTGACAGTAGTGGACACCTCGATACCGAAATCCAGAAAGCCGGATACCGATTGTAAGTATAGCGAGG
The DNA here is from genome assembly GCA_031769625.1 of Taudactylus pleione. Lineage (NCBI taxonomy): Eukaryota > Metazoa > Chordata > Amphibia > Anura > Myobatrachidae > Taudactylus > Taudactylus pleione. The sequence continues at coordinate 38,119,787 of JAUIMM010000052.1, read as the reverse complement.
CTAGTTAAGACTTAGTTGCAAGGGGGGAGGGTTAGGTTTAGGCATTACGGGGGGGTTAGGGTTAGGCTAGGGGAGGGGGAGGTTAGGGTTATGTACCTGTGGGGTTGGGTTAGGCACCACTGGGGGCAGGGTTAGGGTTAGGCACTAAGAGGGGAGGGTTAGGTTTAGGCACCAAGGGGGTGGGCTAGGTTTAGGCACTAACGGGGAGGGTTAGGGTGGGGGGGGGTAGTGTTAGGATACAGAAAAGGAGGGTTAGGGGGAGAAGGGGGCACAGTTAACATACTTACCATACCCTTGTTGGGATCCTGAGCATTGGAATGCTGCTGTCGGTATATTGACAGTTGGCATCCCGAGTGCTAGGATTTCATACTGATTTCTATTAAACAGTATATAGAGTTTCTGTATTAAGGTTTGATACATCACCTATATAAAAAGATCCTATAGTTACCAAGATTTTGAAATAATATCTGCTAAACAGATACATTTAAACAATTCACAAATATTAAAGCAGCAATCCAACACATAAGGTTCTTTTTCCTTTTACATAGCAAGTCAAAAACCTTTTATGAATGTATCTTATTTTCCTCAGCTTCCATCCTACAAATAATTATCTAATTTCAAAATCTCTCTGTAGGGAAAACAAGTATGGCAGCCACATACACTCACAGGCTTAGACAGAGAGGGGAGAAGGAGGGGAAGGATGTCACAATGCAGATAGTGCTCAGAGGGGCATAGAAAAAGCCTCTCTGCCCTCTATATCATGGATCATGTGACTGTGGTAATCCATGGCACTGTAGAATTTTAAATCATTAATAGGAGTCTGAAAAAGAAAGGATAAATGGTAAATCTCAAAATTATTTCTATTGAATGTCACAGGGATTTATGTTAACAAGTAAACCTCCATTATTGTTACTTTAATTACTCATCTTCCATAAAACAAACAAAATAACTTAATAAAAGATTAAAGATATAGAGCCTAGAGAATTGCGATGTTCATTGAGAGTTATATTTCAGAAAACAAACACAAAAAGAAAAGTCATCTTGTGCAGTTACTCAGTATTGAAAAACGGGGAAATTTCCAGAGACAAATCCTTAAGTCTAGGACTGTCCATTGAAATTAGGGACAGCTGCCAGGTGTACAAAACAGAACCCCATTCTGGAGACTGATATAGAAAGCAAAGCCCCACCATAGGTCGCCTGCCTGGCACTATTGCAAGTTTCCATTGTCTTTCATCTCAGCCATATCCATCATGCAGATGTTGCCTTCTCCTCTTTATGGTGCTGAAGTTCTTTGTCCCATACAGGTGGATAAGCACTCTTAGTAGGGGGGCAGTTACAAAATAGGGACAATGCTTGGAGGAGAATATCGAGGACATGCAGCACTGCAGTCTGTTGACTGGATATTTTAATATATTTTTTAAATGTATTACAAAACACTGATTTATCAATTGTAACAATTTAACCATTGCAAATATAGCCAAAAGCCTTTTATATAGCAACCCGCATTTCAGTTTTCCTAGTATACTCTGCTCTAAGAGTCCTCTGCTGATGAAATCATTGTCTATCATAACATCTTTCAGTGAGATACTGTGTAACTAAAGCCCCCCCCCCCCTTCTGCCTTCTTATTTCATTACACGCATCAAGTCAGATCATTTACAAGTCAATAATACAAACAGTCTCCTCACTCTGACATAAATACCATTGGCAGGGAACTTTCATTTTCCCCAAACTGATAGACAGATTATCTAATGGTGTTCTTGGTATTCTCATTAATAATTAAATGTTCTACTTATGAGAACACAGAACACAGCTGTATTCTAGTGCATAATGTACCTGTATTAAGGATTTCATGAGCATGGAAATTAAATTAGTCTAAGAATGAATTAATGAATAACTTGTTATTACATCGCAATGCTACTTCATATTTAATGTTTCTTTTCTTTAAAGACTTTAAGGACCTAAGGCCCTCATTCAGAGCCGCACGTTACCAACAGTACGCTCGTTGCGTTCCGATGTTGACTAACCGCGCATGCGTCGGTGTTACACTGCGCATGTGCGTACGGCAGATTGCGAGTTTTTTTTCTCTCGTTCCTAAAATAGCGTACAGGAAGTGACATGTCAAATGTGATTGACAGAACAGGGCGTTTTTGGGTGTTGACGGGGGTGGAGATGAAAAAACGCAGGCGTGGCGAGGCGTTTTTGGGGCGTACATACATTAGCAGATGCGAACGTCAAATGTGTTCGGACCGTCTCATACGTCACTGGAACATCCGCTTTCCCTTCAAAATGCTCGCACAGCTTAGGGTCAGGATTACTCGACCACATTGGCGATGGCCTTCTCCTCCGTCCCGATGGTGCTGCGATTAATCGCGGCTGGTCAGTAAAGTAATTAGTGTTGGATTGAGAACCGGCTTGGTATGTGTTTGGAAAGCAGTTTATTGGGATAGCACAAAAGCGTACGCAGGTGGAAATCAGAGCTGCTAATGTCATGATTACACAATCAATTAGCGTACATTTTGGGTGTTTTATTTTGGCCACAATTTGTTGGTTATGGCCTATTGTAACAATAATGTCATCATGTTTTAATTAGCTCCCCTTTTTTTTGGTTTACTGTGGAATTTGCATCGCTATGTGATTTTTTAAACGTTCCTTAAAGAGGCCTTTTTTTTTTTTAAGAGGGTCAGTTTTTGCCTTTAGGGCCAGGATTAAATGTAACCCATTTGTACAATAATGTCACAATACAATCTCAGTTTTTTGTTTTAAATTTATTGTTTAAACACAAACAAATTGGCCTAATATTTTGTTGCCTTTTTTTTGTGGCAAAGATATTTGTTAAAAAAAAAAAAAAAGCCATAACTGCTAACATAAACGTAAATACCAAATGTAAAAACATTTCACAAGAAAGGAGAGGGAAGTTTTGACCAGAAAGGAATATGAGCCAAGCACAGAAGGAGTGTGGGAAAAGTCGCCATTGCTGTCACCGTTTTCTCGCCTGTTTGGCTGGGTGAGGGTGGGCGCCAGACCGGGTCCGGGATGCCATCGGGCTGGCCTGTCCAGAGGCAGATGTTGTGGCCTCTGGACTAGGCACAGGGCTAGGCACATTTGGAGGATTGGCTGATGTTGTGCCAGAGGTGGAGGATCCTGATGTTCCGGCAGGAAGGGAGGTCGGCTCCACCATGTGCTGGCGAACGAGCTGCTCCAGGGCATCGGCGATGCGGATGTTGGCCCTGGTATTTTCCGCCAGGGCCTGAGCAATGGTCACGTTGGCCGCAGCATTTTGCTCCAGGGCCTCAGCCACCCGTATCAGACTGGCGTCCATCCTCTGCAGAATCTCCGTATGGCAATCCGATTTAAAATTGAGTTCTGTGAGGAGGCCCACTGCCTGCGAGGGGGCACGCCCTGGACTGGCTTCTGCAGGGTCCTCAGCCGGATGTACTGGTTCCTCCCCTGCAGAGCCAGCAGAAATTCTGCGGCCAAGGCTCCCCTCTGGAGCAGACTCATCCGCCTCTGTCTCTGTTAGGAAAATTGCGAAAAGACTCACATTAGAATCTACATATTGGCACAATAGCATTTCAGAGTTGGTGACATCACAAGACTTACCTTGGCCAACATGAGGAGCCGCAAAGTCTGGCATGTCCGTATCCATGTTGGACACGCCAAACACCTCCACAGCCTGCACACACCCCTGTGCCAGCTCTTCTAAGTCTGTCAACTCCAATGACACAGGGGTGGGACCCCCACCTGTCCCCCTTGCATGCCTAGCCCTGTCGGCAAGTTTTTGCTTGAGACGATATTTGAAGTCTGCCCATCTGTGGAATGAAATTGGAACCATTATCCATTTTTTTACAATGGGGTTTGTTTATAGGATGGGAAAGTGTTTACTTACCGCCGTTTGACATCCCGGGCTAGACGGACATAATCACCCACCCTATTGACAGCAACGGCGACCTCCTCCCACATTCTCCACTTCTGGCTTTGGCTCATATTCCTGGCTGCCTGGGGCAGGATGTCAACGCACTTCTGGATCAAAACCTCCATCTCCTTGCTTGTGAAATGTGGCTGCCTTTTTTTTTTGGCAGCTTTGGCGGGTTGACTGGGGCCAGCAGTCTCTTCCATGTCATCCTCCTCACCTATTTGGGTAAATATGCAGATTTAGCCACTTCACAACTTGCCCAATATATTTGTTTTAAAATAATCATTGAGACAAAATGCATGAAGGCCTTACCGCCGGATTTTTGGCCATAGTTTCCCTGGTCTGAAGCCATGTCTCTGCTTCCAGAATGAAATCAACCAGAAATTCAATGTGATTTCGTGACGTATTTATACATGCGTCCTTTGTTTGCGGCCGCATCATTGATTGTGCGTCCCTATGATTCATCCTTAATTTGTGCGGGAAAATAAACACTATTTATGGCTTGGTGTGTGTGGAGTCGAGGTTGGGTTGTTGGATTGTTGGCGGTTAAGTTGGTTGGATTTGGTTGTTTGCGGTTGGAGGATTTGGCAGAGTTGGTTTTTTGTTTGGTTTTGCTACAGTTGTTTTGGTTTTCCGTTCGCATTTTTTTGCTTTTTTCCCCATCCTTTCCTGATTTGGTAAGTTTTGTGCAGTCTAATTTGTGGCCAATTGGTGTCTACTTCTGTTTTTTGGTTAGCTATTTTTTTTTTAACACTAATTTCATCTTTTTTAGTTTGTTTTGGCTTTCGGACCCAAAGACCTTTTTTTTGGAAATCTTATATATTCGAGTTGGGTAAGTCCATTTTTTTTCTTGCATTTGCGAACTAATTAACGCATTTTTGACTGTTGGTGTAGTGACTTGCATTTGCGAACTAATTAACGCATTTTTGACTGTTGGTGTAGTGACTTGCATTTGCGAACTAATTAACGCATTTTTGACTGTTGGTGTAGTGACTTGCATTTGCGAACTAATTAACGCATTTTTGACTGTTGGTGTAGTGACTTGCATTTGCGAACTAATTAACGCATTTTTGACTGTTGGTGTAGTGACTTGCATTTGCGAACTAATTAACGCATTTTTCGCGGCTTATTCATCATGTAAACCAGTTTTGCTTTTCCCTTTTCCATTTTTGGGGTCCATTTGAACCCTATTTGACGTACGGTGTGCAATGTCGTTTTCATCGATGGCCAAATGTGTGTTTCGCCTATTTTATGTGTTGGCTTGCAACAATTTGACAAACAAAAATTCACCCTCTAAATTTTTGATGTCTCATTTTAGGCTTTTTTACAGTTTATACGTATCATGACAATACCCCGGCATGTAAGCAGCTATGGATGGTATCAGAAAGCTAAGTTGTTTTATGTTACTTTTGGGGTGGCTCAAAAGCCTTACATTGTAAACTTTGAATTTCAGGTAGATCTGGGGCGAATTGTTCTGGCCCTGCTCCTGGAAGACGACCAACCTCAAACTCGTCCCAGGCGTAGGCATCGTAGGCATGCAAGGCCCCAGATATTTCGAACACGTGTCACCCTTTTTGGAATGCCCGATGATGAGGTTTTAAGACGCTACCGTCTACCTCCCAAAATCATCATAGACACTCTCTCATTAATAGAAAGTGATCTTGAGCGGCAAATTGACAGTCCAACAGCAATACCACCACTGACGCAATTCATGGCGGTGTTACATTTCTGTGCCTCAGGATCGTTTCAAACAACGGTGGGAATAGTGGCGGGCATCTCCCAATCCTCCTTTTCCCGGATCCTGAGGGCAGTGATGGAGGCACTTTTCAAGCACCTCCATCATTTTATTAAAATGCCTTTGGATATGGGTGCCCTTAGTGTGGCCAAGGCCAATTTTTACCAAATAGCTGGCTTCCCACACATCATAGGGGTTGTGGATGGTACTCACATACCACTTCAGCCTCCAGCACGGCTGGAGGCAATATTTAGAAACCGTAAACACTATCACTCCCTGAATGTAATGGTGGTATGTGATGCCTCCCTCCAGATCCTGTCCCTGAATGCTAAATTACCCGGAAGTGCTCATGACTCCTTCGTCATCCGGCAATCAGGGATATGGCAGAAATTAACCAACCTACAAGCTGGTGATGCGTGGCTTCTGGGTAAGTGGAGACCTTTAGTACATAACAATGTTAAGCTTGATACACAGTGTTCCTGATGTGGTCTATTTTTGTTCACAGGAGACAGTGGATACCCTTGCATGTCCTGGCTGCTCACTCCTTATTTGGCTCCCACACCAGGGCCACAAAGTGCGTATAATTCCGCACTTACAGCCACCAGGCAAGTGGTGGAGCGCTGTATCGGCCTTTTAAAAGGCCGATTCAGATGCCTCCACCGCTCTGGTGGCGAGCTCATGTATGTGCCGGATATGGTGTCTAAAATTGTGGTCCTGTGTGGGATATTTCACAACATTGCCATAAGGAGTGGTGTCCCAATGCAGCCAGAGGATGCCTTACCTGAGGATGGCCCCCCCGAGGTTGGTCAAAGGTCAGTATGTGGGGGGGCCATACGCGATGATGTGGTGGCCAGATTTTTTAGGTAAGTTTGAACAAAACTACAGTGTTTATACCTAATGTGTTTGTGTTTGTTTGCGAACATCTAATTTTGTTTTTTGTTTCTCACCATCTTCTGTTTGTTCACATAATCTTTGGCACTCCAACGCTCACTACTTCCTGCTACCCTTACCAAACCTGGATCTGGTCCTTTTGGGCATATATTCTGGAACCCATATCGCAACGCCATGTTTGTGGAATCATGTTGGCATGGTCCTTCGTCAACCAGTTCTTGATTTTTTGTTTTTATTTAATTATTTCTTGGTATGTGTTGTATTTGAATTTATCACTGTGTTCTTTTTTTGGGAGTGACCACTTTGTTTTCTCTGTTATGTTGTGAATAAATGTTTGGAGAGTGAAATGGTCTTCCTTTTTTGGGACGTTAACAGCAAGTGTAACCAGGTTAACACAAGTTACATTTGACTAAGGGGTAAACCAGTACTGACGCCAGTTGAGCTAAACTGAAATATGTTTTCAGCTTCCCAACCCACACCAAAAGGAAGCCTGGCCCAACCTTGGGATTTGTAAGATTGGCCTAAGCAGCTTGCGCACCAACTAGGAACCTGTAAAATGTAGAAATATGTAATTGACACTACACCCAAAAAGGGAAATGACATTGTTACTGTTATGTGTTTCTTGTGTCTGTTTGACATACAAAGACAAACACAATCTAACTTTTAAAAAAGGGAAATCCTTGCAGGAACAGTCTACTTATGTCATGCTAAACTATCTTGGTTTTGTATTTTAAAAATGAGCCACAACGTATATTTGTCTTAATAAATTTATTTTGAAAATATAACAAAAATAAAAAAACTACTGCCGAAGGAGGCCAGACAGCCGGTCGAGGGCCACCAGAATGCCGATGACATGTTGGCGCATCTGCCCCACACAATCCGCCACCTCTTGCCGACGCCTCTGTTCCTCTGTGGGTGAGAAAAGTGTGTGGGTTAATACAACAATAGGGAATCCACATTAAAAAAAAAAAACACAACCAAATCACTCCTAAACCCAAACCAAAAAAAAAAAAGGGGGGGCTGGCAAAAATACAAGGCCTAGGTACAAATTCCCACAGGTATGATATGTGTATGTTGAAATCACCAGGAAGAGGTAAAGGCAAACCTTCAAAATCACCAAAAGTCAAGCCACAAAAACACGAAGAAAGGCACGACACATGATTACATACAAACAGTTTGTGCTTTAAAAAAAAAAAAAAAAAAAACATACCGGGAGCCAAAACGGGAGCTCCGGAAATACCTCCATGATCCTCCTCGGAGGATCCGTCATTCCCCAAAGAATGGGGAGGAGTTATGATGGACTCCGGGGAGGGGGTAATTGGAAGAGGGGTGGGTGGAGGAGAGGGGGAAGTGGGACGGAGGGGAAGGAGGCCCGACATTTCCGGGAGAGGGTCTGGGAAGGATGGGGAGGAGTGGGGAATAGGGGAAAGATTTGGGGTGGAGTGTTGGCTGGGGGTTGGGGATAGTGGCCGGGAACGCCGTCTGGACGGACGGTGACGGCGGAGTCTTGGCTGTCCCCCTAAAATATGACAAAGAAATTGCGGTTAGTTTATGGACAAATCCGGGCAACAAAACTAAAAAAAAAAAAAAAACCAACAAATAAGCCAAATAGCAGTAGAATGAATAAATCAGAAATAGAGGGAAAACATGCACACGCAGATATGAGTACAAATAATAAATAGGACAGACAGGAAAACATGCACACGCAGTTTGACCCACAAACACAAACATTAAAACCACAATACATAACACTTACTTTCCAGGATCTCCATGCGAAAGCATGCCAGCAAGCGGGGCGTTCGCCGTTGCAGGTCGGACCACCTGCGCTCCAGCTGCCCGATGTTGCGGCGTGAGCCGAAGGACCGCAGGCGGGACCGTGCCTCCGCATACGCGGAGCGCTTCTGCCGGTTGGTCATGGGTTGAGGTTGGCTGGTGATCCGGCGATCCATGACCTCCGTAAGCACCAGCAGCTCGCGCCTGGTGAATGCGGAGGCTCTCATGATGGCAATGGTGTTTTTCTTAAAAATCATTTTTGATAAAGTGTGTAAAAATTTTCTGATTGGCTAATGTATTTTGGAAATTAACAGGAGCAATTTTATTGGTTAGTGTATGAGTCATGTGTTCGACAGGGCCAGAAATCTCTGGAGAGTTATGATAGGCTTGATGCAGTGACATGCGTAAGCAAATTTAAATAAAGAAATGAACCCAGGGAAATATGCGGGGATCCACAGCAATAGTACAATTGTTTAATTGTGGTTCACATGTTTTTTGAACAATAAAAGCGAATGTTTCATCCGTACGTATTCTGCGGGTAAACACAAGCACGGACAAGAGTAAAGTTTCTTGCATTGTGTTGAAAAAAAACAAACAATTAAGCTAATTGATACATTGATTGGCATGATACGATTGATGGAGGTAGGCAGAATAAAGGAGCAGGTAATCGACATCTGACAAGGCCACTTCCTGTTTATACTTGTGCGTGCGTTCCTTTCAAGCCATTTCGGGGATGTACGCTCGCTATTTCGTACGCTCGTTAGTTAGAGGAGGGGTCGTCAGAGTTTAGGGAGGAATTTTAGATGCGAACGAAAATACGAGCGAGCCATTGAATTTAAATATTTTTGTACGTACGCCTAACGTACGTGCGCCCGCTTGCGAGTGGGTCTGAATGAGGGCCTAAATGTGAAAAGTCTTTAAAGTATTTAATGAACTAAGTGAGAATTGCCGCAAACCCACATTTCACTACTACTACTAGTCACATGGAGCTGAGGGTTGGGCATTCTGTGCTGAGCAAGTCAGCTGACTGGAGAATGCCTTCCAGCAGTCGCTGGTGCATCACCAAATGCAAGGATTTCAGCCAGCAGCATTATTGCACTGTGGTGTGTCCATTTACAGTAATGTGTGTCCACTGCTTTGTAGACTGTTATTGGACCGAAACGGCAGCCAATGCACTGCGTAATGACACTGTACTTGGTACACTACAGTATACTGTATGCCTGCGCACACACTGTCATCTCTTACTCCTTCACATTACCATTAACCTCTGCCGCTGCTGTGCTTGTCAGGCTTTTTTTTTCTGCCATTGAGACTCCACTCATCCCTCACATAGAGCCTTGAATTACTATAAGATGAACTTCTGTGTGTGATGTGCTGGTGGTTGAGGATAGAAACATCTGTCCACAATACAGCCAGTCCATAATGGCGCTGTCACTAAGCATTGTATGGCTGTCTCCATGTCATAAGCAAGTCTGTAGTGAGTAGTACTGTGGAGCACTGTATATCTGCTGTATGCCTGACATCGACTTAGCGCAGGTCTGGCCAGCTGTTGTGAAACTACAAGTCCCAGCATGGCCGGTGTTGGGGCCATGGTCTCACAGGAAAGGGGCGTAGACGTGGTCACACAATAGTATCCCCAGTTCAAATTATGCCACAAAGTAGCACAATTTTACTCACATTATACCACATAGTAGTGTCCCTTATTCACGTTACAACACACAGTAGTGCCCCTTATACAATGTGCCTCTCACACATAATGCCCACATCAAATTTGCCCCTTGCACAGTACCCACAGTAGAAATGCCACTTATACAATGCCTACTGTAGTAGTGCCCCTTATGCAATGCCCACAGTAGTAGTGCCCCTTATGCAGAGCCCACAGAGTGGTAGTGCCCCTTATGCAGTGCCCAGAGTATTAGTGCCCCTTATGCAGCACCCACAGAATAGTAGTGTCCTTTATGCAGTGCCCACAGAGTATTGCCCCTTATGCAGGGCCCAAAGTAATAGTGCCCCTTATGCAGTGCCCACACTAGTAGTGCCTCTTATGCAGTGCCAACAATATTAGTGTTCCTTATGCAGTGCCCACACTAGTAGTGCCTCTTATGCAGTGCCAACAATATTAGTGCTCCTTATGCAGTGCCCACACTAGTAGTGCCCCTTACACAAAATGACACACAGACACACACAGCACTATACTTACCTGAAACCCCGCTCCTGCACCCACCACTGTCCGACTGCTCCTTGCACTCGGCACTATGGGAGAGACATCATTATTTCACCCACTGTGGATGCCAGAAGGCAGAGCTCAGGAGTGAGCTCCAGCTGCCGCTATAGGGAAGGAGCTGCCAGGCACCCGCTGGTAACAAAATCTCACCAGACGCCCGATAAATGGAGCTAACAAAGAATGTGTGTGTAAGTGGCACACAGAGGAACGATATGTACTATAAGGAAAAATTGTCATTTATTGAAGAATATTAAGAATATGTTTAAAAATTGAAGAATGGATATAAAACCTGGAGTAGGCAATGGCGGCGCCTCTCCAGCCCGGCACCTCCCTTTGGCGCAAGGCAGGCTGAGTGCATTGCGCTGGCCCTGAGTCCCAACATAATCTACCAGCTGATCGGTGGGAGGGTATGCCGGGACTGTTCCACAAAAGCCGGAGAACCTCAGATTGGCCAGGCCTAACAAAGCGCATATGCTATTGGTGCAAACCTGCACTCATCTTATGATTTTGCATATGCCGCAACTGCAGTGTTTTTAGTGATCACATTTTAATCTGAGAATTAGATCAGCTCAACATCAGCCCCAAAATGATCTATTTGTGTTTGGATGCATTGGTAGAGTAGTTGGATAAAGACTAAGAAATCATAGCAACAATTGGTGTAGTGTGGTATAAATGGTAGCTCCAGCCTCCAGTACAACATTGTAGCTACAGTAGCTGAAGTGCACTTTATCTTAATATAGTAGCTGTGGAGGCAGCAAGATATATGAACAATGAATTCCAAATAAGAACAAAACAGAGAAAGAAGCTGGGGTTATAATACTGTGTAATACATTCTGGAACACTTTCAGAATGATTTGACAGAAGAGGGCAAGGTCTGTGCTCTCAGTACATGCAAATAGCAGATTAATACTATGAGTGTAAAGCTTGCTTCTTCCTTTGGAGGCCTTATGTCTAAAATTGTACTTGGAATAACACGTTACAGTTTGACTTTTTATGTCTCAGATGCCTGGGGCAATTTTTACATCTTATAATAATACATTTTCTGAAAGTAAAAAAAATATTTTCACATTTATTTTATTATAATTATCAGAACTATTTCACCAGAATCAGGACAGTTGTCAGACACTGCTGTTCTCTTGTACCTGTTCTTGTAGTTTTTACTACCTGCTATTGCCTTTTGGCTCAGGTGCCACTTGTCAAGATGCTGGAATGTTGTGACCCTATTTCGAAAAGATATATGAAAGCCAAACAATCTAGCCCTAGCATTAAATCAATAATAACTTAATATATATGACTCCTTTTTTCACTGTCACAGCTGCCGACACTTGAGACTCCTGGAAGGAGTCAGGCCTACTGGGCACTATAAACTGAGGTGGTTTTAGGAATTACCTTTTCATGAAATCTCAGTAACATGGAATAAAAGTAAATAGAATTTATTCACAGGCAGAATATTATAGCAACGTTTTACATAAAGTCTCAACAACACAGAAGTTCAGATAGGCAGTAATCAATATAGGAGTAAACCCCTATATATAAATAAAGTCTCTGATACAAATGTGGTAGGGAAGCCCGAGTCCAATATGAGGCAATACCTCAGGATGGTATAATGGACGTTACTAGGGTTGAGCCCTGTAGTGTGATGAAAATCCGGAACAGGGTTGAGCCCTGCAATGTAGTGAAAATCCAGAACAGGGTTGAACCCTGAGACGTGGTGAAAATCCGAGACATGGTTGAGCCCTGCGATGTGAAGCAGGGTTGAGCCCAGTGATGCCGTGAAGATCCGTGACAGGGTTGAGCCCTGCAATGCAGTGAAGATCCGGAGCAAGGTTGAGCCCTGTGATGTAGTGAAGATCTGGGACAGGGTTGAGCCCTGCCATGCAGTGAAGGTCCGGAGCTGGGTTGAGCCCTGCGAACCAGTGAAGGTCCGGAGCAGGGTTGAGCCCTGCAGCGTGACGAGAATCCGGAGTGGGGTTGAGCCTCATGATGTAGCGAAGGTCCTGAGCAGGGTTTGAGCCCTGCGGCGTGATGGGGATCCAGAGCGGGGTTGAGCCTCGCAATGCATGAAGGGTCCGGCGACGAAACTGTAACGGTGCTGTTGACAACTGTAGTAAAGGTGAATTCATGTCCGCGGAAGTAAAAGACAACAGGCAGAGTAAATAATCCAACAGGGGATGCAACCACAGCAATGGAGCAGAATAACAATACTTAGGCAATGGCAATGCTGAGCTCTGTAGTGCGGCTGGTAACCAGTATCAGAAGTTTAACCGGAACACGGGCAGAGATATAGCAAAGTCCACAGCAAACCACAGGCACAGCAGAGATCTGGCAGGAGTCCATAAAGACCTGAAAGTAACGTTGCACAGACACTGAGACACAGTTAGTAACAGGCTTTATACTAGAGGTCTGTAATCCATAGGAAGTTCAGAATATGTGACCCAAATGGAATCAGGTTTGAAATAATAAGCAATCTAGGACTCCCACAACCTGACAACACCTTTGAAACAGATGATAATTTTAACTCTCTATCCCCTGTATGTGGAGAACGCCGGTAACCAGGATAGCTCCTCCAACGACCACAATGGAACTTTGGCAAATGTAGTTTATCTTTATGTACTGAAATAGTCACAGTCCTGACATTCACAAATCATTAAATAAATCCCTACATTTAAGAGTTATTCAAGTGTTATTGCATTATTAGTACTTACAATATACAGTATAATATCCCTATCATTCACTTATTACTGAAGATTAATAGCCCCCACATCTAACAAATAAATACCCTATATAAATGAATAGATACCACCTACTTATAGTGTACATAACATAAATAACATTAGATAGATAGCTCCTATGAGCCCTATTCCCACCGGAATCAGTAAAATACAGATGGATGGGATGCTGTCAGTACACTGACAGCTGCATCCCGATGGTTCAAATCCTGAAAGGGGAACAGTGAGCAATATCCCCCTGTCCTATTTACCCTCTAACCCTCCTTTCCTGCACCCTCATACTAACCTTCCCTACCCCGCACCCTAACCCTCCCGGTAAGTGCCTAAATCTGACCCTCCCCCCATAGTGCTTAACGCTAACCCTTCTCCATAGTGCCTAATCCCACCCCCCCTGGATGTGTCTGAACCTAACCCTTCCTGTCTGGATACTAACCCTAACTTCCCCCCTCTCGCAGCCTAACCCAAAGTCCCCCCGGGGTGCCTAAACCTAACCTGTTTACGATCGGAGTGCCATCTGTTGGGATCCCAGCGACGGCATCACCAGTCATGTCGGGATTCCGTTACCGGTGTTCTCTCATCGATCTGGATTCCAATGCCGGGGTTCCGGCAGACGGCATCCCGGTTGTCGGGATCTTAACCGGATCCCTTTCCATCAACATTAATAACTCCCACTCCATTACATTAGTACTCCTACATTATATTAATCTCACTTCATTATGACCTTAATAGCCCCCACTGGGTTGGGTACGCAGTCCCGGTGCACAAAATGCTGGTGGTCAGAATCCCAGCGCCAGAATCCCGATTGTGGAAATGCAGAAGCATGCAGGTAAGTAATCTAACCCTTGCCCTAACTCTACCCCTAACCCTCCCCTCCCACAGCCTAACCCTAACACTCCCTTTAGTGCCTAAACCCTAACCCTAACTCTAACCATAATACTCACCATTGGGATCGCAGCCGCCAGGATTCTGGAATCGGGATTCTGACTCCTGTCGGGTTTGCAGCATTGGGATTCTGAGCGCCAGGATGCTGACTATATCTCCTCCCATCAACTTCCACATTACATTAAAACAACCATTACATTACGCAATTGCCACTCACAAATAGGCATTACATTAATACCATTGACATTACACAGACATACATTATATTAATACAACCAATACACACACATGCACATTACTGTCATCCTTCACACACACATTACATGAACAATATGCATAAGTTTATAGGTCAATCACTAGGCACTATCGTGGAATATAATAACATGAAAATAATGAAACTTCCCTTATGACTACACTGTGATAAGGTCTCCAATATAGATCATAGATATAAACAATAAATAAAGGGGTAAATTAAATTAGGTGCGAGTTTGCAAAAGGGAGTTTACTTAATTAAACTTGCATATATTGCACAAATGAGTGCACCCAGGAAATGCGAGATTCAATTACTATTGCCAGTTTGTAGTGCTTACTGCCAGGTTGAGCAACTTTTCTACAGAAAGCGACCTGGGGGAAGTGCATGAAAAAGTGGGTAAACCTTCCTGGCTCCTGGAAAACTGAGATAGCAGGACCATATAGAAGACTGTTAAAGTATGGTAGTTTCTTAAAAGGTGTCAGATGGATGGTTTCTGCACTTTATTTGTATTCATGGTGAAGAAATGATAGCAAGAAAGAGTTTTTCATCAAATTTAGATCTTTCCAGCATTTTTGGGGTACCTAAAAATGTCTGTAAAGTTCCAGTGTTTTTATATCATTTTGTAAAAAGTTGTCAAATTTTTTTTTTAGCTCCAATCTGCAAGTTCTATAAAGCATCTCCCATACAACCCCTCTCCCACACCATATACACCTCCACATATCTTTACACCCCCACATACCTGTCCCACATCATTTACACCTCAATGTACCTGTCCCACATCATTTGCACCTCCACATATCTGTCCCACATCACTTACACCTGCACGTACCTGTTCCACATAATTGACACCTCCACTTACCTGTCCCACATCATTTACACCCCCATATACCTGTCTCACATCATTTATACCTCCACATACCTGTCCTACATCATTTACACCCCCACATACAAGTCCCACATAATTTATACCTCCACATACCTGTCCCTCATCATTTACACCTCCACATACCTGTCCCTCAGCATTTACACCTCCACATAACTGTCCCTCATCATTTATACCTTCATATACCTGTCCCTCATCATATACACCTCCATGTACCTGTCCCACATCATTTATACCTCCACATACCTGTCCCACATCATTTACACCTCCACATTCCAGTCGCACATCCTAGTGTGTGATTATTCATTGTGAGGGGTGTAGCAAAGGATCGTGTCCCAACATTTTTGTCCTTAAAAAAGATTTTCCCTACAAAATGACCTGCTCAGAGGGGTGCACAAAACAAATGTGTATTTCATCAGAAAAAGCAACATGAGTTTGGAATTGAATTGCAAATGCAATTTACGATGTGAGTTCACAGTGAGAAGGGCACGCAGGTCCCGAATTGAACCCATACAATGTTATCATAGCACAACTCATGTGGGGTAATAAGTTCACAGGTGGATAGAAATAATATGGGAATATCTATCCCAATCAAGAGCTATGTTCATATGAAGTCTTTTCAAATATGTATTTTTGTGTAATCTCCAGACATTCATGTTTGCAATGTCCTCATAAGGTGTCACATTGGAGTCTTAGTCCCATTTACCGGGTCCAGCAGTGTCATGTCACTGCCTTCCCTGCCCTCCCTGGTCGCTTCTGGCATTCCTGAGTCCTAAGCTGGCACTACTACTGTGTGCCTGCCGTTTACCCTCCTATCGGGTCCAACAGCGGTGGAGCATGGGCGTTGCCATCTTGATTTAGCCCACATGACCACAATCTGCCAACCGGTTTCTAGCAGCTGTGCTTATATGACCTTTTTGGACAATAGGTGCTGGAAGCATTCTATTTAAACCATTTTCTGTGTCCAGCTCACGGACAGAGCAAATCTCTTCTCCTTGAACAGTCTCCTGGCTGCATTAACACATTAAGAGACAGCATGTAGCGATTAACCATTTAACTACATATCAACATGGGGTTCCCCCTATTGTCTTATAGCCAGCAGCAGGCTTAACCAGCCTGGGGGTTAATGCCATAGTAGGGGGACACACTACATGTGGACCACCTGCAGTCACTTTATCCAGCCCCAAACAGGTCGGCCCAGGGCTGGAAATCTTTGGAAAGTGTAGACCCCAAAAATAAAATTACCAGCCCGGTGCTAGCATGCCCGAACATTAAGGGCCTGTTGGCACTTGTAGTCTGTCAGTAAAGAAAATATTAAAATAAACAGAGGATTCGCACACCAAAGATTGTAATTTTTTATTGAATAAAACAAATTCATACTTATCAAACCCTTGGATAGCCTCCTCTTCAGTCCATGTCGACATCCATAGGTTTTTGGAAGATAACAAACCGAAAATCCGAGCCCCGCAGATAGCGCTGTACATATTGTACATCGAATAACCAGAAATGAGAGGTTATTCCAGGTCACTTCATAAGATGTAATGGGGAAGCACTGATTGGCTGAGAGTGGACTGTTGCTATGGTAGTGTCCATAGTTGGTTATAGGAAAATAAGGGGAACCCCACTCCAATTTTGCCCTATTTTTCCATACCAGCCCTGGCTGAGAGGTCTGGGGCTGGGTATTGATTGTGGGGGACCTCACACAACTTCATTTTTAACATTAAACTTTTCTTACCGTTCATACTTATGAAGCCCGCACAGATAATATTAATCTGTGCAGTGCTTCTCCCAAACTCGCCTGCAACGAGCAAGTCTATTGGTTGGGTGGGTTTTCTTTTTATGGGATGGGTTTTGGTCAGCTTGCAAACCAGCCATTAGCAAATCTGCAAATTTTATAGTTGTCTATATTAGAACATTGAATGTTGGTCCGATGTTCTAAAGACTGGTTTTTGGTCAGTTTTGAGTCAAATTTGTCTTTAGTAAAGGGCCGGTTGTGGTCGGCTTACAAAACCAACAGAAAATCGCCAAAAGCTCCAAAACCAACAATTAGTAAGTTTACCCCAAAGTCTTGGTTTAGACCTCTAGGGCTAAGGATTTTAAGTATAAATATCGCCTTCATTTCAGCTGTGACCAGATTGAGCTCTTTATTTCGAATTCTCCGTCTGGATTTGATGTTTTGAATTCCCATTAATTTTATAATTCAATCTGGTGAGTTGTTATGGTTAACGTGAAAATGTTCTGAAAGGGTTTATGTTTGTAGACCTTCTTTATACTTCTTAAATATTCCCTCAGGCGTGTTTTCAAAGATCTTGAGGACCTCCATATATACAGTAGGTCAAGCCACAACAATCATTGATGTTAAAAGTTTGTCCTTTACTGTAATATTGGTGTATTTTTCAGTATTTGACTTTAGATTTATATACTTTTATATACTTCTACAAGTTGCACATCCTGCTAGATTTAACCTTCGCAGTGCTCCCAAGATGGCTGCCTTAAATGGTGCTGACATTGGCAGGATGAGCAACATGTGGATCTATTCATGCAGTGCATATCACACCACACGTTTCAGTGACCCGTATTTGTTCCTTGTATGATATCTCACACACTGTAACCTTCGTAGTGCACCTAAGATGGCAGCTTCACCTGGTACACCTGTGAGTGGGATGAAAATGTCTTTATCTGCTGGCTATGTGAGGTCCTTGCTCTTAGGTTTAGTCCGCTGCAACTTTTGTGTTATCTTTCCTAAGCGTTACCTATTCCACCCAGGGTAACCAATGTAGAACGCCTAAAATGGCTGCTTTATCTGGTACCCTTCATGAGTGGGATATATAACCCAGGGAAGTTATTACCCAAAATGGCTCCACCATTCCTGCATTATGTCCATCGTACCCATTATGTTGACTGTTTTCAGTTTGCTTTCTTCTTTCTATAATTCTAAACCCCTGAAATTGTTTTTGATGTTGTAAAGTGACTTTGAAAAGCGCTATATACTGTAAATAAAATTATTATTATCATTATTATATTTCTACACGATTGTCCACACCTATGAAATCCTTTAATGTGTATTGGGTTACTTAATGCAAATGGAAGTGCACTATGCGCTAATTTGCTTTTGAGGTTGGGGCTCTACGGTAAATACATTTAGGTTGGGGAGTAGAATCTTTACACGGTAGATGCCAATATTTTTTAATAATGGTCTCTACTCTTCTGTGTTGGGAATTGTAGTAGGTGATAAAGAACCATGCATTTGTTGAAGATCAATATTTCGTTTAGGTTTTTTTTCCAGAATCTGTAAGGAAAGATCTATTCTTTTAATAAAATCTTATTGAATATTTTTGATTGCCTCCTTTTGTAAGCTTTGTCCACAAAGCGATCTCTCATTTTTCTCCAATTGGCTCAAACATTTTGTATCTTCGCTGCAATTGTGTCCAAGACGGAAAAAACGGCTTTTAGGTATTCCATTGAGCCAATTGAATAGTGCTCACTGTTCATCAGAATGTAAATTGTAGTACATTGGTTCATTGTAAAGACCTCTTGTTTTGGTTTTGGTTCTAAATCATTGTCTTGTTTTGGTTTTGGCAAAACTACCCTCAAGTGTTTTTGTTCAGTTTCGGTTGTCTTTAAAAATGTATTTAAAAATGTATGAAAACAGCTAAAATCATGTGAATTTGACCTGTTTTTGTTGAAACAGTATTATTAACATCAATAAAATTAATTTCCAGTAATTGCCCAATAGTGATCTGAGCCGGGACTCAGTTCGACTCAGAAGCCCAACGTTCAGATGTGTTTGGTTTTTAGCAAAACCAAATGGCTCATCTCTAGTTTATTGTAGCACATTGTATGTAATATACTGTAGTCTCCTTAATATAGATTGTCAAATCCAAGATGTTAATACTTTCATTAATTACTGTATGTGAAAAGTAAGTTGAATATTAACAGTATTTGTGTTTAGGGACGCACAAAATTGGTCCATTATTTATATTGTATCTCTCCAAGTGAAAAGTATATGAGACCCTCTTATTACTGTAAATATTTTTTTTTCCAAGTACTATTTTGTTCTTTGTCATTCCATCTAAAATGTACTATTCGCCAAAGACACTAGATTGGATATTGGCAGGCTCCATAGAGATAATGTGCAGCATACAAATATTAACACAAAAGTGACTAACAGTTGTGTTATGCATGATTACACAGCACAACATTTTTTTAAGCATGTTACTGTCTCTTGAAATAAGTTGGATTAATATTTACAAATATTGTTTGTCATATTGAAGTTAATGATTTGTCACAGTTACAGTAAATGCATGTACTAACATATTTTCCATACACTTCCTAACTATCATAGGTCGTCATGAATAATTTGAATCCAGTGTGGAAAACATTTAAAGTCTCTGTCAATTCCCTGTGCAGTGGTGATCATGATCGCAGGCTGAAGGTAGGTGCATTGCTATGTGCAGTTTGCATGCATTGTCTACTGTCAATTTATGCAGCCATTTTGTGAGCTGAATCAATATGCATAACGGCAGTCTATACTGTACATTCACTAGTGACCTTCCTTTAATGCGAACTGTAGGACTAGTTTTGGTATATGCATGTGTAATACATAATGTCAATAAAAGGGATGGATTCTTTCAGCAGAATTACATTATTTATTGTTATCTGCTGGTGTATTATGAGCTGATCACCTGTAGCTTACAATCTTTGTGATATCAGCAGTGCTCAATGCAAATAGTTCACATTGTGTCCCAAAGCACTTCAAAGTATACATACAGATGGGATGCAGTCAATTAGCTGGCAGTCGAAATGCCGACTGCCGGCTTCCCGACTCTCAATTCCTGGCAGGGGACTAATGACAGGCATCAAAATCCCGACGCCTGTCATTACACCCATGCCGGGAACCCGACATACCAAACGAAGGTAAGCCGGGCGCCGGGTGCGGACAGCCACGGGGGGGAAAGTTAGGTTAGGGGCTCCTGGGGGGGATTTAGGGTTAGGCTAGAGAAAGGGGGGGTTAGGATGGAGATTAGGGTTAGGCACCCCCCCCGGGAGACTTAGGTTTAGGCTGCGGGGACGGGAGGGTTAGGTTTAGTCACTTAAGGGGGGTTATAGTTAGGCACTAGGGGGGAGGATAGGATTAGGCACCCCTAACGTAGGGTTAGGGTTAGGGGGGGGGGAAGGGTTAGCGATAGCACAAAAACTTACCTTGTCGGGATCTTCATCTTTTAACTTCTGGCGTCGGTATTAGGTCCGCCGGGCTCACATCCATACAGATGTGTCCTTATACACTATTGCTGATGTCGCAATTGACTCAATAAAAACAATATGAACTGGACAGTGATTTGTTTGCAGCTGCTCAATCCAATAAAATAAAATACACTGATAACAAAGGTGAGCGCTTTTATGACTAGTGTGTGTGTAAGTCAACCAATAAAAATGATATAAAAACATACAGAATGTTTAAACTCCTTATTTGGACGATTAGGGGATTGTAGATATACACATATATAGTTTATGTTAAGCACCTTATGTCTGACCCTAAAAGCTTTCCCTCTCTTACCTCCAGCATCCTGGAGCAGCAGGGTGGTCTTTAATTTCCTGACCGAGGTAACCGCTGTATCAGTCTTGCGGTGGGTCTCTGTAATGTGTCTGTGGGTGCTCTGTGAATCTGCCGCGCGGCTGTTTGTTTTAATGTGTTGCTTGGCTTCTCCGTGCTATCTGCGGTTCAGTATTGTAAAGCTCCGAATCTTTCACAGGGAACTTCTGTGTGTAAGCAGTCCTTCTCTGCGGATGTGTATTTCCCCAAAATTGCTTTCAACGTGTTTCGTACTTCACAAGTACTTTTTCAAGGATAATTTTTATTAGAAAGCCGTACTCATTTTATTTTCTGATTTTTTTTAAAAACAAAAACTTTATTTAACATTGTTTAAAAACATGGCTACTTTTACCGGGAATCGCATGGTGGTTGACTTAGGGCCTGATTCAGAGCCGGACCCTCTGACCAGAGCGCTCGCTCTGAATCAGGGCCCTCCTCCCTCAACTTGGAGCGGCCTCATGGACGCTCGCATAGCTGTGGGTTACCACCCACAGCTATAGCGAGCGTCCATGATGATGGTCGCGATGGTCATCGGGCTTGTGACGAGACCCTGCGGTAGGGTCTCGGTGACCGCAAGCCCTGGAGTGATTTTGGAGCCAAAATCACTCCCACTGACATCACTACTGATGTCAGTGAGGCCGGACTCAGACGTAGGCGTTCCCATGGGAACGCCTCCGTCTGGCAGCCACGCCCCCGGCACGCCCACCAAAGGGGGCGTGCTGTCAATGAACATCGACAGCACGCCCCCTTTGCCGCGAGACCCATAACGACGGCTTGGCATGCGCAATTCGGCACCATCGATCCGCTTGCGAGCGTTCTGCGCTCGCGAGCGGGTCTGAATGACCCCCTTAGTGTATGTGTAATAAGTAAGTAAAGTGACTGTGTGCAGTGTCGATACTTCTTTACTTTGGAGGAATAGACATTGGTATTTGTACAAAGTATCATTATTATATTTACCGTATATACTCGAGTATAAGTCGACCCGAATATAAGCCGAGGTACCTACTTTTACCCAAAAGAACTGGGAAAACTTACTGACTCGAGTATAAGCCTAGTGTGGGAAATGGCAGCAGCTGGTAGTGCCCCCAGTAGTAATTCCCCCTGGTTGTGCCCCCAGTAGTAATCCCTCCTGGTAGTGCCCCCAGTGGTAATCCCCCCTTTCAGTGCCTCCAGTAGTAATCCCCACCTGGTAGTACCCCCAGTAGTAATCCCCCCTTTTAGTGCCCCCTGTAGTAATCCCCCACTGGTAGTGCCCCCTGTAGTAATCCTCCCCTGGTAGTTCCCCCAGTGGTAATCCCCCCTTTTAGTGCCCCCTGTAGTAATCCCCCCCTGTAGTAATCCCCCCCTGGTAGTGCCCCCTGTAGTAATCCCCCCCTTGTGGTTCCCCCAGTGGTAATCCCCCCTTTTAGTGCCCCCTGTAGTAATCGCCCCCTGATAATGCCCCTTGGTAGTGCCCCCTGTAGTAATCGCCCCCTGGTAGTGCCCCCTGATAATGCCCCCTGTAGTCATCGCCCCCTGGTAGTGCCCCCTGTAGTCCCCCCCCCCTAGTAGAGAGAGACGTGAAAAGAATAAAAAATAAATAAACACTTACCTTAAACTCCCGCTCCTGGTCCCGCCGCTGTCCGCTCCTCCGGCCGCTTTGCATGGGAGAGACGTCGTCATGACGACGTGTTTCCCATCACCCACTGCGGGAGCCGGAAGATGGCTCCCGCAGTGGGAGCAGCAGCAGCCGCTGAGAGTCTGACAGACGCTCAGCGGCTGCTGATTACACCAAACACGCAGCTGCCGGCTCCGGCGACTGTGTGTTTGGCAGTGTGTAGCGCTGACCGAACTCCGTCCGGTCAGCGCTACACTTGACTCGAGTATAAGCCGAGGGGGTACTTTTTCAGCACATTTTTTGTGCTGAAAAACTCGGCTTATACTCGAGTATATACGGTAATTATATTTAAAAGGGCAGTTGATTTTAAAAGACAGTTGATTTTTTTTTTTTAAAGCATTTGATTTAAAAAAGAATCAACTGTCTTTTAAAATTAACTTCCCTTTTAAATATAATTAAATATAATAATGATTCTTTGTATAAACAATACCAATGTCTATTCCTACAAAGTAAAGAAGTATCAAAATTTTGCAACATTGCATCACTGCACACAGTCACTTTTTACTTATTACACATACACCAAGTCAACCACCATGCTATTCCCAGCAAAAGTAGCCATGTTTTTAAACAATGTTAAATATATATATATATATATATATATATATATATATATATATATATTTATTTATTTTAAAACTCAGAAAATCAGAAAATAAAAGGAGTACTGGGGGTAAATTTACTAAGATGGTAGTTCTATTAAGAAGTGATGTTGCCCATAGCAACCAATCACATTCCAGGTATTATCTTCTAGGAGGTGCTAGATAAATGAGAAGTAGAATCTGATTGGTTGCTATGGGCAACATCACTTCTTAATAGAACTCCCATCTTAGTAAATGTACTCCTTGGTTTCTAATGAAAATTATTCTTATTATTAAAACAAGCAGCCACGCGGCTGAATCACAGAGCACCCACGGACAAAGTACGGAAATCCGCCGCAAGACTGATACAGCGGTTACCTCGGTCAGGAAATTAAAGACCACCCTGCTGCTCCAGGATGCTGGAGGTAAGAGAGGGAAAGCTTTTAGGGTCAGACATAAGGTGCTTAACATAAACTATATATGTGTATATCTACAATCCCCTAATCGTCCAAATAAGGAGTTTAAACATTCTGTAAGTTCTTTATATAATTTTTATTGGTTGACTTACACACACACTGGTCATAAAAGCGCTCACCTTTTTATCATTGCTGATGTCGTGCCAAATGGTTTCTCTCTGCGCTTCAAGGCACATGTGACTCTGCTAGCACCAAGCATCTTTTTCCCCCGAAAATGTCTTAGTCGCAATGTGATATGACTAAGACACACCAGGAGACAGCACTGATTCATTTTATATGCAACACTTGTATATCTGTGTGCGATTGAGTCTGAATCTGCATACGAAGTGCTACGATAGAGCAGCCGCAGCTTTATACCAGGCTAAGTTCCATTGTGCTTCGTATACAGACTCGCACACAGATATACAAGTGTTACATATCAAATTAATCAGTGCAGTCTCATGGTGCATCTTAGTTGCATCCATTTGCAACTAAAGGTGCGTACACACGGTATGATTAAAATAGACGATTTGAATGATAACGATATCGATCATATCATATCGTGCATTTTTCAGTAGGCAACATCATGCAATGCACAGGCACATATGGTCGATATCGACCCGTGATTGTTGATCTTCGTTGGTGAGTTGGTGGTGTGCTGGATGATCGATATCGATTGTCCAGCACACCTGGGAGATCGAACAATGATATTGTTATCGTTGTCGATCGTCCTGTCTGTATGCACCAAAAGATGCATTTGCACACACCTGTAAAATGTAATGTGGCTGTAAAAAATACAAAAACATCAAAGAGTCACTACAGGTGTGTAAATGAGGTATCTATAGTATGTAGATAGATAGATAGATAGATAGACACTTTGAGAAGGAGATCCGGGTTGCAAAGAAGGATCCTTACGTCCCTATTGCAGTGCACATGGGTGAACTCAGTTCCTGCATGCACACTAATACTGGGAGGTCAAACCTTGCAGTGTAAAATGGTGTCACTAGGAATTAGTGGTGAACTCAGTAGTGGTAGGGATCTTAGGAACAGCTGTTTTTCGGAGCAGCTTCTCCACATAATACAGAATTGCTCTGGTAGATTTGCATCACCCACCGCAGCTTGTTGTGGGTTCGATACATAAATAATGGAGGGCTTTGGGGCATATTGTTGAATATGCCCCAATAGTGTAGTACATTTTTAAAAAACACAATTCCTTCCAAAACAATAAAAATGCATGTATACTATAATAAAATTATAATGGAACCCAACACGAATTTCCACCATAAATTTCCAGAAGTTTCCAGAATAACTGCAAATGGCATAAGGTATCAGCAGCAATATTACTCCAGAGCATATTGTCTTTCATAGCATTAATCTGGCATCTTCAGAACCCCTGAAGAAGTTGGATTAATGATACACAATAGTATACTTGCCTTTCATTAATCATCATATTCCAAATAATGGAGATTTAACAAACATATAAGTCATAATCTCTAAAGAGTGCATTTAGGGAGAGTGCTATAGTACGTGCCCTGGTTTACTTTTCCTTGGCTTAATAGCCACTACAATGATGGCTGGCGGCCATAGTCATGGCTTGTGTGATATGTTAACATGATTTTTGTAGCAAAATTAATATACGTATATTTTCTTAAAGCAGACCTGTTGAAGTATTTTTTATTTTTTTTTGTTTTGTGGCCAAAGTAGCAAACAAACTAAGGATGTTTGAGGAAAGAACATTCTATTTAGCATATCTTCATTGACGGTAGATTTACAACATGTAGAGGAAACCAGCTTGGCAGTGAGCACACTGGTCTGGTACCGTGATGCTTATTTACCCAGTGCACAAGGCATGATGTAGAAAAACAATGCCTGATTCTGAGTCACATGCTGTGTCATTGTCTGACGTCCCATTTGTGTCCGTACAGAGTCGTAGTTGTGATTTTAGATGCAGTGTACTGAAAAATTATTGGGCATTCCTGGGATGTGTCTCGTTGGTGACTGGGAGGTGGCTATTCAGATGCATGGAGATAGTCTGTCCTATGAATGTATCATGGGAGTGCTGAAGTGGTTATGTACACAGACACTTAATCGCAGAGCCGTAACTAGACTTTTTGGTACCCTGTGCCAGAGAGAGCATTGGCGTCCTCCCCCCCTCCATTTTTTAAATAGGGACATAAGATAGTGCACCTGAAAAAGGTCCATGGCTTCATGGAAAAGGGCCAGGGAAGAGATAGGGGAGGCCAGGAGATGCTGGGGATAAAAGAAGAGGAAGCTACAAGTGAGAACAATAATAAACAGTAAAATTGTCAGTACAAACAGTGCCCCCTGCCCTGCGGTGCCCTGTGCCATGGCACAGGTCGCACTACCCTAGTTACGGCCCTGCTTAATTGATCACATTGGAGGCCACACTCAGATGGAGAGTCTGCACCTAGCATAGTACTTGTGTAAGTTTTGATGATGGGACTGATGGTGGCATCTAAAGAAGAACCAAGCACGATTGCAGCATCTGTCCTTGTATATTTATATGCACTGATCAGGGGCGTATCTATAAATGGTGCAGGGTGTGCCGGGAACACGGACCCCTGGGTCCAGGAAAGCCCCGCACTGCACACCCTGCACCCATAATATTACTTACCTCTTCGGAGTTCCACGTCGGCGCGGGCGTCCAGCGCTGTAAAACGACTGGAAAATGGCCGTGGCGGCCATTTTCCCAGTGACCTGTGCATACACTATAGACTCTGTGCACAGTCTAGTGCCCAGAGTCTGTAACTCCGGCGCTGGCCACGCACAGCTCAGTGCGCTGCCAGCTGCCGGGCGGAGAGGAGTGGGCCCGTGTCGGAGACTGCACACGGGCCCCCTCCTCTCTAGAAATGCCCCTGGCACTGATGTACACATAGGAAGGGCTCGTAGCGATATTAGCACAAAGGCGCAGACCTGCGACCAGCAAAGGACACACACACTGATGCCGCTGCGTCCAACTCAGAATCAGACCCTAGATGCCCTTGTGACAGATTCTCTTCAGAGAAAAGAGGTCAAACATGACATAATCAAAATGCCAGGACTCTTTTATTTATTCAGCACATAGAACGTATAGAATAGTCAGGGTTTTCCAAATGCACCATTTCCGACATGAACAAATACAGATTGCAAGCTCTGGAATACACATGAATAAAGTTGTCAAGTAATTTTTTAATTTCTTACACTTATATTTATTTGTACATCCAGGTAAAACTCTTATTTACAATTAAGTTCATGGATTATAAGATTTCTACACTTGTTTTGAATCCAAATATCAAAAATGCAAATATAAAGATGTGATGTTTGTAATGCAGAGTGGCACTCTGGGTTCTGGCAGGGCCTTCCAGAGTGGGTCATGAAAAGGAAGTGCAGCTGCTTCCTTTGCACCAACATATATATATTGTGGTGAGAGAGTTTGTCTCTCACCTGAATTGCCCACATTCTTGTGGAATCAGCTCCCTCCAAGGGAGGCTGGAGTGAAACCTGTGCATTCTGCATTAGCAGTGGAGGTGTGGAATTCCAGGTTTTCACATTTACTCAGACCCAGCTGGAATAATCACTGGAGTACAGGAAGGGTTTAAAACTCTCACACTTACTCCTGATGCTGGATAAGCTAGCCAGTTGATAGGCTGAGGTTGGTGGTTAGCTTAGGGTGCCAGGACCTTGACGGTCCACAGACATTAGCACAAGGAGTGCTGAGACATTTACGTTTATATTGTTTGCTTATTTTCTGCTAAGTGCTTGTGTGTGTCCAGACCTAAGCTCACGTATGCTAAGGTTCAGTGTCTGATACCATTAAAAAGACACTGCTTTACCAAGTACCTGCCTGTCTGGAGTCCTCATTTCAATACTCCATGCTACAATATATATATATATATATACACAGATGGGTCCACAAACCAAAAACCTTTCCTAAAATCTAGCCATATGGCCAAATTTGCCTTTGAATCTGTGAATTAGCCACGCCTTGTGATTTTTCTTAACATTTTTTACTTTCATTTGCTACTTTATATGAATGCCTTTGAAGGAAAATTTTTAAAGATCCAACCAATTGCTACTCATCGTGGAGCGTGATGGCATCCCGTGCCAAATGAAGCAAAAAAGGAAAGGTGTATGAGGACACCTGTGTGTGTGTGTGTATATATATATATATATATATATATATCTACACAGTACCAGTCAAAAGTTTTTGTTTATAAACTTTGACAGAAGACATATGGAATTATGTTGTAAATGGGCTAAGAAACACAGGAATTGACATTAGACCAGTGGACATCTGTACTTTGGTCTGATGAGTCCAGATTTGAGATTTTTGGTTCCAACCGCCGTGTCTTTGTTAGAGGCAGAGAAGGTGAGCGGATGGTGCCTGCATGTGTGGTTCCCACTGTGAAGCAAGGAGGAGGAGGTGTGATGGTGTGGGGGTGCTTTGCTGGTGACACTGTTGGCAATTTATTCAAAATTCAAGGCACACTTACCCAGCATGGCTGTCACAGCATTCTGCAGCACCATGCCATCCCATCTGCTTTGCTCTTACTGGACCATCATTTGTTTTTCAACAAGACAATGACCCCAAACACACCTCCAGGCTATGTAAGGGCTACTTGACCAAGAAGGAAAGTGATGGAGTGCTGCGTCACATGACCTGGCCTCCACAATCACCCGACCTAAACCCAATTGAGCTGGTTTGGGATGAGTTGGACCGCAGAGTGAAGGAAAAGCAGCCAACAAGTGCTCAGCACCTCTGGGAACTCCTTCAAGACTGTTGGAAAACCATTCCAGGAGACTACCTCATGAAGCTGATTGAGAGAATGCCAAGAGTGTGCAAAGCTGTCATCACAGCAAAAGGGGGCAACTTTAAAGAATCTAAAATATAAAACATATTATGATTTAACACTATTTTGGTTACAACATAGGCCCTGATTCAGAGCCGGACGCTCTGACCAGAGCGCTCGCTCCGAATCAGGGCCCACCTCCATTAATATGGAGCGTCCTCCTGGACGCTCGTATAGCTGTGGGTCACCACCCACAGCATATATGAGCATGCAGAATGATGGTCGCGATGGTCTTGAGAGCCAAAATCACTCCCACTGACATCACTAGTGATGTCAGTGGGGCCGGCTTCAGACGGTAGGCGTTCCCTTGGGAACGCCTCCATCTGGCAGGCACGCCCACCAAAGGGGGCGTGCTGTCAGTCACCATCGACAGCACGCCCCCTTTGATGAGACACTCCGAGCGAAGGAAAGTCCTTCGCTCGTCGGGTCTCGCTCATGCGCACGACGGAGCTCCCTCCGTCGTGCGCATGCGCAGTGGGGAACATCGACCCACTTGCGAGCGTACTGCTGTTCGCGAGTGGGTCTGAATGACCCCCATAATTCCATATTTATTCTTTCATAGTTTTGATGTCTTCAGTATTAATCTACTATGTTGAAAATAATTTAAATAAACAAAAACCATTGAATGAGAAGGTGCGTCCAAACTTTTGACTGGTACTATATATATATATATATATATATATATATAATGCAGTCTTTATAAGTCATTAAAACACAGAAATGTTTTTGAATTGTTGCCTTTTTATTTGCTGCTGTACTCCTGACGAAGCTTGCATTCATCTCGTACTATTGGTTATTTTCATTTTCAGCGCCTTCAGGTTTGTCCTCCACTGCTCATTATCGGTTGCACTAATTGAGTACTCAGTCATCCTAGCACTTCAGTATGTTTATTTAATACTTATAGTACAGTTCTCAAGACACTAATGTGCCTATAAGTTTTCATCTAAATTTATAGGAATCACAGAATTCAATAAAATAACAAGAATAGAATGTAAATGATTAGTTTAAAGGGTAGATAAGTATGTATGTATATATATATATATATATGTGTATATATATATATATTTATATATATAAAATAAAATATATAAAAGTATAAAATTCCTAGGTTACACTAAGAATTTTTTTTTTGGGGGGGGGGTTTGTTTTTCTTTAGGTTTATCTCACGCCAATGTGATTAGCCATGCATCTATTACATATATTTTCCATTCTTTTCACAGAATGTGTTATTTATATATATATACAGTATGTTATTAATGCACTTGCAATATGCTTATATTTCCAATGATTTTTGAAAACCTGCACTATAAAGGGCCATTTCATAACAACACAACATACAGCAGTGATCGCAAATACGCGCTATAGCGCATATTTTACCCGGAAATGAGGACCAGAGACTCACTGTTCTAAAACCGGTGGGTCCCCGGGGAAGCGATCCGCTGTGGCGAATCCCCTGGCTTTTCATTAAAGACTATAAAAAGAGGAGGTGGAGCCAGCCCTTTAGCTCCTTTCCTAGATGCTGCGGCACCCGGCACTTCAGGAACCAGTCACAAGCGACCCTGGCACCCAGCGAGCCCCTGATGCGTGGACAGTTCGTCCTACATATCTCATATTTTCACAGCTGCATAATAACATGTATATGACAAAACTAGTGTCACAATTTATGAAATGTTTTATTGTTATATTTTTTCCATTATAAGCTTTTGTAATTTCTTTTGTATTATGTAGAATATATTTACATGTTATACATCTGTTTTTTCCGCATTTGAAGCAGCCTTTTGGTTTTTCCGGTAACCAGGTCCTATGTTCTTTCACATCAGAATTTTAAGTGGGTTTAAGACAACTTGGAGCAAGAATGTTCTTAAGAGATTTATTTTTTCTATAAATAAAAGTTGATTTCTCATGTAAAATATCTTTTAAAATTGTGTCATGTTTTAAGATGGAATAATTCCTCTCTATAGCACATTTTATTTGAAAGGATGATTTATTGTAGGTAGAAATAAAGGCTAGATTGTTTTTATATTTACTACACATCAATGTATCTCCCTTATTTGTTTGTACCGACGCTTGTTTTGATTTTAAAAGATTTTCTCTATCCATCTTTTCTACCTCATCTAGAGCTTTTTTCAATAGGTTCTCTGGGTAGCCTCTTTCTAGAAAGTTGTCACACAGAGATCTTGCTTGTATCTGGAAAGATTCCAGATCAGAGCAGTTACGTCTGATACGCATCAGCTGTCCTTTCGGGATATTTGTTTTCCACGGTAAATAATGTGAACTTTTAAAGTGTAAATAGTTATTACTAGCAGTATATTTGTACTAATTAGTAGTAGTTATTGTATTATTTTGAATTGTTAGGGTGAGGTCCAAAAAATGTATCTGGTTTCTGTCATAAGTGTGTATAAAAAAGAAATTGTGAGAATTGGACTTGAGGGAAGTAACAAAGGACTGTGCACTAGAAAAATCCCCATCCCAAATAATAAAAAGATCATCAATGTAACAGCCATAGAGTACCAGAGACCCCCCGAGCCCCCCATTCCACACACGGGAGGACTCAAAGTCTCCCATGTATAGGTTGGTGAAGCTCAGAGCGAATCTGGTCCCCATGGCCGTTCCAACCACCTGTAAGTAAAATGTGTCAGTAAAGAGAAAGTAATTGTGAGTTAAAATGAAACGAATACTGTGAAGTAAAAAATCACGATGTTGGTCGGTTAGGGACTCATCCCTAAGGAGATATTTTTCAACCGCATTGATCCGCATGCAACTCATGGGGGATATGTGTGTATAGCGCTTTCACATCAAGCGTGAGAAAGGCATACGTTTCTTTCCACTACACTTCTCGTAATTGATTGAGAAAGTGGGTTGTATCCTTAAGATGAGACCTTAATCGAGCAACATGGGGCTGAAGAAAAAAATCAATCAAGGTGCATGAGATTGAGAGAGAGATAGAATTACAGAAACAATGTCTAGAAAAATACAATGATCACCCAGCATTTAAAATAAAGGATGAAGTAATTAGTCAGAAGATAATAGAGTATGAGAAAACTTTGATTGAACAGAAAAATAAAAAATTCAAAAGAGATCTGACCGATTATGAACAAGATGAAGTGAGGTCATATAATAAAAAACAAAAATTGAAAACCACTTATAAATACCCAGTTAAAAAGCGATTTTCTGTTCATAACAATGTGAAAAATCAGATAGACTTAGAATATGACTCGCCTAGATTCAGAAACATCGCAGAAAATAGATCCAGGATGAGACCCCCCCCAACATCAGATACCCACGGAGCTAATTCAGGTGCTATTCCTAAGAGTTATAGGAGGAGAGACTCTAATATCGAGACTAAAAACAGTTTTTTTAGGAAGAGGGGACTCTCGAGTCCCCAGAGACCCTCCCCTACTAAACAGATTTCAACCCCTCTTAACTCCAAAAAGACGAAGAATATCACGTTCCGTGGAAAGAGAGGAGGAAGAAACAGAAAAATAGAATTCTACAAATAAATACTCTAGAGAACACACAGATTAAAGCCACTGGCTATGACAGAGGCATTTACAACCTGTCAGATAAAAAACTAACTGAAAATCAATTAACATAACTTAGAAAGGTTTAAAATTTTCCCCTTCATCCGAACCTAATATGTTTGAACTCTGTGTGGACTTAAACAGATATATTCGCAATCTATGCAGACAGCGTTATTTTGCAACTAGAAAGAAAACTACTAATGGGGTAAACAATTTACAGATTGTTTTAGACAGTGGGGATACTTATGCCCTGTCGATTCTTGAGGAATTACTAAATGATAATTGCGACACCCCCGATACAATCAAAATATTTGACATAAATGAAAAAGAGCATAATTTCAAAGTCAAGTCGGAATTTTTTCCTATAAGAAATAAGAGTGCGAACATTGAATGTTTTTATAAATCCACATTACAGTTTTAAATCTATTTGTTCAAAAACTAAAAACACCAATTCCAATCTAACAAAATGGGAAAAAATAGCTCTTCACGAATTAACCAAAGATGATACATTAGTAATAAAAGAAGCGGACAAGGGTGGAGGTATTGTGGTCCTGAACAGACAAGATTATATTAAGGAGGCCCTTCGTCAATTACACGATACCACTTTTTATCGTGTATTAGACAGGGACCCATCAATCAAATACACTATGGAATATTCCACTCTCATAAATACAGCATTCTCGACAGGTGATATTTCAAAGGATGTATACAGGTTTCTGTCAGTCCCTTTTCCAGTCACCCCTATATTCTATCACTTACCCAAAATCCACAAAAGCCTTACCTCACCCCCGGGGAGACCTATTATTTCTGGAATTAATTCTGTTACTTCAAATCTATCCTATTATGTTGATTTTTTTCTTCAGCCCCATGTTGCTCGATTAAGGTCTCATCTTAAGGATACAACCCACTTTCTCAATCAAATACAAGAAGTGGAGTGGAAATAAATGTATGCCTTTCTCACGCTTGATGTGAAAGCGCTATACACACATATCCCCCTTGAGTTGGGGATCAATGCGGTTGAAAAATATCTCCTTAGGGATGAGTCCTTAACCAACCAACATCGTGATTTTTTACTTCAAAGTATTCGTTTAATTTTAACTCACAATTACTTTCTCTTTACTGACACATTTTACTTACAGGTGGTTGGAACGGCCATGGGGACCAGATTCGCTCCGAGCTTCGCGAACCTATATACTTTGAGTCCTCCCGTGTGTGGAATGGGGGGCTCGGGGGGTCTCTGGTACTCTATGGCCGTTACATTGATGATCTTTTTATTATTTGGGATGGGTATTTTTCTAGTGCACAGTCCTTTGTTACTTCCCTCAACTCCAATTCTCACAATCTCTTTTTTACACACACTTATGACAGAAACCAGATAAATTTTTTGGACCTCACCCTAACAATTCAAAATAATAAAATAACTACTACTAATTATTACAAAGATACTGCTAGCAGGGCCGCAACTAGGGGGGGGCTAGAGGTGAACGTGCACCAGGTGCCGGAATGCAGGGGGTGAAAAAGGGCTGACTCATGGTGGCTTGCGGGCTGCAGATTCAGAAAACGGCCATCCAACAATGGCCGCCACCAAGGAGGAGACAGATGCTAGAGGTCCTTACTGGACCTCTAGTGTCTGTATCCTTGGCGGTGGCCATTTTTGGATGGCCATTTTCAGCAGATTCCATGCAGACTAGCCGTCCACTTGGATTCTGCTGAAAACGGCCATCCAAAAATGGCCGCCGCCAAGGCCTACTTGACCTCTAGTGTCTGTTAGGCCAGCGCAAGTGCCGGGAGAAGATGCTGAAAGCCCCGTGAATCCCCCTGACAACGAGCATAAACCCCATAGCAACACGTATGAAACCCCCTGACAACGAGCATGAAACCCCCTGGCAACAAGCATGTAACCCCCTGGCAACGAGTATGTAACCCCCTGGCAACGAGCATGAAACCCCCTGGCAATGAGCAGGTAATTTTAAAGTAATTAGAACCCTTACTGTTGGGCATAAAATGGTGTCATCCAAATATGTAAGTGGCACTTTGGTAATAGGCATTACAGTGTGTGGCATAATGTTTAATGGGCATTATGGTGTGTGGAATACTGTAAGTCACTATATCAGGGACATTTGACTAGTGCACTTCCTTATGGAGGAGCAATGGCAAAATCCAGGTACGGGAAGGGAGGGGGCGCAAAATTGTTGCCTTGCACCGGGTGACAGATATCCTAGTTTCGGCCCTGCTGCTAGTAACAACTATTTACACTTTAAAAGTTCACATTATTTACCATGGAAAACAAATATCCCGAAAGGACAGCTGATGCATATCAGACGTAACTGCTCTGATCTGGAATCTTTCCAGATACAAGCAAGATCTCTGTGTGACAACTTTCTAGAAAGAGGCTACCCAGAGAACCTATTGAAAAAAGCTCTAGATGAGGTAGAAAAGATGGATAGAGAAAATCTTTTAAAATCAAAACAAGCGTCGGTACAAACAAATAAGGGAGATACATTGATGTGTATAAATATAAAAACAATCTAGCCTTTATTTCTACCTACAATAAATCATCCTTTCAAATAAAATGTGCTATAGAGAGAAATTATTCCATCTTAAAACATGACACAATTCTAAAAGATATTTTACCTGAGAAACCAACTTTTATTTATAGAAAAAATAAATCTCTTAAGAACATTCTTGCTCCAAGTTGTCTTAAACCCACTAAAAATTCTGATGTGAAAGAACATAGGACCTGGTTACCGGAAAAACCAAAAGGCTGCTTCAAATGCGGAAAAAACAGATGTATAACATGTAAATATATTCTACATAATACAAAAGAAATTACAACAGCTTATAATGGAAAAAATATAACAATAAAACATTTCATAAATTGTGACACTAGTTTTGTCATATACATGTTATTATGCAGCTGTGAAAATATGAGATATGTAGGACGAACTACCAGAAGCCTTAAAGAACGCTTTTTGGAACATAGAAGAAACATCTTAAAAGGAAACATGCTCCATAGTGTTTCAAAACATTATGCTAATGAGCATGGTAGAAATGATCATTCACTTAGGATTGTGGGGTTGGAACATATCCCCCCAACCATCAGAAAAGGGGATAGATTCAGGTCTTTATGCCATCAGGAGCTATTCTGGATTTTCCAAATTAATAGTTTATATCCAGATGGCCTAAATGAACAAGTAGAGTTAAACTCTGTGTTTTGATTGCTTCGCCTCTCTATCAGTCTCATCTAATTTTTAATTAATATGTTTACATTAATAATTTTATTTAATCACTCTGTCTATACTCTATTCAATTATTCCCTTCACTATCAGGGTCGGTTATATATATATATATATATATATATATATATATAATAAGGAAGAGAGAATAGGCACTCACCATTCAGTAGAAGGAATCTTTAATAACTCAAATATATAGCATGATGAAATCGACGTTTCGGTCCTATCAGGACCTTTGTCAAGACAGAGACAATCGCCACAAAGCGATTGTGGCGATTGTCTCTGTCTTGACAAAGGTCCTGGTAGGACCGAAACGTCAATTTCATCATGCTATATATGTGAGTTATTAAAGATTCCTTCTACTGAATGGTAAGTGCCTATTCTCTCTTCCTTATGCTTTGGACTTTGCTGTATCTAAATAGAGCACCCCACATGGTGAACTTGATGCTATGAGTGCAGCTCATTGGATTAATAGTATATATATATATATATATATATATATATATATATATATATAAACCACTCAGATTGTTATACATCTCTTTGTGGTAATATTGTATATGAATTAAAACTGGGGTGAAACTTTACTCTGATCTGTATTTTGAATAATACTATTTTATGTAAAACAAACTAAAAATTTATATTTATTTACTGTCCTTTTTGAGTGAAAATATATCTATATATTTCTCAGTGCTAACACTAATGTTATTAGTATGCAGTATGCGTCTAAATTGGTTATAAATAATAAAAAGAAGAATAGTATCAATTTATTGGTTAGTAATTTGTTTACTCCTAGCATTAGCCCTTTGGATTTATTTCTAAATTTGCTATCTATTACTGGGAAATCTATTTATATCTATGAATTGATCTAGTATCTTTTTAGATATGTGTAAATACTTACTTTGTATAAATGAAGCTTTATATACATATTTCCATTTTTTGGAATCTAAATGTTTTATTTGTATAACATGCTCCTCCAAATCTGGTTATATATACAATCGACAAGGTTCGTTTTTGTATCAAGTGTTTTCATTGATTAATTACTTATGCTAAGTGAGCTTGTGGTGCTATATATTTGAGACAGAGGTAGTCCACCCACACCTTGACAAAGACGCCTGAGGAGCGTCAAAACGCGTAGGTGCCAGCATTGGAAATACCCCTGGATTATCACTGCGACAACCAGACACCTGTTCTCCATGGACTTCAGTATTTATGCTGCCTCTTATCTACACGTTTGCCTCCATCCACCTCGGCTGACATACAGCATGGAGATCCTCATCGGCTCAGGCTACACAGCTACTGTCAGCTCCCCAACCCTGGGTTGAGCTGCGTCGCGCAAAGCCACTTCAACGCTTGTACAGCCTGTTCTCCCTGTCGACTCCATCAAGGGGGAGGCTAGTCAATTCAGCTGTGCCTCTTATGCTTCATGCTGAAAGCTGCTTGCGGAGATCGAGTTCCTTCATCTTCAGGATCGCTGCCGCTGGAAAGAGCAGTCACACGGAGATCCAAGCTCCCTACATACAGGTGAGAACTTTTCATCGTGACACCGTGTTACAGACAGCTCATCACACTAAAGGCACTTTCAGCTGACTCATAGTTCACCTTCTGTCATTTAGGGAGGACACCCATGATCTCTTTTTACTACTTTGGTGGCAAGTGCTTTATTCTGCCAATCAGTCCTAGGAACATTTATTTCAACAGCTAGCGGGCTCGCAGTTATCCATTCAGGACATTGGTAAACCAACGTACGAATTGTTAATATGTTTCAATGCTCAGTCTTTTAAATAGATTGTTATCTAGGGGTATATGCCTATAATAATATTTTTTTACATATGTCAATAAATCTTTATTTTTAGTACACGAACCTTGTCATATACTACTTGTATTTTACCCCCTGATACACCGGCTGCCTTTTTATACAGATTGTTTCTTTGCTATTGGGACTGACTATCCCTTTCAGCTGTGTTGTTTCAGGGTGTATAATTTAACCCATTTAGCGCCTGGGTACTTCGTTCCTTTTGGGCTGTACACTTGTTGGTGCTCGCACTCTTTCTGCCTGCCCCAGGTGATTTTAATTAGTATGGGTCCTGAGCATTGCAGTACACAATTATTATTATTATTATTATTATCCTTTATTTATATGGCGCCACAAAGGTTCCGCAGCGCCTTACACAGTACATAAATGAGCACACAAGAAAAACAGTTAATAGTAATACAAAACAATGCAGGACAAGGACAAGGTTATAAACTCAGCTACAAAACAAAAGCAGCAGGACATGAGCAACCAGGTGGTAGGTGCCATTGTAGGGAGTTAGGAGTAAATTATACTATAAGTAGGGGGAGGAGAAGCACGTGAGGATGAGGGCCCTGCTCGTGAGAGCTTACATTCTAAAGGGGAAGGGCAGACAGACAGGGGCGACACAGAGGGGTAGATAGTGAAGAAGGAGCATGGAGCAGTGGGTTAGGATATGTGCTGCGGAATGTGTGTGTATAAGACGACCTGATGTTATGTAAAAATTAAGTCCTTCATACATCTATCTCTATGATAGAAAATAGATTGTTTGTGTTATTTACATGAGAGATGTACAAAGTAAAGTAGAAGCACTTTAATTTGTGTGTTACATTTTAGCATCTATATACAGCCTGACAAGAAATGCAGCTATTATGGGACTGTCCCGCCATCCTAATACAGTAGTGACTACTTTAGTTCCAGCTGCTGGGTGCTATGCCATGCTCCTGTGAGTGGGTGCATCTCACATGCTAGACCCACTCACAAATGGGTGCAGCCATACATGATGTGGTCCCACAGGATGTTGCAGTACCCGGGCCCAGAATTTCTCTTGGCAGCCCTGGAGGTGACAGACAGAACGAGGAGGGAATGGGGCTTAGTAGTGGGGTAACAAGACCATGGAGGGAGGTGGTTGAGAGTGGAGGTATAGGAGAAGTGGGGGAAAGAAGCAGAGGGTTGGAAGCAGACTGATGAGAGAAAAAAAGGAAGAACAGCAAGTGGAGGAAACAGGAGGGGGAAGAGAGGGACGGATAAAGTAGAGGATTATGTGGACATAGAATATGGGGGTTGTGTGAAGTAAGGGTGTTCATGCTGTGGACAAGGTAATAATTGAGATGTAAACTGGAGTGGAGGCTGTGTGATGTAGAGACAGTGAGATATAGAGTCAGTGTGGATTAAAGTTGTTAAATGTTCAAAAATACATGTAAAGAACAGTGCTGCTAATGTATGAGCGCAGCTCCAAAAGTGATATATAAAGGAGAGGTATGTGAGTAGTGGGTGCAGGAATTAGTTTATAAACAAATGATTAATGTGGATAGATGTGACACAATTGGAAAAGGCAATACAAAATGAATGAGGACAAAATTACAATGTACCCGAGCTGATCCAGTCCAAAGTGTTCTGTTCAACAAAGATCAATCAACAAGAGCAGCACACAGACAGGGGAGCACTTGCAGTGTCCAAGCAGTGAGTGCAGTAAGTAGTTGCCTGGATACAGCAGAAGATGTTGATTTTGTTCATTCACATAAGTATGTTGCTTCTTGTTGTTCAGAAAGTGTTCTGGTTTTGAGTTTCGTTTTCCTCCAGTTTAACTCCAGCGTAACTCCGACTTAGTTATCAAATTGTATTTACACTTATAATCAGAACACTTTGAATCTTAACACAGACTATGGCAGCCTCCGGCTATGCAGCCTGTGGGAGCAGTAATATCTAAAGTTACAAACATGTGTCTCTGTGCTCACTGATTGGGACCCCACCCCAAAAGCTCTAACACACACTAAATTGGGATGCAATAAAGTCTAAGATAAACAATGTAATGGGCACTATTACAGGTAAGTCCTAAATAAATGTATACAATGTGTCAGTATTAGGGATGTTAGGGACCCACCTGAGGTTCACCTTGATGCTGTAGGTGGGAAAACATCTTTGGCCAAATATGTACTAAGAACCTAAATTTAAAACCATGTTTATTGACAGTTTATTATATATTGTGATACTTAATGTTCTTAGTACTTAGTGTGTGCATCTGCTTTCCCCTCCATCTAAGTCTCATGAGACTTAGCACGAAAGGTCAGAGAAGCATGTGCTGAGCTCTGATTGGTAGAGTTCGTCACATGCTTCTCTGATCCGTAGAGGAGATCAGCAGCAGCCTCATGGGAGTAGGGAAGGTCATCAGGGGGCTGTCCATTGATGATCACCATTATGACACAAAACCATTTATGGTGAACCATCAATGGTTTATACCACTATATGGCCACCACTGCTGGGGGCACAACAAGCTGCGGGACAATCAGAATATGGGGTGGGGCTTATTGGGTCACAAGGGGTGGGACTAAGGAGGAAAAAAGCATCAGGTCCCAGTCTACCATCAATGGCGTTGGACAATGGTTTTGTCATCGATGGTAGAGATTCAATGGTAGTTAACCATCGATGGCTGTTAACCGTGAATGGTCAACCCAACATGGGAGGGATTCACCAGAGTAAGGTAGCAGTGCCTGCTGGGCATATGTAATGTTTGCTGAATGCTGAAGAATGGTGCCCCTATGACTATATTTGCCAACTCACAATACATACTATTGATACCTCCTATAGTATTAGGACTAAACAAAACCAACTTAAATGTGCAGCTATTTATATCCTACTGAAATTTGTGTTGTTTTTTTTTAAAAAGAACGTTTTTGTTTTGTTGGTTTTTGGTCATTATTATGTGAAGTCTGAGCATGTCTTCCTCTTCTGGGTGTAACATATAGTTATCAGCATAGTGCGTGTAGTGGTATTTGATAATAATTCCAATGTGTGTCATAAATTATGTACTTCACCTATTGCGCTAAACTTAATGCATTATTAGTTGTAGCTTAAAGTGTTGGATTGGAGGGATTGGGAGTCTGGGTATTTGGTTGGAATCTGACTTGTAGTTACTATATGTGCGTGTTAATGTCTGTACATAGGTAAGCCAGATGGAGCAAAGTTTAATGCATTTGTTATGTATATTTGTTTTTCATCCATGAATTTGTTTTCTTGTTTTATAC
Organism: Taudactylus pleione; assembly: GCA_031769625.1. NCBI lineage: Eukaryota > Metazoa > Chordata > Amphibia > Anura > Myobatrachidae > Taudactylus > Taudactylus pleione. Next base: position 38,079,576 of record JAUIMM010000052.1, on the reverse strand, counting down.
CTACAAAATATTTGAAGTGTGTGTGTATAGTACAGGGAAAAGCAGGGGCATACCCTTGGCTCGATCCTACTAGGTGTGATTAGGCTCCTGCGAGCCAAAATGAAATTATATCTTACCCTCGCATTCTAAAAACTTTGTGGCATACCTGGACGTAGGCCTGGTAAAACTTAACAGCAATTCCATTGGGGAACAATGCTGAATGCTGCAGCCAAATTCAGAACAGTTTTGCAACTTTAACTCAACTTTAATCAATTCCATTCAGGTTATAAATAATAATAAACTAATTTGAATGTGCTTAGTGGCTTGAAAAACAAGAATCACTGAACTGATATGGTAGATGAATGGCATGGAATGTCTGTGTGCTGTAGATAATTCTGCATTGTATCTATAATTTTCTATTACTGACATTTACCTTTTATTGTTTGAAAAATAATCTTATTTTATATACAGTACTAGCAGTGCTAAAATAACAGCAGTATAATATAATGTGGATTTAAGATGGAAATCTCTCTGCTTACATACACTACACAAAATTTTCTTGCAAGAGAATGCAGTGTAGTGTATTACTTTTCATATAAATAAGAATATGAACAAATAACTCGTTTTAATAACTTCACAAATTTAGTTGGTTTTTTTTCAGTTTTTAGTGCTTACTATTCCCAACAGATAAAAAGTTGTACAATGGTGTATTATTTGTGTTTGACTTAAAAATACAACTTATTCAGAAGTAATTTAACTTTATTGTTTATATATATCTTTGTTTATTGGGTCACAAACATAAAATTGTATCACATATGCTATGTGGAACTAGAGGTACAAAGGGGCAAATTTTGGGCCTGCTTGTGCATTCTGTTTTTTTCCTCATTAAACAAGAACACCCAATAGTTTAATAACTACAATTAATTTGTCAGCTCCCAATGTATAATAAATTCTTGTCCTCTGCTGCTATATAATATAATTAAATTGACAGTACCATTCTTGAAATATCTCCATCCATTACAAGTAGATGTTGCCCACTCTGTCTCACAGTTTAGCCAGCCAGCTCTGCAGTTTTTGGCCAATATTGGTGAAAACAATATTGTGAGGTGGTCAAAGTTGACTGGAAAATTAATGTTATTGATGTTTATAACAAAAACAGGTCCAAGTTACATGATTTTAGCTGTTATTATCGATTTTTAAAGAAAACAGGTCTATGAAACCTAAACACTTGAGGATGATTTTGCCAAAACTAAAACACGATGATGATTTAGAACCACAACCAAAACATGAGGGTCTGTGCATATCTCTAGTTTACAAAGAGACCTGTTTTTACCTAGAAGGAAACCAGTATCCCGATGGTAGTTGCATCTTGTGGACCCAAGGCCAGATTAAGGTCTGTGGGGACCCCTGGGCAACAAACTTGTTGGGGCCCCTATATACCACCGTCCCCTGTAGTAATGCCCCTTGTGCAGTGCCCCCAGTAGTGGTCCCCCTATGCAATGCCCCCAGTAGTGCCCCTTATATAGTGCCCCCAGACCCAGTAGTGGTCCCCCCTATGCAGTGCCCCTTATATAATGACCCAGTAGTGGTCCACCTGTACAGTGCCCCATTAGTGCGCCTTATATAGTGCCCCCAGACCCAATAGTGGTCCCCCCTATGCAGTGCCCCATATATAGCTCCCCAGTAGTGGTCCCCCTATACAGTGCCCTCAGTAGTGCCCCTTATATAGTGCCCCCAGAACCAGTAGTGGTCCCCCATGCAGTGCCCCTTATGTAGTGCCCCCTTATGCATTGCCCCCAGAAGTAGTCCCCCCTTATACACTGCCCCCAGTAGTAGCCCACCCCTATTCAGTGCCGCCAGTAGTTGTCCTATGCATTGCCCCCATGAAAAAAAAACACAACTTACCTGTCTCCTGACGCGACCGCCGCTGTCCTCTCCGGCTCCTCTTCTCCTGCAGTATGGGAGAGACGTCAGCGTCATGACGTCTCTCCCATCATCACCCTGGGGGGAGCCGGAAGACGGAGCTCATAAGTGAGCTCCAGCCGGCTCCCTCCGTTGAAGCAGCAACCAATGAGAGTCTGTGTGACTCTCATCGGCTGCTGTAACATACACACAGCTGCCGCCGGCGGCTGTGTGTATGTCACTGTGTAGTGTGGCCGCGCTCACTGCGCAGTCCACGATACACTAGCGGCGGGGAAACTAGCGGCGGGTGAAGCCATCGGCTGCACCGCTGCTAGTGGGGGCCCCTCTGTGTGTGGGGGCCCCGGGACGACCGCCCCTGTAGCCCCTCCTTAACCGGCCCTGTGTGGACCAATTCATGACAAAGCATGGATATTCTTAAAACCTAAACTGTTAGGGGGCGTTAAGGACCAGGTAGGGGAAACATTGCTTTAGTGCAACTCCCTTGAATGAGAGGGATCAAAAGGACTTTCTATTTTACATATATTCTTATTGACCATTTTTAGAACATTGTTATACAATAATGCAGATAAAATTTGCACTTTCCTGTATAGAATAAACCTGCAAGATACAAAAGGGCGGCCTTCTCCACACAGTGAATCTCACCAAATCTTGCAATAAAACATATTTACATGTTGGCGGAATATATCAGGTTTACAAATGCAATTGGTTTAGTAGGTTTATGACATAACAAAATGTAGTTTGCTTTGGGGACCTGCAATTATATATGTACAGTAAGTGCACTAACAAAAATACTAATACTTAAGTAATATCATATATGATTAATATGGACTACAGGCTAAAGATAAACTGACAAATCTGAATAAGAAAATAACAGATGAGAATTTGCTAATGATAGGAGAACTATGGGAAAGAGGATAAATAGATCAGCCCCCTATGAGCTTCTTTATTTATTATTCAAATAAGTGGCCAAGGTTCAAAGGATTCTGGACCTCATTCAGAGTCAGTCGTTGCGGCCGCTCGGTCGTACGCCACCGATGTTCGCTAAACTGCGCATGCGTAAAATTCGCAATGCGCGTGCACAAACTAGCTATTACGATCAGAAATTGCTCTCTCCTTGAACACAGCCAGGTCGTTAGTTTGAGTGACAGGATGAGGCGTTTGTGGGTGGTAACAGGAGAAGGTGCTTGTGAACGGGGGAGTGGAGATCTGGATGCAGGCGTGCCTGACTATGCAAATGGCGTTTATGGGAGTGCATAATTAACTAAGTAGTGTCATGGCACATGTGACATGGGAGGTTTTTACACTGACTTGATCGTAGTGCTTAAGAGAGGGTATGGTCAACCTTAAGCTCTGCGACCAGCTCCGATGGTTCCCGATGGTCTCAATTAATCCTTATATGCCCGGAGATGACGTGTAATGCAAACGAGAAGGGGGCATGTTTTTAGTCTTACGGCCGCATTCTCCCCTCGCTCGTCCAGCTAACGATCCCATCTTAACGACGCAACTTGCGAGCGCTTCATTTGCATATCCGGCCCTTTTTACCTTACGACCGACTCTGAATGAGGTCCTCAGTCTTGATTTTACCCACAAAGACATAGCACACAGTACAAGTGCAGTCATCATCATTGGCATGAAAGATAAATATGAGTTCAGTTATGTCATAAGTGAAAATAAACAGTATTCAACTATCTTCTGTCATTCAAAACCTTTTATAAATATCAAAATCACTATTTACTTCTATGTGTGCTTGCTACAGAGATGTGGGGTCAAAAAAGTAATATATCCTGAGCCTCCACAGAGGCACAGGTAATCTGAACTCCCCTTCCCCCTCTTGGCGCCATAGTCTGTGTCCACTTCCCTCCATTGTGATAAAGTTTAATTAGTTCACCTTGCTTTAACTTAACTTTCAATACTGCTTCCTCTATTTGCTTAATGTTATGCTGACGTGGTTTTACAAAGACCAACATGCCTGTAAGCCAACTTTGGGGCCCATTTATCAATGAGTTTTATCACACACAACGAGATTTAAAACTCATTGCGCACGATAAATGGTGCTCATGCCAGTCAGCTCCCAACTGTCATCTGTTTGAAAAATGACAGTTGGGAGCTGATTGAGCACCATTATCATACGCAATGAGTTTTAAAACTTGTTGTGTATGATAAAATTGGTTGATAAATGGCCCCTTTATCTTTAATAATATAATATTCAAGCTAGAAATAGTGCTACATTTATGACTTTGGGGGTATTCAGATAAAATACGAGTCAATCTGCTCCCAACTGTCACTTTAAATGTTGTGTTTGAAAAATGACAGTTAGGAGCTGATTGGTTAGTAGTTTATCTTTCAAAATGCTATCTCTCACCAAGTTTTCATGAATGCTCCCCTTGTTTGTTTACCTGCTTGTATCACAAAAGGTAAGAAAAAGAACAAGGGTGAGCACACCGTCACAGTGTAACAGCTGGTCTTACACATGCCACTGTTCATGCCCTGCTGCCGTAGCCCTGGTCTACAAGGATGTTCCCACAACCTGAACCTGTATACTGTATAATCCCTGGACTATTCTTCTGTGACAAACACAGCTTTCTGAAGAAATTCTCAAATGAGAAAGAAACATGTTAAGTGTGTCCCTGCAGTAAAGTCTGCACTCTTGACATGCAATTATCCTCGTGGAAACTCGTACGAAGTATAACTGAATCATCCCAGACTTGTATTCACACAAGGGAGACTGAACTTGGTGCCGCGGCTGCTGGTGCTCCGGAGTTGATTGCTCGGACAAAGCGCCTCCGTTGAGCTATTCATCATCGTGGCTGGCTCTGGCATTTGTCGCCCACTGCCCTGTCAGGAGAACCTCTACACAACCAGCAGGGATTCTCCCACTTGCACCAAGTGTAGAGGTGAGACCCGGCACTTCACGAGGGAGGACCGACACCAGGTGAGCAGCCCATCTGCGCACATCGCCTGGTTCTGAGACAACAAGGTGGGCCACGGAAGGGCTTATTAAGTCCGGCATCAGTGTCCATGTTCTTATAATATACAGCCCATAGAGGTATGAGCTAGATTGGTTGGCCATTCTTGTTTTACCTGCACTCTTGGGACAGTTTGTGAATTAGTAGCTGAATTTTCAGTATCGTACACACGTACAGGTCATTTGTAGTCCCACTAAGGATATATTGCAAGTTGGTCTAAGTCGGATATTACACACTTGCAGAAGTGATACATTGTCATATGCATATGCTACATTTTAGCTTTTGTCTTTTCAGAACAGACTGGTACTAAAGTAACAGCACAAAGTGTATAAGACTGGAGCATACAGCTGGTGCTCCTTATACACAATTCTGGATGAGACCGTGGACTGTTTACTTGAGATCATTTACTATTTGTGTTTGTTTCTTAGAATATTTATGCTTGCAGATAACACATGCTATTAAGTTGTTTATTTATTGTCCATTTTTGCTATTAGTGTCATCTTGTACCTATTGATTTATCTATTTACTTACCTAGTATAATAAATAGTTTTTTATATCTATTTAAATTGTTGTGTGTCTCTTGGGTCCAGGATAGGCATTGTGGCGCTATCCTTCACTATATTTTCTAAACAAGAACAGATAAAGAACAACTTTATTGAACTGGATGTTGATTTGGAACTGAAGGCCCGTATTCGATTAGAGGCGAAAAGTCCGAATCCGCGGAAAAGTATTGCGAATGACGTAATTTCTCCAGGTGGAAAGTTTATGTCGTATTCAATTTCAAATACGTTTCGCGTATGCTAAAAGTCAATGCAATGTAATCATTGGAAAGGTTTCGCCTATGAAAAGCAGGTGGAAAAAAGTGCAGAATTGCGGTTTTGGGGTGCAAACTTCGGGAACCCCCCCTGCACCCTTGGGAAAGTCCCCCAAAGATAAACATTTTTTAAAAAGTCTTTAGAACACCACAAAAAGGTACTTCCATTTTGGGGGTAAAAAAGTACAAAGTTGGGGGACAAACTTAAAAACTAGCGAAATAGACTTCAGGGGGGTCCCCAAGTATGGGGTAGGTGTTTTTTTCCATTACAGGTGCTTGCAGAAGGTGGATTTTTAACGTAATTTAAAACTTTAGCAACCTAAAAATATGGTAGCACCCATTTTCATGTACCCCAAATTTGCTAGGAGTAGTTATTTTCACATAAAAATACTGCTTAATGCTATTCTTCACCACTTGTGTTAATGTGTTAATTGGCACCAATTGGCACAACCTAAGCACCCCAAATACCTTCATTAGGGCTAATAACGGGAATCTATAGTGATCCCCATTGTTAGTGCATCTTTTGGGGGGTGTCAGGCTGAGTTCCCCATTTTTGACAGGACTTTTCACCTGTTTCAGTTTTGCCTGTGGCATTTTCGCGTCCTTTCTAATTGAATATGGCGAATAGCGGGAGCGCACGCGATACTCTTCCGCATACAAAAAACGCGATGTGGGCAAAAACTCCGGCATGCGAAAATGTATCATGGGTGCGAAACTAATTGAATACGGCCCGAAGTTGTAGATATTGTATTGGAACCAATGTTGAGGATATTGAACTGGGACCGATGACTTAGAACTGATGATGTGGGATTGGAATGGAACTGATGTTGTAGAATTGGATTGCGACTGATGATATAGAACTGATGATTTAGAATTGGATAGGAATCGATGTTGTAGAATCAGATTGGGACCGATGTTGTAGAATCAGATAGGAACCAATTTTGTAGAATCGGATTGGGACTGATGTTGAAGATATCAGATTGGGACCGATGTTGGAGATATTAGATTGGGACCGGTGTTGGAGATATCGTATAGGAACCGATGGTTGGAAATAGGAGTAAGTCTCTTGGTAAATCCAGACAGGAATGCTGATGGAATGGAGACTTGCAAATACCAGACTTGGAACTGGATAGGACGGACAGGAACCGTACAGATACAAAGTACCTGGGAGCTCAGCACAGAACTGTAACTTCAGTAGAAGCAATGTTGTACTGGCAATGTGGGCCAGTCAGGAAATTGAATTTATAAGGCTAAGTACCCAGGGATTGGATGTTGCAATCAGCTGGTCTATTGAGCAGCGCTCTGAGTGGCGGAGAAGCATCAGGTGACTGAGTCCAACATGGCTGTGTCCATACTGTTGTTTTGGAGGGAACTCTTGTGTGCAGCCTGTGCACCACCATGCTGAGCAAGTACACTGTGAGCAGAGCACTGCTGGAAGCCATCTCCATGCCCAGACACAGAACACTGGGAGGTCTGGGCAGGAACAGCACAGACAGACCTCACAACCAGCTGAGAGCGATGTGCAGATTGAGTGGACCTCATGCCTGTTCCGGGAGTGATGTGCGGTCACAGTGCGAGTAGACCTCAGCGCTAGTCGGGACAGAAACTGCAGAGGTAAATAAGTGGTTTTTAATGTCCGGAGTGTGACAGATTAGAGTGAGTTCTGGACAGACCAACCCTAGGAAACCTTTCTATGGTGAGATCATGACATTCCTCTTCAATACCCAAAATAGATTGTAGAGTATTGCGGACAAAAGGCCTGTCCCTTTAATAGACTCAGGTAAACCCACCAATCTGACATTACGCAGATGGGACCGATTTTTTAAATCATCCATCCTATTCCACAGTTGGTAGTTTTGCTTATTGAGCTCTTGCACATTGTGCTTGTAGTGAAACTCCCAGCTGCTACTCTGTATCAGAAACCCAAGAAACCCACTGTGTGAGCTGTTGCAACTACAGTACATGGTGATGTCTGTGACAGCCTGAGTGAGAAGGGGGCCCATAGTAGATTTTATAGCTTCAACAATACCCCATAAGTGACCGGTGAGTCCAATGCCTGGCATACCTTAGATGTGGCAGAGGGGTCAAGTTCAGCTGAGGCTTATTTTGATGACTGAGCCACAGCATCAGGATCTGCATCTGGTGTCCCGTTTGCTGCTACGCAGCTTTTCTCCTGGTGTGGAGCACCCGTGATAAATTTTCACATGCCAGAGTTTTTGCCTACATCGCGTGTTTTGTATGCAGAAAAGTATCGGGCGCGCTCCCGCTATTCGCCGTATTCAATTAGAAAGGACGCGGAAACGGCACCCGGCAAAACTGAAACAGGCAAAAAGTCCTATCAAAAATGGGGAACTCAGCCTGACACCCCCCAAAAGATGCACTAACATTGGGGATCACTATAGATGCCCCCGATTAGCCCTAACGAAGGTATTTGGGGTGCTTAAGTTGTGCCATATTGTGCCAATTAGCGCATTAACACAAGTGGTGAAGAGTAGCATTAAGCAGCATTTTTATGTGAAATATTTTTTATGGTGAATTGACAGTGGTGCAGCTGTTAGGACCTGGTCCATCAGGCACGTGAGGTGGCTGGGGCGCGATGGTAATTAATAGGCTGCAGGCAGCCATTAAAAGGTTTGTTCAGACAGGAGTGGAACAGAGCTCTGAGACAGAGCTGCTTCATTCCATCAAACTGGGACCGGAAGTTCACAACTTTTTTATTAAATACAGTTCATTGTTTAAATTAGTTCTCTCATGCACTTTCTGCAGCACATCCCACATTTCTCTTGCAGTGTCATAGTTACATATATGCACAATCTGATCATCATCTACACTGAGAGATATTGTACTTTGGACTTTCTGGTCATTCTCAGTCCATTCCTCTGTGACTCAGTCAGGCTTAGCCTCTTGTATACATTTCCACATACCTTCTCTGATAAGCAGCATCCTTACTTTGAATTTTAATTGTCCATGGTTTGTCAGACTCATCATTGTGAATTTGGTTGAAGAACTGGAAGCAGCAGCTTCTGTCTCTTCTTTCACTCAGGTTTTGACTTTTATAACTTTTCTTTTAGCAGTTCTGGCCCCTTAACCTGATAGTAGATATGCTATATAGGAGCAGCATAAAGTGCATTGAAGTGACAAAAGTCATGGGATAGCAGTATGTAAAGTTAACGGCAGGTGGCGTCACTGTACTGTGATGTCTTGGACATGCCCAGACCTGCATCAGTTGTAATCTGACATCTCATAAGTCAGTTTGCACACCGGCTAAGCTGCTCATGGCAAGGCGACGTGAATTATGGGAGTTCGAATGGAGCATGATAGTGGGTGCCTGACGGATGGGACATTCCGTTTCCAAAGTTTTGCAGTCATTTAACATTCCTCGATGTACAGAGTTACGTGTGCACTGGGAATACTTCAAGGAAGGCATTACAATTGTGAACAGTGCAGTGTCTGACCACGGGTGCTTGATGACTATGACCACCGGTGAATTGTCTATGGTTACCTACAAGCAACACTGGCTCAAATTACATCCACATTCAATGCAGGAGGCATTCAAGCCGGGACAAAGGGCCTGATTCAGACTTGGGAATAGAGAGAGATATCTCTCTCAACTGATCATCTTGGTGAAACCATGCTGCACTGCAGGTGGGGCAGATTTAAAATGTGCAGAGAGATTTAGATTTGGGAGGAGTGTTTCCAAACTGACATCTAATTTGTAGAGTAATCATAAAGCTGTGTAGTATTTGTGGGCTGCATGCAAAAGCAGCCAGTATTTATCCCACATGTAAAAAAATGTATGTATTTACACCCCTTGTATTGCAATATGGTTTGTTCAGGTTCACAGTTGAGAGAGATATCTCACTCTATTCCCAATTCTGAATCAGGCCCAAAGTGCTGCTGCGTGGAAGTTACAGCTTACAGCTGACTGTGACGTCAACTCGTTTAGTCTCCAGTATGACAGATACTTTTTTAAGACCCCCATGAGACCTTTTCTTTTATATCACTTTGGGCCTGATTCAGCAGCATACACAATGATGATTACGCATGCAGATCAATAGATTGTTTACCATTTAACATGCGTACAAGCAGCACTGCCCGAGCGCAGCAATCGCATTGTGATTCCGGACACACAGAGGAATCCATTGCATAGTGGGTGACTGACTGTCAGTGTTTGGGGGTGGTGACAGGGGGGGTGGTCGATAAAACGCAGACGTGTCTGTCTGTTTGAACTCCATTTCAATGGTGTGCATAAATTAGCCACTGCGATTGCATACGCGGCATGAGAGCTCTCTGCGTGCGAGGAGACTTGCAGTGTTTGCAACTGGTCAGATGTACGTCGATGGTACCGATGTTTATGCAGAAGAGCGACATTGGATGGATATGGGAAGGCAGCAGTGGGCGTCTTTATGTCGGTTGTGCTTTGGCAAGCATTAGCATATTTTAGCAACAGCGATGAGTAGGCAATTGCTATTGCATTTGCATGCGTTGTTGAATCAAGCCCTTTATCAGCAGCTGAAAACTGATGACATTTGAATGTATAATAAACACAGTTGAGAATAGTGGTTGCAATATCAAAATGACACATGTCTAACACTGCCCAATGTTTTAAAGGGGCAATCCAATCAGGTTGGTTTTGCTTTTTCAAATATTGCCCATTTAAAACATCGAGTAAATCTCTAGAAACTTGCAGATGCTTGCATCATACAGGCTATTTATTACATTAACCCCATTGTATTTTCTGCAAATCTCACAAACATCAGTTTTTTTGGAAAACTGTTAAGCAAGTTCTTTAATCCAGGCATCAGATTTGCCTAGCATACCAGCAATTTTATAAACTCCTAATGCATGCAGGCTGCCACGGCCACCAAGAGAGGTCAAAGTAAATAATCTAATTTGGAAAAATGCAATGTCCAAGAGTTGTTGTTTAAAAAACTAATTACATTACAAGACGATGATGGATTGATGCTGCTGACACTGATTAATTCACTGAGTTAAATGTACTCACCTTTTAGGTAAATAATAAACCTGCTCATTTATCAATTTGTTTAGTAATTGAAATTTGCAAGGACCAGGTAAATGGATTATAATCCATACTATAGTATGTAATGATGCAAGAATCAGTAGACAGAATTCTAAAACTATTTCAGATTGAACTATTGCAACTGTGGTCAGCACAACAGTGTGAAACTAAAGGGTACATTAACTAAGAATTGTTTTTAGAGCGAGTTTAAACAGGATTGGCATTGCTGGAATTCGTGAGAGTTTTTCAAGATCAAACATTCAAATTTACTAACAATCGTGTTTTACGATGGAGTACACAGATTCTCCCTTGTGTTACCTGACCGTGGCCAAACACTCCCGAACATGATGCATGCACAGAGCAGTGTGATCTGTGCAGGCTTCTGTGTGTGTAAAAGTAAAAAAATAATTATAAAACAGAAAAAAATGTGTGAAGTTTCAAGCATTTCACCTTTGCAATGGTACAAGCTGAGGGTAAAAAGTTCCAGTGATACAATCTCTCAGTTCTACTTCTTCTTTGCCTTTAGCAGAATTTAGCATCTACAGATGTGTCCTGCTACATCTTTTCTGTGTACGCAGCAAATCGCTCCACACATGGTGTGAGGTGTGTGCCCATGAGCGGATATGCGCACTGCATTCGCACCTGCGCTGCCATATGAATGCATGGTGTGATCGCAGTGCGCACCATAGAGTAGCGTACGATGCTGCGGGTAATCACATGACGCAATGCGTGCGCACATTTTTAGCGCGAACGGAAAAGATGTAGCAGGACACATCTGTATGAACAGAGGTGGGATGAGAATGGGCATTTTTTTGTAATGGGGATGTACTGGGAACAGTCCAATTTCCCCGTGAAACATTTTATTTAATTTCCTAATGCAGAATGAGGCTGATATTTTGTGCAACAGTTTTGAACATTTTAGTCATCTCAATGTGAAAATGTCAATGTATCTTGATACTCTTAGTGCTATGGGATAATGAGTTAAATTTATCACTATGCGGCGTTAGAAAAGATTTACTATTGCCGTTTATCGTAGCAATACAAAATCTACTATTGTTGCAAATTATCAGGAAACATTTGCCGGGACAATTGAGCAACGCTCATCTCCCAGGCAATTCAAGTACTGTAGTAAGAGGACTACTCACGTTTCATCAGCCAGTCATGGGGCCTTCCGTGCATGCACAACCCTCCTTGTATGGGGAAGCTGACACCTGAAACCTCCAGTGATGGCTATCACTGAAAATACTTGATGCTAGCCACTGCAGGAGGAATCCTTTAATGTATGGCAAAAAAAAACAAAAAACTATCTCTAACAATAAGAACATATGTTTTTGCCAGAGATAGGGCTTTTAAATCTTTCAAAAGTAGACCCCTATTAAATGATTATATATTATTATTATTTATTGCTCAGTGGTTCCATCCAATTTAAGTTTATTATCTGTCTGTGATACATACAGTATTAGTTAAATAGTCAATATCAATTGTCCAGCTCTACTAAACTTTTGTTTAGAAATAAAAAAATATTGCTGCCAAGTAATTGACTTTTCTCTTGTAATGGCAGTGGTATATCACACTTTTTAATTAGTTTAATATCTGACAATAACAATTACAGAGTGAACTAAGATTACTTATTAACATTTTAGCCAATTAACTGTTCAATACTGTTCAAGACAAAAGGCTTACAATAATTAAATATTCCATATCAACTAAAATGAGCAAGCTACTGTGTATACTCCCGGTTTAATATACAGTTCAAAGTGCAGCCCACCTTCCACACAATCCATTTCTGGGGTCACCGGTAGATCCAATATGAACTCTTCAGCTCTCCTACAAAATATTCTGCAGATGAGAAAAATTGACTCTAGGACAATTGGACTGGAATGTAATTGACCTATAATTCACCACAAATCTCTGAGATTTTTCATCAGTATTGGCTTCCAATTATCAGATGTAATAACCGGTGATTTAAAGGGTGAGAAATCCAGCTACCGATCATGTGCTGAATGAATGTGTGCCCTCCTTCTTAGAGATAACTGGCCCAATGGCACGGGGTTTTCCTAGTATCCCTTCGGCTTTGGGTATGAAGGTAAAATAAATATTTTGCCACCATAATAATGAAGATAATATCTGTGGTAGTACATTTACAAATAAAAAGTGGCCCCTATTAAACTAAACAAAATAGATAATATAAATATAGTCCCTTAAAAAATTTAAATAAATAAAATTACCAAATTATTTAATCATTTAATAAATTAAAATTACTTACAATGATGCATGTGTTAAAATGGCAGCTTTTGGATATTTTCTCGCTAGTTTTCCTCTATTACATTTTGCAATATGCAACCGGAAAACAACCATTTTGGCAAACTTGGAATAATTATATCCCCCCTTGGTCTCTTTTTCAGAAACTCTTGCAAGAAAGTAAAATGTTAAGAACAAATACAATTGGAAGCAAAATATTAACAATATTTATTTCTTCAAAGAACCAGTTATTACTATTATTTTTATCATTTATTTATATGGTGCCACAAATGTTCCGCAGCGCCTTACAAAGTACATAAACAAATAGGTGACCAGCGACTCACAGTACAGTACAATACAATACAATACAATACAATACAGGACAAGGACATGGATAATATACATTGCTACATTAGCGACTATAACACCCAAATAAGCAACAGAGCATAAGCAACCAAGTGTTAATTGTCCTAGTGGGGAGTAAGAAGTATATGAAAGTAAAATAAGGAGAAGCACAAGAGGGTAGAGGGCCCTGCTCGTACGAGCTTACATTCTAAAGTTATCACATTAGAAGTAGAGATGAGCGGTTCGGTTCCCTCCATGTTTGGATTTCAGAATGAGGCAAAACATCATCTTTCATGGACATCTTGCACGTTTTCCCTCGTTGGGAAGATCTGAGCCAAAACCGCTCATCTGTAATTAGAAGCAAAAGCCCCATTTCTTCATCAAATACAATAGTGAATACAATAGTGTGTTATCTGACATTACTGTAAACATTACTGTACTGTATAAGACATTTTATAGGTTTGACTCTTTCATGCCCTTTAACAATACATAGTAACTACTATAGAGAAAATTAAATGCCTGACAGAGCATCTAATTAGAAGTGAATGACCTCTTAATTGCTCTGATTTACAAAGCACACTGCAAAGAGCTATATTTATGTGCATAAAGCCCTTAATTTGTAAGGTAAAGGTAGAAAATATTTTCTCGTTCATAAACCTCAAGGACATTGCGTGTAAGTAGCAGTCTTTCTAGTCAACAGAACAAGCATATCCAAATCTTATATAGGCAAAGCCTGCTGTCTGAATTAAAGCTGCCAATACATGCAAAATTTCACTTATGCTTATTCATATCATTTATAAGATTAAGCTGGTAATATACAGATGTTGCTCAACTTGCGGTAAATAGTCCCTCTCGGCACACCAGGTCCTGGCAACACGGCCCAGCTGAGAGACTTTCTTACTCAAAGTTTGCGTCTTATTCGCATAAATAAATAAAACTACTTTGCTAGATTACATTGATCAATTTAATGTGCATAATTTGTACATCTGAGGGCCTGATTCGGAGTTGTACTCTATTGCCACTGCAGCTGCGATCATGTACATAGCTGCTGTGCGAATATATGCAAATGTTGCAGGCGCCGAGATATGAATTGAGACGCCCACTGGCGTCTTTGTAAATCCAAGCATCTGCAAACAAAGAGGCAGCATCGCTCGCAGATCATCATTTTCAATCCTAAATGTGACTCTATGGTTGCACAGAATGCCCATGGGAAATGAGGCGCCAGAGCCATATTTCTTGTGTATGGGATCGTAGACACAGGATGTGACACGTCACCAAAACAATCGCAAACCACGCCAGTATTTTTAGCCGACACTCCATGTTACCACCTTCAAAAGCTTCCTGACTGTCAATCACCCTGCATATAAATACTTGCTCCGAGCATAATGTACCTTGACGCATGCGCAGTACGACTCAGACACATGCGCAGATGACCGATTATCGCTCAACTGTGAAAACATCGGCATAACGTACAGTCTGAGTCTGAATCTCTGTAAGAAGTGCTGTGATGCAACAGCCGCAGCCTTTTCTCACGCTAAGTTCTTTTCTGCTTCATCTACGACTTTGTTCATGTTTAAAACAAATTCCTGTGTGGTTAAGTTGCAGCCCAGCATCTCTGAGTAGTGCTTTACTGCGTCTGTGATGTGAATAAGTGATACGCTACACCTCTTGGAGGATTTTTGTTGCTTACAGCCACTAGGTGCAGTATATCGGATGGTCAACTTATATTTATTTAGTATTAGACAAAATAGGTTACTTACATTCCATTTACATACCCACATGCCATTAAATACCTTCAAAACTCTCCACATGCAATCAGACTCTCCCACACATGCCATCAGATCCCTACCACATACCATCATACCACCACATGCCATCAGACCCCCAAGAAATGCAATCAGACCTCCTCCACATGTAATCAAATCCCCCATACATGACATTAGATCCCCCCAGATAACATTAATCCACTCTTTCCTCACCTCCAGGTTGCATTAATATACTCCTCACCCCTTCCCAGATACTTACATCACCTTGAAGAATGCTTTCTAGTTTCTGCAGTGCCCACTATGTGCAGAGCTTTGGAAGAGGATAGAGAGAGAGGGACAGAGTAAAGAGGAGAAAAAAGTCAGGGACTAGGGCCCTCAATCAGAGGCGGTCGCAAGAAACGACCGCTCGTTCTGAATGAGGGCGGCCGCTTTTTTTTTTTAAGTGCAGCCTCCTGGTTGCTAGCTAAGCTGTGGGTTACCACCCACAGCTTAGCGACCGACCAGGGTGATGTTCGCGATGGGCAAGACCATCGCGACCATCGGGGCTTGCGACGAAACCCTAAGTTTGGGTCTCGGCAAGCACAAGCCCCAGGGAGCTTCCTGCTCTGATCGAGCAGGAAACTCCCCACGGACATCACTGCTGAGGAACGCCTACTTTTGTGTAGCCACCCCCACGCCCCGTCTACAAAACGGGCCGAGCTGTCGATCAACATCGACAGCCGGCCCTTTTGTAGAGAGCACCAGTGTAGTGAGCACACGCAGTGTGGCCACTGCGCGTGTGCAGGACCAAAACATCGAGCTGGTTGCGAGCGCTCAGCGCTTGCGACCGACTCTGAATGAGGTCCTAGGAGAGAAGAAGGATAGAGATCTGGTATAAGAAATAAAGGTGTATGGAAGAAGGAAAGGACTATGCCTTGGGTAAGGAGAAAATACATTGGGAAATCCTCACTGTAGTGCAGCTCATCCAAAGCACAGCGTTAGTGGTGCCAAACCAAATGGTCTGTACTTGCACTACTATTGGAGCGTCCCTCCCAATGTTTACGTCACTTGAGGCACAGGTCCCACCAGCCCTCCTAGCTTTGCCTCTGACTAACCTAACAAACTTATTAACTGAAGAGATGTACCAGTTAATGTACAATGATTTTCAAGTGGCCAGCTCTAATAAATTGATCAAATAATAACCAACCCACTCACACAAAAGTGATTTCCACAGTTTGGAAATGATTGCTGGTAAGGTAAACCCCACCCATTACTTTTTGTCATTAGTAAACGGTAAGGAGTTAAATACTGTACACACACACTAACATAAATGTATCTGTAGGAAACGTGTATTGCTAAAAGATAAAGTTTGTAGACCTTTTAAATTAAACACAGACAGAGTGACCCCTCTTTTGTTCAACTCATAAGAATTAATGAGACTTTGATCAATTACAATTAAAATTCTGCCCTTAGTTCCGCACTTTCAGTTCTGTTTAGAATTTTAATTCAATGCAATTAGTAAGAGAAATCTTAGCTGTTATATGTCCTCCGGGAAATTCTCCTGGGGTTGTCAGATCTATTGAGCTTTGGTCACATTGTCTTTACAGTTGTTCAACTAACTTCTATAGCTATTTCATATGAGTGAGAAACGTAATGGTTTTTGTGAAGTTGCAACATATATTACAGTATTTCAGACCACTGTATATACACAGGGTGGTCCATAAGTGAGGAAACACCCTTATAAACAGGAAATGAGTAAGGAAATATGAATCCAGTGTCTACACATATGATATGGGAGTGGGGGAAAACTTTTTAGGGTTTCTCACCAGTATGGCGGCCATCTTGAAGTTGGCTATCTTGGATGCAACTTCCAGGTATGAAAATACCAGTAGCATTTACAGGAGCTTCAGCTTGAAATCGCTGGAAGATCTGGTTTAAAACCAGCCAAATGTGCATTATACTGTAAGCTAGGTTACTGATAATCAGCATTTTCATGGCTAAAACCTCTGAAAAGGTTGAGCTTGGATTAAAATATAAAATAAATGAAAATACATGAAAAACATGGGCCAACTGGTTTGCCTACGATTTATTATTATTAGTAGCTTTTATTTATATGTCGCCACACAGGATAAGGAATGGGGGATGTCTGGGCACTGCTCAATAGGATACCCTTACTCCTATAGTTCAGACGGAGATATTCCTCTATTTTCTTGCTACACAGAGTAAAACATACAATAGAAAGCCAAGGTATAAAATAGTAAGACAATAAAATAGCATTACATATACACATAATTACTTATTGCAGAGCTCAGATTACATAATATTGTGGGTCGGAAAAAAACAAAATTGCGAGTTCGAAATTCCAATAGTGCAGTAAAGTTGTGGGTCCACAGTTACTCGTGTGCAAAATAATTTTTGCTATCCACAGCGGGCGCTTGAAGTTTTGAAAATTTGACACAAATTAGGATATTTTGTAATCAGATGAAGGCACGGTTTTCGGGCACATATTTTGACAATGAAGTTGTTTTTAGGTGAAAATGCTTCAGTTGAACTCAGATTCAAACCTTTGGGGTAGAAATTTAAGAGGGGGCTGTGCCTCCCTCCCCCAAAAAAGGTAAAAGTATCACAATTTTCCATGAAATGCCATTGTGTGCTCCTGAGATCAACTGTCACTATTTTCAGGTATTCTGGCTTATAAAATATTATTTTTTAGGAGGTAGGGAGTAGGGATGGACATCGGAAGTCCACCATCAAATGATGGTTGGACTACCACCATTGAAACTTTCGATGGTACGATGGTTTCTAATCAAAACTATTCTATGGTAAAAACTATATGATTTGCGCATGTGCAATAAACCCTGCAGCGCAGTTAGCAGGGGGTGGGATTGGGGCGGGGCCTGGAGCAACAAACATACTGTGTCCTCTCTAGTGTAGCTAGCAGCGCTGCTGTGCTGTGGGGACTGGAGGGTATACTATATTTACATATATTTACATATACAGTTTGGCTCCAGAGTCCGTCATGCCAGGCACTGGTGGTGAGGCCACTGAAGTGAGTTCAGTGTGTTACAGCCAGGCAGTGAGCAGCAGAGACACAGCTGACACTGACAGTGTGAGAGTGTGTCTATGTGCGGTGTGAGTGACTGCTGCTGGGCAAGGGCTGCGCTCTGATTGGCTCTCTGAGACAGTTTTGAAGTTTTCTTCACTTTGGAGTGATCAATGGCTGATGAGGTGTCATTGGTAGTGAAGAGACCTAAGTCTTGCAAAACTGCAGTTGACATGGTAGCAGTTCCCCTATTTAACATACCATATCAATCACTAACTAGAGCAGTGTTTGGAAGACTAATGCGCATTTGTGATGAGGAGCTTTCAAGCATTGATGGCTTAAAATCATCTTCGCCGGTGTCTGAATCACTTTTAGATTCACTAGAAGAATGTTGTTTGATATTGCAGCTTGCAAGTGCCAGCCCGTTGAAATCTTGCACTTGCGACAAGTGAACAAAGGTTCCTTCTTCTGAACTGGAATTTTTAAACGACCAATGAACTTCCAGGCTTATGTTTATAGGAGGGATAGATGTTATGGCAATTGAAGCACTGAGAAAATGTCTAAACAGGAAAGACACATGTGCCAGCATAGACTGGAGACTTAACTCCTGGTCCTTCGCCGCATAAATCTGATTTTCAACCTGCAGCTCAGCCTCCCTTCTGTATAGTCAGACACTGCTTGCAGAGTTGGGGGTGGAACCACACCACAGGTAGTAAGCTGCACAGAAAGAGAGCTAGTATAGCCATGCCTCTGAGTATGGGCAGGGCTGGATTAACAATAGGGCGAATGGAGCTTCAGCTCCAGGCCACACATGAAAATAGGCCCACAGGGATAGGATCCATTGCAATTCAGTGTTGACAGAAAAAATATTTATTTCTTGTAACTACCAGCAGTCCATCTCATTCATCCCGAGTCCCGGCCGCCTGAAGTATTGTCCTTTCACTCTCCCTAGCCCCAACCAAACAGCTAAAACCGCACTGACCACAGGGCTGTTTGAAACCCCACCCCTCCTGTTTGAGGCCCCACCCATCCCACCTAAAGACCCACCCAGATGCTGACCGAAGCTCCCTCTTTGGTCATGTCAAGCTCCTCCTCCTGGATCACCCACAGCTGTCCCAGTGTTCCCTGGTCATCCAAAGCTCCGCCTCCCGGGTTATCCTCTGATGCCCCCCAGGTTAGCTGAAGCCCCCCACCTGGCCAACACACCTTCACCAATTAATAAGTAGGTATCAAGCCTGGTCCTTGTGTATATACATATATATGTATATACTGTTTGTGTGTGTGTGTATATATATATATATATATATATATATACATATATATATATGTTTCAATGTGAGAATGGAAGGCACTCACCAGACCTCAAATAAATCAGTACAGTAGCCACCTTTGCCAAGACTCCATAGGTGCAGCACGACAACAAAGACCCACCATATCAGGCACAGATTACATCACTATATCCCCATATATGTAGCTACTGTATGAAGAAGTAGTCAAAAAATATTTAACAGAAAGTATTAAAAAATATAGCATCATAGTGCGTTCCAGCATAGAATGCATTGCAGAAGTAAGGTTTTATTCCTCCGTTTTATTAGTATAAAGACTGCAAATAGGCTATCGAACCTAGCAGCATGTTAACATGTCAATGTATGCATAATACCATTAGTTACTAATGGTATTCTATAGATCAAACAACAAGACACAACAGACAAAACTTACACTAATGGCTGCACCTGCGCAGGCCCTTGCGTTCCACCTTGTAACAGAAGGCTGGGCTTGGTCACTCCATCTACGTGCACTAGACAAAACTCAATTTGAGATGGGTACCACACATACATCTGTTATCTGCATCCCACAGTGAAATGCAGGTCGGGCATGCGCACACACCTTTAGTATCTAATGGTGTTATGCATACATTCATATGTTAACACACTGCCATATATGAATAAAACGGAGCTTGTGATGTCACTTCTGGTATGTGTTTCACGATGGAGCGCAATTTGTTTGGCTCTATTTTTGACTACATCTTCATGGGTATAAATATGGGACATGGGGAGATAGTGATGTAATCTCTGCCTGATATGCTGTGTATTTGTTGTCATACTGTACCTTAGAAATGGAGATGTTGCCCATAGCAACCAATCAGATTCTAGATATTATCTTCTAGAAGGTGCTAGTTAAATGTTAAGTAGAATCTAATTGGTTGCTATGTGCAACATCTCCACTTCTAAAAACTCTCACTTTAGTAAATATACCCCTTGCAATGATGGTGACCGATAGCAACGCTGTCTATGCTTCTGGCTGTGGTATGGATACTGTACCTTCAACTGATTCTTAGAACTTAGGGCCTGATTCAGAGCTGAACGCTCTGACCAGAGTGCTCGCTCTGAATCAGGGCCGTCCCAGCTAAATTTGGAGCGGCCTCCTGGCCGCTCGCATAGCTGTGGGTAACCACCCACAGCTTATGCGAGCGGCCAAAAAGATGGTCGCGATGGTCAAAGACCATCACGACCATCGCGACCATCGGGCTTGCGACGAGACCCTGTGGTAGGGTCTCGCTTCCGCATGCCCAGGAGTGATTTTGGCTCTATCAGAGCCAAAATGACTCCCACTGACAGTGGGGCCGGACTGATGTCAGTGGGGCCGGACTCAGACGGTAGGCGTTCCCATGGGAACGCCTCCGTCTGGCAGTCACGCACCCGGCATGCCCACCAAAGGGGGCGTGCTGTCAATCAACATCGACAGCACGCCCCCTTTGGTGCGAGACCCGGAGCGACGGAGAGCCTGTCGCTATCCGGGTCTCGCGCATGCACACGACGGAGCTCCCTCCGTCGTGCGCATGCGCAGTGGGGCAACATCGACCCGTTTGCGAGCGTCCTTTGCTCGCGAACGGGTCTGAATGACCCCCTTAATTCATTACCTTGCCTCTATATTATATCAAGTTGCAGCTGTCTATACATATTATTTTTCAATCCCATACTAGTGCAGGAAAGAATATTTCCATTTAATTATTAAAGCAATAAACAACTTAGGGGCATATTCAGTTAGTTGTGTTTATATTTTTGCATATTGGAAATTGGAGTTTTGCTGTTATTAATGATACTACTGCCAAGACACTATTCTATTTGGGGTATATGGCACTTTGTTATATTATTATTTTGTGTACAAATAGGGTTATATGATTTTTTTATTTACTGCTAACATCGGGCTTGATTCAGCAGCGGATGAAAATACAATTGTAACTGCAATCGCCTGCGGATTGGAGTTGCTAAAGTATGCTAATGCTTACCAAAGCACAGCTGACATATTGACGCCCACTGCTGCCTTCTCATATTCGTCCAATGATGCTAAAACGGACAGACACACCTGCATTTTTCCGACCACCGCCCCCAAATGCTGACAGTCTGTCAGTCGCAATGTGATCACTGCGCACGTGCAGTGCGGCTTATACGCATGAGCGATGGCAAACAACCGCTCAGTCTGCATCCGTAATCGCCATTGCGACCGCTGCTGAATCAGGCCTATTATCAAGCCACATCCCTATGCTAATACTACACATATTTATATATACAGTACATTATTTCCTTTATGGTAAAAGGGACCTCAGGATATAGGCCCTCATTCAGACCCACTCGCAAGCGGGCGCACGTACGTTAGGCGTACGTACAAAAAAACTCAGACGACCCCTCCTCTAACTAACGAGCGTGCGAAATAGCGAGCGTACATCCCCGAAATGGCTTGAAGGGAACGCACGCACAAGTATAAACCGGAAGTGGCCTTGTCATATGTCGATTACCTGCTCCTTTATTCTGCCTACCTCCATCAATCGTATCATGCCAATCAATGTATCAATTAGCTTAATTGTTTTTTTTTTTCAACACAATGCAATAAACTTTACTCTTGTCCGTGTTTGTGTTTACCCGCAGAATACGTACGGCTTAAACATTCGCTTTTATTGCTCAAAAAACATGTTAGCCACAATTAAACAATTGTTCTATTGCTGTGGATCCCCGCATATTTCCCGGGGTTCATTTCTTTATTTAAATTTGCTTACGCATGTCACTGCATCAAGCCTATCATAACTCTCCAGAGATTTCTGGCCCTGTCGAACACATGACTCATACACTAACCAATAAAATTGCTATTTTCCAAAATACATTAGCCAATCAGAAATTTTTTGCACACTTTATCAAAAATGATTTTTATGAAAAACACCATTGCCATCATGAGAGCCTCCACATTCACCAGGCGCGAGCTGCTGGTGCTAACGGAGGTAATGGATCGGCGTATCACCAGCCAGCCTCCACCCATCACCAACCGGCAGAAGCGTTCCGCGTATGCGGAGGCACGGGCCCGCCTGCGCTCCTTCGGCTCACGCCGCAACATCGGCCAGCTGGAGCGCAGATGGTCTGACCTGCAACGGCGAACGCCCCGCTTGCTGGCATGCTTTCGCATGCAGATAGAGGAAAGTAAGTGTTATGTATTGTGGTTTTCATGTTTGTCTTTGTGGGGCAAACTGCGTGTGCATGTTTTCATGTCTGTCCTATTTATTCATTCTCCTCATATCTGCATGGCCATGTTTTCCCTCTATTTCTGATTTATTCATTCTACTCATATTTGCATGTTTTTTGTTGGTGGTGGGTGATTTTAAAATGTTTTTTGGCCAGGATTTGGCCAGAAACTAACCACAATTT
Organism: Taudactylus pleione; assembly: GCA_031769625.1. Taxonomy (NCBI): domain Eukaryota; kingdom Metazoa; phylum Chordata; class Amphibia; order Anura; family Myobatrachidae; genus Taudactylus; species Taudactylus pleione. The sequence goes on along the minus strand of JAUIMM010000052.1, from coordinate 38,056,806 downwards.
GTTTGACATCTTTTAGGGGGACAGCCAAGACTACGCCGTCACCGTCCGGACAGACGGCGGTCCCGCCCACTCTCACCAACCCCCAGCCAACACTCCACCCCAAATAATTCCCCTATTCCCCCCTCCTCCCCAGCCTTCCAAGACCCTCTCCCGGAACTGTTGGGCCTCCTTCCCCTCCGTCCCACTTCCCCCTCTCCTCCAACCACCCCTCTTCCAATTACCCCCTCCCCGGAGTCCGTGATAACCCCGCCCCGTTCTTTGGGGAATGAAGGCGCCTCCGAGGATGAAGATGGAGGGACTTCCGGCTCTGCCGTTTTGGCTACCGGTATGTTTTTCTTTCGCGGTTTTTTTAAGCACAAACTGTTTGTATGTAATCATGTGTCGTTCCTTTATTCGTGCTTTTTGGGTTGATTTTTGGTGATTTAGCAGTTTGCCTTTACCTCTTCCTGCTGATTTCAACATACACATATCACACCTGTGGGAATTTCTACATAGGCCTTGTAATTTTTGCAGCACCACATTTTTTTTTTTTTTTTGGTTTAGGAGTGATTTCGTTGTGTTTTTGTTTTTTTAATGTGGATTCCCTATTGTTTTATTAATCCACACACTTTTCTCACCCACAGAGGAACAGAGGCATCGGCAAGAGGTCGAAGAATGTGTGGCACACATGCGCCAACATCTAATTGGGGTGCTTGTGGCCCTTGACCGGCTGTCTGGCATCCTTCGGCAGTAGTTTTTATTTATTTTTTTCGTTTTCAAAATAAATTGTTTATTTCTAATATACGTTCTGCCTCATTCGTTTTTTCAAACCCAAAGATAGTTTACCCTGACATAAGTAGACTGTTCCTGCAAGGATTTCCATTTTTTTTAAGTTAGATTGTGTTTTGTATTTGTATGTAAAACACCCTCAAGAAACACATAACAGTAACAATGTCATTTCCCTTTTTGTGTGTAGTGTCAATTAGATATTTCTACATTTTACAGGTTCCTAGTTGGTGTGCAAGCTGCTTAGGCGAATCTTACAAAGCCAAATGATTGGACAGGCTTCCTTTTGGTGTGGGTTGGGAACCTGAAAACATATTTCATTTTTGCTCAACTGGCGTCAGTACTGGATTACCCCTTAGTCAAATGTAAGGTGTGTTAACCTGGTTACACTTGCTGGTAACGTCCAAAAAAAGGAAGAACATTTAACTCTCCAAACATTTATTCACAACATAACTGAGAAATCAAAGTGGTCACTCACAAAAAAAACACACAGTGATAATCTCAAATACAACACATACCAATAAAAAAAAAACAAAAATAAACAAATCAAGAACTGGTTGACGAAGGACCATGCCAACATGATTCCACAAACATGGCATTGCGATATGGGTTCCAGAATATATTCCCAAAATGACCAGATCCAGGTTTGGTAAGGGTAGCATGAAGTAGTGAGCGTTGTAGTGCCAAAGATTATGTGAACAAACAGAAGATGGTGAAAAAAAGAAAACAAAATTAGATGTTCGCAAACAAACACAAACACATTAGGTATAAACACTGTTGTTTTGTTAAAACTTACCTAAAAAATCTGGCCACCACATCATCGCGTACGGCCCCCCCACATACTGACCTCCGACCAACCTCGGGGGGGCCATCCTCAGGTAAGGCATCCTCTGGCTGCATTGGGACACCAATCCTTATGGCGATGTTGTGAAATATCCCACACAGGACCACAATTTTCGACACCATATCCGGCAAATACATGAGCTCGCCACCAGAGCGGTGGAGGCATCTGAATCGGCCTTTTAAAAGGCCGATACAGCGCTCCACCACTTGCCTGGTGGCTGTAAGTGCGGAATTAAACGCACTTTGTGGGCCTGGTGTGGGAGCCAAATAAGGAGTGAGCAGCCAGGACATGCAAGGATATCCACTGTCTCCTATGGAAAAGAATAGACAACATCAGGAACACTGTGTATCAAGCTTAACATTGTTATGTACTAAAGGTCTCCACTTACCCAGAAGCCACGCATCACCAGCTTGTAGGTTGGTTAATTTGTGCCATATCCCTGATTGCCGGATGACGAAGGAGTCATGTGCACTTCCGGGTAATTTAGTATTCAGGGACAGGATCTGGAGGGAGGCATCACATACCACCATTACATTCAGGGAGTGATAGTGTTTCCTGTTTCGAAATATGGCCTCCAGCCGTGCTGGAGGCTGAAGTGGTATGTGAGTACCATCCACAACCCCTATGATGTGTGGGAAGGCAGCTATTTGGTAAAAATTGGCCTTGGCCACACTAAGGGCACCCATATCCAAAGGCATTTGAATAAAATGATGGAGGTGCTTGAAAGGTGCCTCCATCACTGCCCTCAGGATCCTGGAAAAGGAGGATTGGGAGATGCCCGCCACTATTCCCACCGTTGTTTGAAACGATCCTGAGGCACAGAAATGTAACACCGCCATAAATTGCGTAAGTGGTGGTATTGCTGTTGGACTGTCAATTTGCCGCTCAAGATCACTTTCTATTAATGAGAGAGTGTCTATGATGATTTTGGGAGGTAGACGGTAGCGTCTTAAAACCTCATCATCGGGCATTCCAAAAAGGGTGACACGTGTTCGAAATATCTGGGGCCTTGCATGCCTACGATGCCTATGCCTGGGACGAGATTGAGGTTGGTCGGCTTCCGGGAGCATGGCCAGAACAATCCGCCCCAGATCTACCTGAAATTCAAAGATTTCAAAGTAAGGCTTTTGAACCACCCCAAAACTATATTAAAACAACTTAGCTTGATGATTCCATCCATTGCTGCTTACATGCCGGGGTATTGTCATGATACGTCCAAACTGAAAATAAACACCAAAATTATTTGACACATTTCACTCTGTGCATTTTTGTTTAGAAATTTTGTGCTAGACCAAAGTTAAAATATGCAAAACACCCATTTTGCAAAACAGCAAAACGACATTTCACACAGTACATCAAAATGGGTTGAAATGTTGGCACAAAAAGCGAAAGAGAAACCACAAAAAAGTTAGAATGATTATTAAGCAGTTAAAAATGCGCTAATTTGTTCGCTAATACAAGTCACAAGAGTAACTTCTAAAAATGCGCTAATTTGTTCGCTAATACAAGTCACAAGAGTAACTACTAAAAATGCGCTAATTTGTTCGCTAATACAAGTCACAAGAGTAACTACTAAAAATGCGCTAATTTGTTCGCTAATACAAGTCACAAGAGTAACTACTAAAAATGCACTAATTAGTTTGCAAATACAAGATAAAAAATTGACTTACCAAGAGCAAATATATAAGAGTCAAAATCAAAAGGTCTTTTGGTTCGAAAATAATCAAAATCTAAAATAGAAGAAATTATGGATCCAAAATTTACAATAAATAAGAAACACAATGAAACAACAATTGAACAAAAGTTAGACTTCACAAAACTTACCAAATCAAGAAACGAGGTCCCAAAAATATAAACCAACAAAGAGAACGGAAAATAAAAACGCAAATCTAACCAACAAACGAATCTCCAACCGCCAACTCCTTTCTACACAATCAATAAACTCCAGCCAAGATAACCTCCAACAATCCAAAAACGCCACCTCGACTTGAGACACACCAAGCCATAAATAGTGTTTAGTTTCCCGCACAAATTAAGGAGGGATCATAGGGCCGCACAATCAATGATGCGGCCGCAAAATAAGGACGCATGTATAAATACGTCACGAAAACACATTAAAATTCTGGTGTATTTCTTGTTTGGACCTCAGACATGGTGACAGACCAGGGAAACAATGCCCAAGAGTCAGGCGGTAAGTCTTTCATGCATTTTGTATCAATGATTAATTTGAAACATAAGATTAGGCAAGTTGTGATTTTGTGAATTCTGAAAATTTACACAAATAGGTGAGGAGGATGACATGGAAGAGGCTGCTGGGCCCAGTATTCCGGCCAAAGCAACCAAAAAAAAAAGGCAGCCACATTTCACAAGAAAGGAGATGGAGGTTTTGATCCAGAAGTGTGTGGACATCCTGCCACAGGCAGACAGGAATATGAGTCTAAGCCAGAAGTGGAGAATGTGGGAAGAGGTAGCCGTTGCTGTCAATAGGGTGGGTGATTATGTCCGTCTAGCCCGGGATGTCAAACGGCGGTAAGTAAACCCTTGCCCCCCCTAAAAACAAACCCCATTTTAAACCAAAGGATAATGGCTTCCATTTTTCCCCACAGATGGGGCGACTTCAAATATCGCCTAAAGCAAAAACTCGCGGACAGGGCTAGGCATGCAAGGGGGACAGGTGGGGGTCCCACCCCTGTGTCATTGGAGTTGACGGATGTAGAAGAGCTGGCACAGGGGTGTGTGCAGCCTGTGGAGGTGTTTGGCGTGTCCAACATGGATACGGACATGCCAGACTTTGCGGCTCCTCATGTTGTCCCAGGTAAATCTTTGGATGTCATCAACTCTGAAATGTTATTGTGCCAATATGTAGATTGTAATGTGAGGCTTTTCTCTTTTTTCCTAACAGAGACACAGGTGGATGAGTCTGCTCCAGAGGGGAGCCTTGGCCGCAGAATTTCTGCTGGCTCTGCAGGGGAGGAACCAGTACATCCGGCTGAGGACCCTGCAGAAGCCAGTCCAGGGCAATCCCCCTCGCAGGCAGTGTCCCTCCTCACAGAACTCAATTTTAAATCGGATTTCCATACGGAGATTCTGCAGAGGATGGACGCCAGTCTGGTACGGGTGGCTGAGGCCCTGGAGCAAAATGCTGCGGCCAACGTGACCATTGGTCAGGCCCTGGCGGAAAATACCAGGGCCAACATCCGCATCGCCAATGCCCTGGAGCAGCTCGTTCGCCAGCACATGGTGGAGCCGACCTCCCTTCCTGCCGGAACATCAGGATCCTCCACCTCTGGCACAACATCAGCCAATCCTCCAAATGTGCCTAGCCCTGTGCCTAGTCCAGAGGCCACAACATCTGCCTCTGGACAGGCCAGCCCGATGACATCCCGGACCCGGTCTGGCGCCCTCCCTCCCCCATCCAAACGGGTGAAAAAACGGTGACAGCAATGGTGACTTTTCCCACAATCCTTCTGTGCTTGGCTCATATTCCTTTCTGGTCAAAACTTCCCTCTCCTTTCTTGTGAAATGTTTTTATTTTTTTGTTGTATGTTTATGTCAACAGTTATGTTGGGCCAATTTGTTTGATTTTGGAACATATCTTTGGGCAAAAAAGATGTCCCCAAAATTTTAAAATTTTGTTTTTTTGTTTGAGCAATAAATTGGAAAATAAAAAATGACATTGGATTGTGAAATTATTGTACAAATGGGTTACATTTAATCCTGGGCCAAAAGGCAAAAACTCGCCCCAAAAAAAAAAAAAAAAAAAGGGCTCTTTAAGGAACGTTTAAAAATTCATATAACTAGGCAAATTCAAGAGGCACAAATAAAATGGTGCGAAACTGAAAACATGATGACATTATTGTTACAATAGGCCCTAACCACCAAATTGCGGGCAAAATAAACCCCCACAAATGTACGCAAATTGATTGTGTCATCCTGACATTAGCAGCTCTGAGTTCCACCTGCGTATGGTTTTGTGCTATCCCAAAAAACTGATTTCAAAACACATACCAAGCCGGTTCTCAATCCAACACTAATTGCTTTTCAGCCCTCCCGCGATTAATCGCAACAACATCGTGGAGTCACGGGACGGAGGAGAAGGCCATCGCCAATGTGGTCGAGTAATCCAGACCCTAAGCTGTGCGAGCATTTGGAAGGGAAAGAGGATAATCCAGTGACGTAGGAGTCGGTCCGTACACATTTTATGCTCGCATCTGCTAATGTATGTACGCCCCAAAAACGCCTCGCCACGCCTGCGTTTTTCCATCTCCAACCTCGTCAACACCCTAAAACGCCCTGTTCTGTCAATCACATTTGACATGTCACTTCCTGTACGCTATTTTAGGAACGAGTCCAAAAAAACTCGCAATCTGCCGTACGCACATGCGCAGTGTTACACCGACGCATGCGCGGTTAGTCAACATCGGAACGCAACGAGCGTACTGCTGTTAACGAGCGGCTCTGAATGAGGGCCATAGTCTTACTATTGCTAGAAGATCTTATGTATTGCATTCAGTTTGTTGTACAGTAGATAATGCCCAACCCTTAATAGCATCAATCAACATTATCCTACTGTGCATTCAATTTTTTGCGTCTTTGCCAAAAATGCTTCTAAGTCGCAATGTGGTGCAACTAGGATGCACCAGGAGACTGTGCTGATTAATCTGATATGTGGCACTCAGATGCAAAAAAAAGCCACCCAACACTAACAGAGTTGTACGGGACCTGGCGGCTCAATCACGCCAGGCATATCAAGCTGCATGATGTTTTACTTCTAGATGATCAATGACACATCTGTAGTTGGGATAATTTGACAATAAGATGAATGAGTCTGATATACACAGGTGCTGAATCCAGACATCTGCAGAAGGCATTTACCAACAATGATCCAATCAGTTTCAACCAGTTTATTCTAAAGGCTAGGCAATGGCCCTGATTCAGAGCCGGACGCTCTGACCAGAGCGCTCGCTCTGAATCAGGGCCCACCTCCATTAATATGGAGCGTCACCACCCACAGCATATACGAGCGTGCAATGTGATGGTCGCGATGGTCTTGACCATCGCGACCATCGGAACTGCGAGTGAAAGCCTGCGGTTGGGTTTCTCAACCGCAAGGCCAGGAGTGATTTTGGCTCTCTCAGAGCCAAAATCACTCCCACTGACATCACTAGTGATGTCAGTGGGGCCGGCTTCAGACGGTAGGCGTTCCCTTGGGAACGCCTCCGTCTGGCAGGCATGCCTCCGGCACGCCCACCAAAGGGGGCGTGCTGTCAGTTACCATTGACAGCACGCCCCCTTTGATGAGACACTCCGAACGAAGGAAAGTCCTTCGCTCGTCGGGTCTCGCGCATGCGCACGACGGAGCTCCCTCCGTCGTGCGCATGCGCAGTGGGGAACATCGACCCACTTGCGAGCGTACTGCTGCTCGCGAGTGGGTCTGAATGACCCACCGAAAGTGCTGAGCGATATTGGTGAAAGATATTGGGTGTACACATTGAGCGATATCGTTCAGTGACATCATCCTGCCACATCCCTGAACAGGCACTTTCTGACGATATCGTCAGATTGGCCTGCATGTTTGCACGACAGCAATATATCATTGAACGATATTGTTATCATTCTCCTTTATCGTCTAGTGTGTATGCCCCATAAGGCTCTTTTAGGGACCACAAATGCTGTGATATATGGCCACTAGTAAAATGTTACACAGGTATCACAGCATGTGTGGTCAACATTAAATGACCACCCTTACTGGTCTAGTATTATACAGTACCATTTACAAGGTACTGTTGTTTCACTCCAGCTCACCTGCAGCAGATAGGAAAATACAGTAGTGTTACCTGTTGACTTTAAATACTTAAAAAATTAGCAATTGTCCCATTTCAAGACTATACCCATCCCCAGAATGGCCAATGATGGTGGTCCAGGTTGATAATTAGTTTGCATAAAAGATCTCCATAAAAGAACAGCAAGCTGTTAGCTTGTGGGTGTTGTAAGAGATGAGATGTGGTATTTTATATAGAGGTTTCCTGTTGTTTTTGCTACTAAAAATATGTTTTCATCCCATGGGCATTGTCGTTTCTATGAGTCCAGGTGTTTGCGGTTATGCAGATGGAACTGATTAAATATAGCAATATTTATTGTGTATACTATGAAACCCAAAGAGAATGATTTGTTCTTATCAAATGAGGTAAACATATAAATTTGATTAGATTACCTTTTTCAGACCGTGTTAAATGTTGGAAAATATTGTAAAGACAAAAAATATGTCCTTCAAACCTTGCTAACCATCATATAATAGAATACTTAGTCAGGGCAGCTTTGTGGGATAAACCGTTTCGTGTGCCTATTGTACTCATGACAGCGGTTTTCATCCTTCTGCACTCGAGAGATGTCTGCTTGAAGTTGATGGATTCTTGTCTGACATAGAAATGACTGCCGCTGTTCCTCATGCTCTCTCATTGCATATAAATTATACATCCTCACTCTGCTTCTGCAGTTTAAGTGTGTAATAAAATACAGAGGTAACTTTTGGAATTTAAAGGAAAATGTAACAGAAATTGTAATATATAAAATTATCATTTTAAGACAGATCTTTTCAAAATGCTACTTGGTAATAATTACATACAATACTTTGTTTTCAACAGTACAGACAAATATTTCTTCTCAGGTTCAAATTTCTTACTGGCTTAGGGGGGAATTCAATTAGCTGCGGTAAGCAGGTGAAAAAAATTTTTTGCAATATTTTATTGTGTAGCATATTTATATATGGCTGCCACAGCCAAAATAAAGTGTACGTATATTGCCTAGAAAAAAGTTCTCATGAGAGTGTAACCTTATTTTTTAAGGTGGGTACAACATTAGACAATGTGCAAATGATGCGATGGTCATCCCGATTTCCCTTTAACTCCCGGACAAACGATATAGGCCCTCATTCAGACCCGGACGCAAGTGGCCGTTCGTACGTTCGGCGTACGTAAAAAAATATGTAAATTCAAGCACTCGCTCGTATTTTCTAACGCAGCCAAACATCCTCCCCAAACTCAACCGACCCCTCCTCTAACTAACGAGCGTGCCAAATAGCGAGCGTACATCCCCGAAATGGCTTGAAGGGAACGCACGCACAAGTACAACCCGGAAGTGGGACTGTCAGATTTCGATTAACTGCTCGTTTATTCTGCCTACCTCCCTCAATCGTATCATGGCAATCAATATATCAGTTAGCTTAATTGTTTTTTTTGGTTTTTTTTAACACAATGCAATAAACTTTAATCTTGTCCGTGTTTGTGTTTACCCGCAGAATACATACGGCTTAAACATTCGCTTTTATTTGTCAAAATACATGTTAGCCCCAATTAAACAATTGTTCTATTTGTTTTTCTCCCCGCATATTTCCCGGGGTTCGTTTCTTTATTTAAATTTGCTTACGCATGTCACTGCATCAAGCCTATCATAACTCTCAAGAGATTTGTGGCCCTGTCGAACACATGACTCATACACTAACCAATAGAATTGGTCCTGTTAATTACCCAAATACATTAGCCAATCAAAATTATTTTTGGCTCTTTATTAAAAATGATTTTTAACAAATACACCATTGCCATCATGAGAGCCTCGGCATTCACCAGGCGCGAGCTGCTGGTGCTAACGGAGGTGATGGATAGGCGGATCACCAGCCAGCCTCCACCCATCACCAATCGCGAAAAGCGTTCCGCATATGCGGAGGTACGTGGCCGCCTGCGCTCCTTCGGCTCACGCTGCCAGATCGGGCAGCTGGAGCGCAGGTGGTCGGACCTGCAGCGGCGGACGCCCCGCTTGCTGGCATGCTTTCGCATGCAGATCGCTGAAAGTAAGTTTTAGGGACTGTGGTTTTCATGTTTATCTTTGTGGCCCTAACTGCGTGTGCATGTTTTCATGTATGTCATATTTATTCATTGTACTCATATCTGCGTGTGCATGTTTTCATGTATGTCCTATTTATTCATTGTACTCATATCTGCATGGCCATGTTTTCATGTATGTCCTATTTATTCATTGTACTCATATCTGCATGGCCATGTTTTCATGTATGTCCTATTTATTCATTGTACTCATATCTGCATGGCCATGTTTTCATGTATGTCCTATTTATTCATTGTACTCATATCTGCATGGCCATGTTTTCATGTATGTCCTATTTATTCATTGTACTCATATCTGCATGGCCATGTTTTCATGTATGTCCTATTTATTCATTGTACTCATATCTGCATGGCCATGTTTTCATGTATGTCCTATTTATTCATTGTACTCATATCTGCATGGCCATGTTTTCATGTATGTCCTATTTATTCATTGTACTCATATCTGCATGGCCATGTTTTTCGATTTTTTGTGTCATAAAATAGTGTTTTTCTCGGATTTTGGTTGAAACTAACCACAATTTGTTTCACATCTTTTAGGGGCACAGTGAAGACTACGGCGTCATCGTCATCCAAGACGGCGCTCACGCCCACTCTCCCCAACCCCCAGCCAACCCTCCACAACCCCAAATTCCCCTATTTCCCACTCCTCCCCAGCCTGCCAAGACCCTGTGGCGGATATTTCGGGGCTCCTTCCCCTCCATCCCAATTCCCCCTCTCCTCCAACCACCCCTCTTCGAACTACCCCCTCCCCGGATTCAGAAATCACCCCGCCCAGATCGTTGGGGAATGGAGGCACCTCCGAGGAGGACGAGGGAGTGCCTTCTGGAGCTGCCGTTTTTTCGAACGGTATGTTTTTGATTGGGTTTTTTTTTCGCCACAAACTGTATGTAATCATGTGTCGTTCCCTTTTTTTGTGTTTTTTGGTAGACTTTTGGGGAATTTTCGGGTTGCCTTTACCTGTTACTGCTGATTTCACCATACACATATCACACCTGTCGGAATCTGTTTTTTGGACTTGTATTTTTGGGCTACACCATTTTGTGGGGCTGGGTTTTAATGGTGTAATTATGCTTTGTTTCAAAATTTTTTCGTTTTTGGTTTGTTTGTTTTGGCTTGTTTTTTAATGTGGTTTCATTATTGATGTATCAATCCCCACACTTTTCTAACCCACAGAGGAACAGAGGCGTAGGGCTGAATTAGCCGGCTGTGTGGGCCATATGCGGGAACATATCATCGGTCTGCTGGTGGTCCTTGACCATATGTCGGTCCTCCTTAGGGACTAGTTTTTTTGTTTTTTTTTGGTAAATGTAAATAAATTAATATTTTCAACTTAACGTTCTGTCTCATTCGTTGTTTCAAAATCAGAGATTGTTTACACTGACATAAGTAGACTCTTCCAACAAGGCTTTGCAATTTTTGTCACTAAGATTGTGTGTTGTATTTTTAAGGAAAACAGGCACAAGAAACACCTAACAGTAACAATCTCATTTCCCTTTTTTGGTGTAGTCAAAATTAGATATTACTACATTTTACAGGTTCCTATTTGGGGTGCAAGCTGCTTAGGCCGATATTACGAAGCCAACTGATTGTACAGGATTCTTTTGGGTGTTGGTTTGGACCCAGAAAACATATTACATTTTAGCTCAACTTGCGTCATTACTGGATTACCCCTTAGGCAAATGTAACGTGTGTGAACCTGGTTACACTTGCTTGTAACGTTCAAAAAAAGGTACAAAATTACACTCTCAAGAAATTTATTCACAACATAACTCCAAAATCAAAGTGGTCACTCACAAACAAAACACACAGTGATAATCATAAATACAACACATACCAAAAACTGAAAAAAAGCACACAACAAATCAAGAACTGGTTGACGAAGGACCATGCCAACATGATTCCACAAATATGGCGTTGCAATATGGGTTCCATAATATATTCCCAAATTTTCCACATAAAAGTTTTTTAAGGGTAGCAGGAAGTAGTCATCGTTGGAGTGCCAAAGATTATGGAAAAAAACAGAAGATGGAGAAAAAAAAACCAAATAATTAGATATTCTCAAACAAACCGTACCACATTGGGTATAAACACTGTTGTTTTGACAATAATTACCTAAAATATCTGGCCACCACATCATTGCGTATGGCCCCCCCACATACTGACCTCCGACCAACCTCGGGGGGGCCATCCTCAGGTAAGGCATCCTCTGGCTGCATTGGGACACCACTCCTTATGGTGATGTTGTGAAATATCCCACACAGGACCACAATTTTCGAAACCATATCCGGCAAATACATGAGCTCGCCACCAGAGCGGTGGAGGCATCTGAATCGGCCTTTTAAAAGGCCGATACAGCGCTCCACCACTTGCCTGGTGGCTGTAAGTGCGGCATTAAACTCACTTTGTGGCCCTGGTGTGGGAGCCAAATAAGGAGTGAGCAGCCAGGGCGTGCAAGGGTAGCCACTGTCTCCTGTGAAAAAGAATAGACAACATCAGGATCACTCTGTATGAAGCTTAACATTGTTATGTACTAAAGGTCTCCACTTATCCAGAAGCCACGCATCACCAGCTTGTAGGTTGGTTAATTTGTGCCATATCCCTGATTGCCGGATGACGAAGGAGTCATGTGCACTTCCTGGTAATTTTGCATTCAGGGACAGGATCTGGAGGGCGGCATCACATACCACCATTACATTCAGGGAGTGATAGTGTTTCCGGTTTCGAAATATGGCCTCCAGCCGTGCTGGAGGCTGAAGTGGTATGTGAGTACCATCCACAACCCCTATGATGTGTGGGAAGGCAGCTATCCGGGAAAAGGAGGATTGTGAGATGCCCGCCACTATTCCCACCGTTGTTTGAAACGACCCTGAGGCACAGAAATGTAACACCGCCATAAATTGCGTAAGTGGTGGTATTGCTGTAGGACTGTCAATTTGCTGCTCAAGATCACTTTCTATTAATGAGAGAGTGTCTATGATGATTTTGGGAGGTAGACGGTAGCGTCTTAAAACCTCATCATCGGACCTTCCAAAAAGGGTGACATGTGTTCGAAATATCTGGGGCCTTGCATGGCTACGATGCCTACGCCTGGGACGAGATTGAGGTTGGTCGGCTTCCGGGAGCATGGCCAGAACAATCCGACCCAGATCAACCTGAAATGGCAAGATTTGAATGTAAGGCTTTTTAACCCCCCCAAAAAAAATCAATATAACTTAGCTTGATGATACCATCCATTGATGCTTACATGCCGGGGTATTGTCATGATACATGCAAACTGGAAATAATCACAATATAAAAATACATCATTTTATGCTGGGCATTTCTGTTTCAAAACATAAAAGGGGAGAAACACACATTTGCCCAAATAGCAAAACGACATTGCGCACACTACGTCAAATTGGGGCCAAATTTAAGCAACAAATGCTAAAGGGATAACACAACCAATTTAACTGGATGAATAAGCATTTAAAAATGCGCTAATTAGTTTGCAAATACAAGTCACAATAGAAACTGTTAAAAATGTGCTAATTAGTTCGCAAATACAAGTTACAATAGAAACTGATAAAAATGCGCTAATTAGTTCGCAAATACAAGTTACAATAGAAACTGATAAAAATGCGCTAATTAGTTTGCAAATACAAGTTACAATAGAAACTGATAAAAATGCGCTAATTAGTTTGCAAATACAAGTTACAATAGAAACTGATAAAAATGCGCTAATTAGTTCGCAAATACAAGTTAAAAAATACGCAGCTACAAAAAAAACCCATTTTATAAACATTTCTGACTAAGAAAAACAAAGGTTACAAGTGTAAGGCCACACAAAGTTGCGTAAAGACAAACATGAACATTTACAAAACAATTTAAAAAATGAACTTACCAAGAGATAATATATAAGATTCCGGATCAAAAGGTCTTTGGGGCAGAGCCAAAAAAAAACCTAAGAGAGATGAAATTACGCAAAAAAAAGGTTAGAAAATTCCGAAAAAGAAGGAGACACAAATTGAACCAAAGTTAGACTTCCAAAAACTTACCAAAACAAGAAACGCCAAAAAGAAATCCAACAGAAAAAATGCGAACGTAAAAACAAAAGGCAAATATAGCAAATAAAAACTACTCCCAACAACGCAAACTCCAAAACCCGCCAACAATCAACTCCGACCAACGTAACCTCCAACAATCCAAAAACGCCACCTCGACTCGAGACGCCCCAAGCCATAAATAGTGTTTAGTTTCCCGCACAAATTAAGGAGGGATCATAGGAACGCACAATCAATGATGCGGTCGAAAAATAAGGACGCATGTATAAATACGTCACGAGCCAAACCAAACATTCTGGTGTATTTCTTGTTTTGAGCTCAGACATGGCTACAGACCAGGGAAACAATGGGCAACAGTCTGGCGGTAAGTATTTCAGGCATTTTGAAACAATGATTAATTAGTAACATAATATAGTGCAAGTTGTGAAGTTTACAATTCTCAACATTTAAACAAATAGGTGAGGAGGATGACATGGAAGAGGCTGCCGGGCCCAGTATTCTGGGCAAAGCTGGCAAAAAGAAAAGGCAGCCAGAATTCACAAGAAAGGAGATGGAGGTTTTGATTCAGAAGTGTGTGGACATCCTACCACAGGCAGACAGGAATATGAGTGCAAGCCAGAAGTGGAGAATGTGGGAGGAGGTAGCCGTTGCTGTCAATAGGGTGGGTGATTATGTCCGTCTAGCCCGGGATGTCAAACGGCGGTAAGTAAACAGTTGACCCCCCCTAAAACCAAAACCCATTTAAAACAAAAGGATAATGGTTCCAATTTCACCCACAGATGGGCCGACTTCAAATATCGCCTGAAGCAAAAACTCGCGGACAGGGCTAGGCATGCAAGGGGGACAGGTGGGGGTCCCACCCCTGTGTCATTGGAGTTGAATGATTTAGAAGAGCTGGCACAGGGGTGTGTGCAGCCTATGGAGGTGTTTGGCGTGTCCAACATGGATACGGACATGCCAGACTTTGCGGCTCCTCATGTTGTCCAAGGTAAATATTGTGATGTCACCAACTCTGAAATGTTATTGTGCCAATATGTAGATTCTAATGTGAGTCTTTTCTCATTTTTCCAACAGAGACACAGGCGGATGAGTCTGCTCCAGAGGGGAGCCTTGGCCGCAGAATTTCTGCTGGCTCTGCAGGGGAGGAACCAGTACATCCGGCTGAGGACCCTGCAGAAGCCAGTCCAGGGCAATCCCCCTCGCAGGCAGTGTCCCTCCTCACAGAACTCAATTTTAAATCGGATTTCCATACGGAGATTCTGCAGAGGATGGACGCCAGTCTGGTACGGGTGGCTGAGGCCCTGGAGCAAAATGCTGCGGCCAACGTGACCATTGGTCAGGCCCTGGCGGAAAATACCAGGGCCAACATCCGCATCGCCAATGCCCTGGAGCAGCTCGTTCGCCAGCACATGGTGGAGCCGACCTCCCTTCCTGCCGGAACATCAGGATCCTCCACCTCTGGCACAACATCAGCCAATCCTCCAAATGTGCCTAGCCCTGTGCCTAGTCCAGAGGCCACAACATCTGCCTCTGGACAGGCCAGCCCGATGACATCCCGGACCCGGTCTGGCGCCCTCCCTCCCCCATCCAAACGGGTGAAAAAACGGTGACAGCAATGGTGACTTTTCCCACAATCCTTCTGTGCTTGCCTCATATTCCTTTCTGGCCCAAACTTCCCTCTCCTTTCTTGTGAATTGTTTTTAATTTTTTGCTTTATGTTTACAAAAAATGTTATGTTTGCACAATTATTAAATATTGTGGAATGAACACTGCAAAAAATGTTTGTGTAAAATATGTGCATGATTTTTTTTTGGGATAGCAATAAATTTACATAAAATGTACGACTTTGTATTCTGACATTATTGTCAAAATGGGTTACATTTAATCCGGGCCCACAAGGCAACAACGTTCAACAACAACATTTTACATGGGAAAAAAAAGGGCTCTTTAAGGAACGTTCAAAAATTTACATAAGGATGCAAATTCACCTGGCAAAAAAAAATGGCCAAAAAAACCTAAACATGATGACATTATTGGTACAATAGTCCAAAAACCAAAAATTGAGGCCAAAATAAACCCCCACAAATGTACGCAAATTGATTGTGTAATCCTGACATTAGCAGCTATGATTTCCACCTGCGTTCGGTTTTGTGCTAACCCAAAAAACTGATTTCCAAACACATACCAAGCCGGTTTTCAATCCAACACTAATTGATTTTCTGACAAGCCGTGATTAATCGATGCTACATCGTGGAGTGCCGGGACGGAGGAGAAGGCCATCGCCAATGTGGTCGAGTAATCCAGACCCTAAGCTGTGCGAGCATTTTGAAGGGAAAGAGGATCATCCAGTGACGTATGAGTTGGTACGAACACATTTGTCGTTCGCATTTGTTAATGTATGTACGCCCCAAAAACGCCTCGCCACGCCTGCGTTTTTCCATTTCCTCCCCCGTCAACACCCAAAAACGCCCTGTTCTGTCAATCACATTTGACATGTCTCTTCCTGTACGCTATTTGACGAACGAGACAAAAAAAACTCGCAAACTGCCGTACGCACATGCGCAGTGTAACACCGACGCTTGCGCGGTTAGTCAACATCGGAACGCAATGAGCGTACTGCTGTTAACGAACGGCTCTGAATCAGGCCCATAGTGCGTACACACTGTGCAGTCTTCCAAAGGACCAAACTACATATTGTGCGTCGTTTGGTCATTAGATTGTTAAGATATAACATTAATATCTCTCTTGGTTGTCCGGTAGTGCGTACACACTGCACGATTTGCTTGAAATCTTGAACGAGATTGACAGATTCACCCGCGCACGCAAGGGGGGTTTCCGAGTACATAGAAACCCCCCCTGCCCGAGCCGGCGAGCAGCGCTGAACAAAATCTATATATTTTTTTCAAACTCAGACTGACACTGCCTGGGCTGGCTGTATGGGGAGCTGCAACGCGCAAGCCCCTCCCAGTCAATTCCCAGGCAGTGATTTCGCATGACTCAGCGCCTCTCATGCCGCCCGCCCTGGACACAGTGTCACAAGTGCCAGCGGCGTGCTGTGAAATCCACTGTCAGCCGCAAGAAGTAAGTGGCCGGGTGCCGCCCCGGCCGCCGGGAGGAATGATATTTATTGTTGGGGGGGCGGCCTTCAAGGGCTGGGAGTAATATTTTTAGAAGGATGCCATTTTTGACTGCTGTATGTATAGGGGGGGGGGAGGTGCGGGCGGCGGGGCAGCCAGGAGGGGATAGTGTGTATTACCATTACATTTTGACTGCTCCATGTATTTGCGGTGGGGGGATGGAGGGGGGAGGATAATACTTATTAGATTATGCCAGCTGTCTGCTGTATGTTATTCCCGGGGGGTGGGGGAATGGGAGGAATCCTCCCATTCCCCCCCCCCCCCCCGAGAATAACATACAGCTGGCATAATCTAATAAATATTATGTTGCAGGTTTATTCTGGTTAGATGTTTTTGTCATTGGGTCTGTAACCAATTATTTGGAAACCCCCCTTTCAAATTTCTGCGTTTGCCACTGAGATTCAGCTGTATGTAGGGGCGACCTGAAGATGCAATGGACGATGCCACGGGAGCGTGCATGGGGCCTAATTCAGACCCGCTCGCAAGTGGGTCGATGTTGGCCCAGTGCGCATGTGCACGACAGAGGCGGCTCCGTTGTGCGCATGTGCGAGACCCGGATAGCGACAGGCAAGCCGTCACTCCGGGTCTCGCTACAAAGGGGGCATGCTGTGGATGGTGAGTGACAGCACACCCCCTTTGGTGGGCGTGCCGGGGGCGTGGCTGCCCAGACGGAGGCGTTCCCATGGGAACGCCTGCCGTCTGGGGCCGGCCCCACTGACATCACAAGTGATGTCAGTGGGAGTGCTTTCGGCTCTGATAGAGCCGAAAGCACTCCAGGGCTTGCGGAAACAAGACCCTACCACAAAGGTCTTGTCGCAAGTCCGATGTTCGCGATGGTCTTGACCATTGCAACCATCTTCTTGGCCGCTCGCTATAACTGTGGGTGGCCGCTCTAAAATCAAAAGGATGGCCCTGATTCAGAGCGAGCGCTCTGTCAGAGCGTCCGGCTCTGAATCAGGGCCATAGTGCGTACACTTGACGATGTCAACGATTTGTCATTCCAATCCGTTAGAATTGGTCATATCATCTGAGAAATCGTCTAATGAGTACCCACCTTTAGTCTCAGTCAGTCATAAACCACCTCTCTGGTCACATGATAGCATATGAATGAGCTAGCTTAAGAAAGCATAAAAGCAAACTTTTCAGAATGACTGGGGTTGCTCAGGTTAATGCAATAATGTTCCAGATTATCATTAATGTGTCTTTTACTGTACAGTACAGTGAAAATGTTAGTGAAACACATGTAGAAAGGGGAGACATTGCTTCTAGTGTCACCATACCCACTATGACTGTTTGTTGTGAAGGCCTCCTGTTCTATCCTCCATGTTTACTCCTAGCAACAGCAGTGCTGAAACCTCAAGGGAGTTCCAAATGCTAGCTGCGGTTGACATGCATTTTGAATATTGAAAAACAATATTGCAACGCTAGTGCCTTCCTGGACTAAGAGCTGTATTTTTTTTTATTTTCTCATACATTAATATATATGTGTGTGTGTATATATACATATATATATATATATATATATATATATATACATAATATTAAGAAACAACCCTAAGTAAAAAAAAAAATTTTACCGAAAAAAGTGCAAACCTTTAGCTTGTATAGTGTAAAAAATTTATTGTTACCATATAATTTACTATTATAAAGTATTACAAATTTTAGTATTATTTACCATTAATTAGTATTTTTTTTACAAATAAAAACATTTTTCATTAAAGAGATTTAGGTCAGGAATAACATATACGCTTGACACAGACACAGTATTAATATCATATGCATTTAATACACACAGGAATAACATACGCTCATGGCTCACAAAAATCAGAATAACATACATACTGTACATGCAACACATGCAGGAATAGCTTATATGCAAGACATACAGGGGATGAGCTACTGCACGTGTCAGGGGCAGGTTGTACTTACTCCTCCTACTAAGAGGCGGTGCTTGGCATAAATAAATTAGGAACAACAGTGGCTCTCTAATTGGTTACTTGTCTGGGCACAAGGAGAGAGAAAAAGTTTCAGTTAGGTCTAGAACGAGGTGGTGTACTGGACCTCTGATGTCACAACCACGTGACCGGCGTCAAAAGGGGGAGGGGCAAAGTTGAAAATGGGTCTCAAAAGTGTACCCTCACGGGTTCACTTTGCTCGGCGCGTTTCGGGCATGGTGGCTCGCTTTGCTCGCTACAGGTTTATATTTCCCCTCTATGCCCATGTACATGGTAACACTGGTAGCGGTTCGGCCCTGCAGCAGCGGTCACGTGTTTGTGACGTCAGAGGTGTTTTCTCCAACTTGGGTCTAGAAACAACCAAAAATTATCTCCTTCCAAGTAGCAGCACAATTTTGAGGGTCCTCAATCACCCACAGAGTTGGTGCCTGTGTTAGAGGGGATAGCACCTTTAATAAAATGGTACAAATAGAATAAACTGGCTATTAGATATTAGATTTGATTAAGTTATGCTAATATACAGTATATTGTAGAATATATTGAAAAGTCTACTTTTTTGTTGGCCTTTGTTAAAAAAAATA
Organism: Taudactylus pleione; assembly: GCA_031769625.1. NCBI lineage: Eukaryota > Metazoa > Chordata > Amphibia > Anura > Myobatrachidae > Taudactylus > Taudactylus pleione. The sequence continues at coordinate 38,037,583 of JAUIMM010000052.1, read as the reverse complement.
TCTCAGTAAGTTTAACAATATAAACCTTTTGTCTTTTTTTTGTATAGTATATTGTTTTTTTTATCAAACAAACAGCAATGAGAAATACAGTAATAAATAAATAGGTCTATGCAATGCTTACATATACAGTGGCAATAGACTATAGGAGGCAAATTGAAGGAGCAGATATTAATTATGAGCAGCCTATGTAATGAATGGCGGATACAGTGAGGGGCTGCTGAATTACAGCGCATATTGGTAACTAGGTCACTGCAAAAATAACATTTTAAAATGTACAAAACCAGCAAGCACCATAGAATGGATTGAGTCAAACTAAATAACAGGAACACAGACAAGGAGAACACAATAGGGAAGGAGTGAGGACAGGAAAGGATGCCGATACAGACAGCAAGGATATTGTACAATACTAGCAAAATTATTAGATCCATAGCCAAGGAATGAAGTGTGTTTGTGTGTGTTTTATCATATCAATATTACAGCAACTCCAAGATTTTCCTAAGTAAATACCAGTCAATGGATTCAAATAATTTGTAGATAAGTGGGCATCCAATGTATCTATATGTAACTCCCATTCATAGTAAAATCAAACCACTTTCTGTTCTACATCTGGCAAGGTTGTCTGTCAAAAAATAGGAGTTTCAAAAGCATTTGCTTTACTAATTGATGATGCAATGGTGATGATCAGTGGCGGCTCCAGAGGTGGGTCCAAATTTAAATAGGGGAGTCACACCAACTGTCAGTGATGATCAGGGCCGTAGCTAGGGTGGTGCGGCCGGTGCCACCACACGGAGCGGAGGAAGCCCTGGGGCGGAACCGGCCGCCACCGCAATCTTTACTTGCCGAGTGCCCGCTGCAATGTATGACACTAGCGGTGCGCCAGCTTTTTCAATGTTGTCCAGAGATCCACCTCCTCCCTTTGTTTAGGGGCGTTGCCAGTGCCCACATGCTGCTTGACTCCAGTCCTGACAGACGGATCCCTGTGCCAATTGCAGTGCAAGGCAGCGGGACGGCGTCCAATATTGGTGACTTGTGGTATGGGGGACTGAGCACAGCGGCTGTCGGACATACATCATGAAATTAGTGAGCAGGACATGATACTAGGAGGAGAACGCTATCAGCCCTCAGTAGAAGGTAAGCGGCTGTGGGTAAGCCACTCAAGGGGTCCGCTCCATGTGCTGGGGGGTTAGACGGACGGTGGGGAGGGGTCTCAGGGATGCCCACCATACTCCTCACCATCAGTCTATCCTCTCTCACATGGAGCGGACCCACTGAGCAGCGCCGCACAGTACCTTCTCTGCCAAGTGAGGAGCCATTGGTGAGTGCTGTAGGGGCCCACTCTGTGCCAGGTACTAAGGGCCAAGGGCTGCCACCCTCACTTTCTGCCACCCCCAGCCTGTCCCCATTGTCTACCACCCTCCTTAGTCCCCTGCCACCCCCACTATCTACCACCCCCTGCCAGTCAACCCCAATATCTTCCACCCCCAGCTAGACCCCATGATGATCTTCATGGTGCGGTCACTGGCAGGTGAGTGCAGCCAGCTGCAGGAGCTCACATCTCCTGAGGAAGTTACTCAGGGGAGGGAGGAAGTTACCCAGGGGCCACTTCAGGGGAGGAGTGAGGGTTCATGTTGGGTGCCATGTGCCAGCTACTGTGACCGGATGCCCATGCCGACCAGCAGTTTGTACTCAGGGGCAGAACTTTGGGAGACAATGGAGGCGCCTGCCGCCGGGCGCCAGCACTGAAGGGGCACCTCCTCCATTGCACACAATATATTCATCCCACTAAGGACTGTAAATTTGTACCCGGAGTGTACCGTCACGGTCGCCCAATATATTGCACCTCTTCCCGGCACCTGAGAAGCTACCATAACCATATACTATGAGATAGATAGAAAGATAGATAGATATAGATAGATATGAGATATATAGGTAGATATGAGATAGTTAGAGATTTATTTGATAGATAAGCACCATATTTCTTTTTCATCTTTTTAGGGGGGGGGGCACCAAATTATAACTTGCCTACGGGCGTCTGGGATGAACTTACGCCACTGTTTGTACTGTATAGAGTGCATAGTGTCTATCTTCAGACTGCATGAATTGTGCTCAGAACTAGAAGTCCCAGCATGCCCTGGCTGTCCGGTGGGGGGGGGGGGCACCAATACTCTTTTTCGCACTGGGCACCAAAATGTCTAGTTACGGCTCTGGTGATGATTGGCAGCACTTGGGGTGACAGTTCATGTGGTTTCCCTATTTGAATTTTGGACCACGCTACAGCCCCACCTCTGAGGCCGCCACTGGTAAGGATGGAGAGACCCACTTTGTCAGAATAGGCTTTTTTTAGCAACTGTTACTATAACAGTGAGCATCGGCATTAGCCTGTACTCCTCACACCCAGACTACCTAGTTCCTATCTTGTAAAATTTGCACATAAACGTGCTAAAGGGTCTACTCTAGCTGACGTTGCAGCCAGAATAAATCATTCAGAAACAGGAAAAGTTTGTTCCAGAATTGTTCGAATTTCCTGCATCTCCAGAAATGATGAATGAACTACGGCACTTTGGACAAATATCGGTCTCCTGTGCCTCCAGGGCCACCATCAGGGGGGACTGCCGGGAATCCAGAGAGAGATGGGGCCCGGGTGGCAGCGGTGCGCAATGCACCAGGTGGCAGACAGTGACAGGAAACAGAGCATCGACTGCGCTTGAATGAAGTATTGAGACGGCCATGAGCCAATCACAGCTCGCGGAACAGTAGCCAATCAGGAGCGGCTGCTCCTGATTGGCTGCCGTTCCGCGAGCTGTGATTGGCTCACGGCCGGCTCCATATTCCAAATGCTGCAACGCCGATGTTCTGCCTCTATCTGCTACCTGGTGCATTCTGCAATGCTGCCACCTAGGCCCCCTCTCTCTCTAAACAAGGTATGCTAACCCTGCCCTGTGCCCCCACCCCAGTCCAGCCAGCCAGCTTTCCCTGCCTGCCTCCCTCCCCCCAGTCAAGCCAGCCCTCTAGTCCGGCCAGCCTGCCATCCCTGCACCCAACACCAGTCCAGCCAGCCAGCCACCCATCGTGTCTTCCCTGCCCCAGTCCAGCCAGCCTTCCCTACTCCCCTCCCCCAGTCTATCCAGCATTCCCTGCACCCCCCCAACCCAGCCATATGCTGCGCTATATAAGAAACTGTTAATAATAAATAATAATAATACTTCCCTGCTCCCCACCCCCCATCCATCCAGCATTCCCTGTGCCCCCCCACTCCAGCCTGCTTTCCCTGCCCCCCCCAGTCCAGCCAGCATTCTAGTCCAGCCAGCATTCTAGTCCAGTCTTCCTTGCACCCCCCAGTCCAGCCAGCAAGCCTCTTACCTGCTCTGCCCCAGTCCAGCCCGCCTTCCTTGTGCTCCCCCCACAGTCCAGGCAGCGTTCCCTGCACCCCCCTAGTACAGCCAGTGAGTCTGCCTTTCCTGCCTACCGCCCCAAGTCCAGTCAGCTTTCTAGTCCAGACAGCCTGCCTTCCCTGTGCCCTCCCCCAGTCCAGCCAGCCTGTCTTCCCTGCCCCAGTCCAGCAAGCCTTCCCTGCGCCCGCACCGCCCCAAGTTATAATAACAACTGCCCCGCAGCCCAAAGGATGAGAATTGATGCCCCTCCAAAGTAGCGCCACCCACATTATCCACAGATCCACCCACTTCTGACCCTTACCCTGGGGTGGGGCCCTGCCTATTTTGTGTGTACCCATCCCCACATTTTCTGATATTAGCCTTGTGTGCCACCACATATTTTCGTTGGGATTGAGCAATAAATGCCCTGGAAATAAAACCTTTTGCCTTTATTCCCTGTTTCAGTATCTCCTCTGGTGATTACCAAGTCATTTTTCTATAATGAAAACATAGTGGCCCTCATTCAGAGCCGCTCGTAAGCGGCAGTACGCTCGTTCCGAGCGAGATTTGCACATCTGCGCATGCGTACGGTTTTTAGTACGCATGCGCGAACCAGTCAGTGCGGCCGAAAATCGTTTGTTCGCTATATAGCGAGTGCCTGCTAATTTGAGTGACAGAATGAGGTGTATGTGGGTGGTAACAGAGGAAGGTGCTTGAAAAGGGGGAGTGGAGATCAGAACGCAGGCGTGCTTAAAGGTCAAAGCGGGCGTTTTATGGGTGTGCATAATTAATACAGCAGCGTCAGTCACCACGTCACTGGGTTATTTTATAGTCAGAACTGCTCGCAATATTGTGGTTGAAAAAACCAACCACAAGAATAGCGAGCAGTTCATACGCTGTTCGATGTACTCGATTAATCTAATAAATAGCGGACATGACATATGATGCGAGCGGCCAGGGGGCGTTTTTATCAAATAAACGAGCGTATGTTTTGCTCGCTCGTTCAGACATGGAGGCGGCAACAGACCGCAAAGAGCGAACGGTTCATTTGAATAGCCACCCCCTTTTTATGAACGAGCGAGCGCTAATTGCGAGCGGCTCTGAATGAGGGCCAGTGTTCTGAAATCCCAGAAATGCAAGTAAAATACGCTTGTGTGTTAGAGAGAGTGTTTCCCATTGACTTCATTGTGTCATTACACGATCTATTTTTATTAAGGAAGTCAGCAATTTACAATAGTCATTCATCAGAACAATAATTACCATAGCAACAAAAGCATCTAGAATAAAGATAACATGTAATCCTTACAAGCTACTTATAAAAATATCCAGCATCACAAATGACGTTTGTATAAGGAAAATGAACACCAAAATTAGAACACCACAATTTAAAGAGAGAAAAAGATGAAGGAGGATATAGGGAAGTGGGTGTTAGGCTGTGATAGAGGAGGAGGAGGCACAATATGCAGAGGAAACGGGAGAAAGGAGGATAGGAGAAGCACCTGCAACAATATAAGGGAAGTTACGAACAGACTTGTCAAAAGGACATGTGTAAATATCACGCAGACTGTCATTCAATAACTTGATGGGGAGCCTGTGGTGATGTGGTGCAAGAGAGGTGTTAAAAACTGTAGGTACTGGGACAGTACTATCTCCATGGGATGGTAAATAGTGAAATCTATATTCAGATTCCATAAATGTCAACCAGTCATACCATGTAGAACTAAATTCTGGGTTTTGGTCTACAACTATAGACGTTAAATTATCCATCATCCTATAACGATCAATCCTCTTGGACCACTGAGAGATAGTGGGAGGGGAGGAAGATCTCCAAAGGCAGGGGATGACAGCTCTGGCTGCATTCATTATATATTTCAGCATTGACTTTTTAAACTGAGAGATTGAGAGATTGTTTTAAGTTTTAAAGTCGAAACTCAGGGATGAAAGGGGGCTGAAGTCCCTTAATCAACTCAGAGATTGCTTTCACCTGCCACCAGTAGACTGATAGTAAGGAACAATTTCACCAGGTGTGTTCCCAGCATACAGCTACACCGCCAACAAAGGTCTGAAAGACCTAGGGTCATCCAGTTAAGAAGAGTCAGACACCTGTCGCAGCTGCGGCTGCAACAGTCGCTTAATGTATTTTATATCTTTCACTGCCGCTGCATACTATACTATATGTACCTATGCATCACCAGTATGAGAAGCTGCGCTTTTAATAAGGCCTCTGAGCCATTATTGCAAGCAATAAGAAACTGTACTGTAAGCTGTTAGAAGATATGTCAGCATTTAACCAGAGTACAAGTCTCTATATGAAACATCTCATTTTATTAAAGACTCCATGTGTGACATACTAACAGCCGAGTTTATGACTTTTCCACAAGAGAAAATCCCTGTGCACTGCTGTTCCGGTGACTTCCTTACTATATATCTGCGACTTTATAACGTATTCTTCCTCGAGCAGCAGATCAGTTTACACTGTACAGTACGTGATTGGCCTGCCTGTCAGTGCTTGCTATACTGTAGTGATTTCCAGCATGCGCAATGATGTTTATCAAAAGCGAAGTCTGGTGAACATAAACCAGTATTACACTCTTCGGCGTCTCAGTACACTATGCTGCAACTGAATACATTATGCTATGCTACGATGCAATGCATCTTGTTGTTTGCGTATGAGATGCGACTAGCTAGTCAGTACAGTATATGCATTGTATTCTTCTACCTCATACTTGTGTAACGTTGTCTATTTATTCTTCTCCTCAGTGTATAGTCTGGGACTGGGACTCGAATGGAAAACATGACTTCATTGGAGAGTTCAGTTCAACATTCAAAGAAATGAGGGGAGCAATGGAGGGAAGACAGGTATAACAAATATGTAAATACAATTGTGTCATTTTAATGGAATTATTTGCTGTAATTTCATGTGGACTAGTACAAAATATGCAAATGATGGAAGGTAAATCATCTTAAAATCCATTTTAACCTTTAAAATATAAGTGGCAAATCTTTATGATCTATAGGGAATAACCTAAAACATTGATCCCAGCAATACATAATTTTGCTGCTGGGATTTAATTAGCCTTCGAAACAGTTGAAAATAATAAGGCTACTGGATGGGATAGGGTAAAAAGTCCATAAATGTGTCAGATAAAAAATATATATTTCTCACTGAATTATGAGATCATACTGATAGTGTTAATGTTCACAAAGTAGGTTGGATTAAAGTGATAGATTGCTGGCAGACCGGTAATACAGGAGTTTTGTGCAAAAAAGTTTAATATCTACTGTACTTTCCTACTCTCCTTGAATGTCAGGCCTTTGGTGGGTAGTGGTATGATCAGCATGCAGTTCAATTACTGGTGTCCGGAATGCCGGCTGACAGAATCCCAACGCTGGATGCCCGACCTGGTAGTAAAGATAGGTGTCTAAATCCCAACGCCTATCTTTAGCTAGACACCGAAATCCCGATGGCCAACTTCTCGAACGAAAGTAAGCGGGGAATCGTAGCATGTAGCTGCGGGGGGGAGGGGGGAGGGTTAGGTTTAGGCACCCCCGAGGGATTTAGGGCTAGGCACTCCCCCCCGGGGAGGGTCAGGGTTAGGCTAGGGGGAGGGTGGTTAGCTTTAGGCACCACCAGGAGTAGTTACTGTTAGGCACCCCCCCAGGAGGGTTAGATTTAGGGTGCGGGGAGGGGGGTTAGGTTTAGGCACCCCCGAGGGATCTTAGAGTTAGGCACTACCCCGAGAGTTCTAGGGTTAGGCACCACTAAGGGAGGGTTCCGGGGAGGAGAGGGGAGGGTTAGGGTACATATCTGCCCCAGTCAGGATCTTCATGTTTCGCCCTTCCGGTATTTCATCCATCGGGATTAGATCCGGCAGCATTACATACCGATTCCGCATGATCTAGCCACACAGTTAGATCAGGAAGCTCAAATGATAAATTTTTTAGACTCTTGACGTCTTGATTGCTCATAATTACATTTGTGTACAGCAGGGTCGTAACTAGGGTAGTGCAACATGTGCCATGGCACAGGGCACCACAGGGCAGGGGCTGTTGCTCAGGCTTTTTATTTTTAAATGTTCTGTTTATAATCATTCTCACTTGTAGCTTCCTTGTCTTTTATCCCCATCATCTCCTGTTCGCCCCTATCTCTTCCCTGGCCAACTCCCCTCCATCTGGCCACCTCACCATGCACCTTCCTCAGTCATATCCTCTTCTATTTAACACACACATTTCAAAATACTGTCATACCCAGGACTCATACCTATCACCTCTCACATGGCAGTCAGACACCTTACACGTAGAATTACCTGTCCCACAATTTCTGTAGGCAGCCCTGAAGACAGCCACTGATTCCAGACCCAGGTGTTACCAGCACAGCTAGAGTACTCCTGCCAGTGAGTTCAGCTGCCGTTGCGGGGTACATATGTATACACAAAATGGCCCAGGCGCTTTTTAGAGTTCTAAAACCCTGTAATCTCCAGTTGACTGACTGAGGTAATCAGCCTCAAGAACAAGAGCTGCAAGTGAAACAAAAGCAGTCGTGGAGATGCAGGGGTTACAATTAAATATTCAAGTCAATACACCAGATTCAAGACCTAAGTATTTTTATTTATAAAAAGCAAGTATCACATATGTGGAATTTATACCACAATAAAAGTGGGGTATTAACCCAATCCAGGTAACACATACAGTCACAATAAAACAATATCGATCTCAAAGAGATTAAATCACAACATTCCTCCAGCAACGCTAGAATGTGCATATGTTACTGTGTTAAGATAATCCCCTAATATTGAGAGGACTGAGGAGCTTATTCAGAGGCGGCCGTACGGTCTACGACCGCACAGCCGCCTCAATGTTTTGCAAGTGCGCATGCGCACGAGGGAGCCGGCTCCCTCGTGCCCATGCGTGAGACCCGCTACGACCGACAGCGCTGGTCGTAGAGGGTCTCTTTCCAAAGGGGGCGAGCTGTCGATGTTGATTGACAGCTCGCCCCGTTTGGAAGGCGGGCCGGGGGGGTGGCAGCCCAAACGGAGGTGTTCCTATGGGAACGCCTGCCATTTGAGGGAGGCCCCACTAACATCACTAGTGATGTCAGTGGAGAGCTTCCGGCTCTGACAAAGCCAGAAGCTCTCCGGGACTTACGACAAGTGAGACTCTACCCTAGGGTCTCGTCGTAAGCCCCGATGGTCGCGATGGTCTCTGACCATCGCGACCATCACCCGATCGGTCGTTAGAGCTGTGGGTGTTAACCCACAGCCTCACGACCGTAACAGAGGCGGGCGGTCAGGATGCAAGTGGCCGCCCAGTTTCTGAGCGACCGCTTGCATCCTCCGACCGCCTCTGAATGAGGCCCTGAGTTTGCAGGATATCCTATAGCAGGTATGTACGGGCTCCAGCAGGTCACTGAAATGAAGAAACAAGGGGAATAATGTACCCCAGTACCTCCCCGGTACTGCGCTCAACCTTGCCCAGCTGGAAGCGACTTAGTAGATCCAGGAGCATTGTGAGGAAATATTGCATAAATGGAGTATGTCTCTGTGTTGTCCTGTCTGCTCCGGCAGAATGAACGGACAGTGCTTAGTGGCTTGCCAGATCGTACCTCGTATTCCTGCTTTCCAGAGGCAGCGCTTCTGCTGCGCTGTTTGTTACTGGATTCCTGATCACGCTGTCTTAGTATTTAAATACAGCAACATATGTACATTCTAGTGTTGTTGGAGGAATGTTGTGATTTAATCTCTTTGAGATCAATATTGTTTTATTGTGACTGTATGTGTTACCTGGATTGGGTTAATACCCCGCTTTTATTGTGGTATAAATTCCACATATGTGATACTTGCTCTTTATAAATAAAAATACTTAGGTCTTGAATCCGGTGTATTGACTTGAATATTTAATTGTAACCCCTGCATCTCCACGACTGCTTTTGTTTCACTTTCAGGTGCGGGGTACATACACAGATCTTCCAGCCACTGATATTTGCTGCATATACACTACAAGCAGCACTCTTTCTATACCTTCAGTCTATAATCTACACTGCCGGCTCCAGGCTTGTGCACAGCTGTTTTGATGGACAAATCTTGCAGCAGGTGCAACTTCACCAGTGCTTTCCTACATCGAGAACTGGTGCATGACACTGCATGATTATTGTGTATCATCACTGCAGCCATTGGTTTCACACTGTATTTGCTAGTAACACCTGGAAAACAGTGGTACAACGGGATCAGTACCCCTTCATCATTGTACAGGACATATCAGATTTGTCATGCCCCTACGTCATGAGGCTACACCCCTTTTTGTGAGTGCTCATCTTATGTCCCTATTTGAAAAAATTGGAGGGCGCCAACAGAAATCTCGGGGCCCGGTACACTGATGTTTCTGGGGGCCCTACCTTCTCACGACCACCCCCGATCCCGCACATCCCTCCCCTGCATGCGTGATATGTGAAGCATGAGAATGTTAACTGTAAGATATGCCAGCCTTTAAATAAAGTAAAAATACACTATGACTTGCCACACTCTCTCTCTGACACTGATGATGCAGGCTGTAGTTTTTGTCTACCGTTTCTTGCAAGGTCTTCTTGATGACAGTGCTGTGGATGCCTCAGGGGTAGGAGGGATGGTGTCTGCAGCCAGCCATTCTCAGTCCCTCATCACCATCCATCAAATTCAGCCCAGAAGTCCCCATCACCTTTCTCTGCCCACAGACCCCATCACCTTCCTCTGTCCCCAGCCTCCATCATCTTCCTCTGCCCCAGACCCTGTCACCTTTTGCCCCCAGCCCCCTTCACCTTCCTCTGCCCCCAACCATGCCACCTTCTGCCCTCAGCCCCCCATCAGCATCCTCTGTCCCCAACTCCCATCACATTCCTCTGCCCCAGACCATGTCACCTTTTGCCCCAAGCCCCCTTCACCTTCCTCTGCCCCAGCCCATGTCACCTTCTGCCCCCAGCCCATGTCACCTTCTGTCCCCAGCCCCCATCACCTTCCTTTGCCCCTTTATTTTCCTCTATCCCCAGCCCCCATCACCTTCCTCTGCTACAGCCCATGCCATGTCACCGTCTGTACCATCACCTTCCGCTGCCCCAGCCCATGCCATGTCACCTTCTGCCCCATCACCTTCCTCTGCCCCCAGCCCCCTTCACCTTCCTCTGCCCCCAGCCCATGCCATGTCACCTTCTGCCCCATCACCTTCCTCTGCCCCCAGCCCATGCCATGTCACCTGTCACCTTCTGCCCCATCACCTTCCTCTCCCCCAGCCCATGTCACCTTCTACCTCCAGCCCCATCACCTTCCTCTGCCCCAGCCCCTATCAGCTTCCTATGCCCTCTTCACCTTCTTATATCATATCCAGATCCCACTCCCATCATCTTCGCCTACTGCAACCCCTATTCCTCTACCATCCCCTCCACACCGTAGCATTTGCCTGACGTGCAGCGACGTGACCTATGATGTCACGCTGCCGTGTTGCTTAAAGGTCAGACCCAGGCTGCAGCTGAGCCACCTGTAAGAGCCCAGCACTGCCGGGCCAGGCTTCAAGGGACTTGGAGCTGGGGCTGGGCGGTCGCTATGGGGCCCGCTGGCTGGAACAGCGTCTGCTGTCCGTTTTGTGTCCCTCCAGTTCTCAGGGCCCCCCTGGACTTCGGGACCTGGTACGGGTGTCCCCTTAGTCCCCCCTGTCGCCAAGCCTGGGCGCCAATGCCCTTTCTGGCCCAGGGCACCAAAAAGTCTAGTTACGGCTCTGGTGTACAGTGTATATTGTATATGGTATATTATAATATAACAAATTTGGTAGGTCAAAGAGTTGGATTATTTATGTGATAAGCATATAATAGGCACCTGGAAAACTATATTTCAGTTACAAAGTGAATATTTATAAGTATACTTTTATAACTTTTCAGTAAATATAGTTTTCCAGTATCAGCAGCAGATTTATTTTAATTTATCTTCACTATAGTTTTAATGGCATAAGAAATGTATTGAAAAAAAAGTGGAATGTATGAGATTAAAGTAAGGTTAAGAACTTTTTAAGCAATCATCTGATGACCCACTTGATTTTTCTTAGCTGTCCTCCTACAAATTATCCTTTTCAATTTTATCTTTAAAGCATAAACGTAATGCCTGACAGTCACACTCACAGGTGTAAATTTACTAAAGGTTGGTTTTCGCTTTGTGAGCTATTTTCCATTATTTTACAAACCGACCATTTACTAAAAGCAAAACCGACAGAAAACCATCCAAAAAGCCGACACTTTAGAACATGGGACCAATCGATCTTTTTACATACACAAAAATGGTATCCGCAGATTTACTAATGATCGGTTTTGAAAACGACCCAAAAACTGACAACAAATCGTCAGGAAATCCACCCAGACAACAAACCTGCCTGAGGTACAGTAGGCGAGTTTGGGAGAAGACAGAAACTCAGAAAGATATAAAAAGGGGTATAAGCGCTTAAAGGTTCTGGATGGATACATAGTAAATAGATGTTATATTATACAATATATTAATTAATATCTGCCAGTCAAGAATAGATAAACTGGAGTTTAATAGTTACAAATTAAGAAAATAACAAACTATAAAGGGTGATCAAGTACATCACTTGGTGACAGAAAAAGACATTTGACACATAGCGACAGTGGAGAAGGTCACGCTCTAAGGCAGACTTTCTCCATTTCAAATTTATGCTCTCATCCTACAGTGCTGCCCTTACCCTCTCTAAACAGTCATACTTCAAGCACCTCATCTCCTCCCAGTCCTCAAATCCACAGCGCCTCTTCACCACCCTGAACTCCCTCCTCTGCCCACCCCCTCCTCGCCTTCCCTCCTTGATCTCTGCCCTTGACTTTGCTTCCTACATCTACAATTGACTCCATACGTCAGGATATCATATCTCACCAGTCCCCCAGCACTACACCTCCTCCTTTCCCGGGTCATCCCTCCCCTTCCATTTTACCTACACTAACATCCTTCTCCCCTGTATCTGGAGAGGAAGTCATGGCCCTTATCCAGTCCTCCCCCCCTTCCACCTCCCCCCTTGACCCTATCCATTCACATCTCCTCCGCTACCTCTCTCCCTGTGCCTGTTCCCATCTTGCCCACCTCCTCAATCTCTCCCTCTCATCTGGCACTGTCCCTTCTGCATTCAAACATGCCCTTGTCTCCCCCATTCTTAAAAAACCTACTCTTGATCCTAACACTCTCGCCAACTACCGACCCATCTCTCTTCTCCCTTTTGCATCCAAACTCCTTGAGCGTATTGTTTACAACCGCCTTACCAGCTTTCTTTCCTCCCACTCCCTCCTTGACCCTTTTCAGTCTGGCTTCCGTTCTCTCCACTCCACAGAAACTGCCCTCACTAAAGTCAGCAACGACCTCCTTGCTACCAAATCCAAAGGCCACTACTCTCTCCTCATTCTCCTTGACCTTTCTGCTGCTTTTGACACTGTGGACCACCCTCTCTTGCTGCAAATCCTTCACTCCCTTGGTCTACGTGATACTGCCCTCTCCTCGCTATCCTCCTACCTCTCTGATCGATCCTTCTCTGTCTCCTCTCATGGCTTATCTTCCTCACCCCCCCCACATCCTCTCACAGTAGGTGTTCCCCAAGGTTCAGTTCTTGGACCACTCTTTTTCTCCCTCTATACATCCTCTCTAGGTAAACTCATCAACTCTTTTGACCTCCATTATCACCTCTATGCTGACGACACTCAGATCTACCTTTCCTCCCCTGACATCTCTCCCTCTCTCCTCACTCGTATCTCCAACTGTCTTTCTGCTATATCTTCCTGGATCTACCTTTCCTCCACTGACATCTCTCCCTCTCTCCTCACTCGTATCTCCAACTGTCTTTCTGCTATATCTTCCTGGATGTCCCAGCGATTTCTTAAACTTAATATGTCTAAGCCTGAGATGATCATCTTCCCACCCTCCCACATAACCTCACCTCCCACTATTTCTTTATCAATTGATGGCACAACTATCTCCTCTAGCCCCAAAGTGCGCTGTCTTGGAGTTATCCTGGGCTCCTCCCTCTCCTTTAAACCACATATCCAGAACCTCTCATTGGACCTCATTCAGAGTCGGTCGTTGCGGCCGCACGGTCGTAAGGGAAAAGGGGCTGGATATGCAAATGATGCACTCGCAAGTTGCGTCCTTAAGATCGGATCGTTAGCTGGACGACCAAGGGGAGGATGCGGCCGTAAGACAAAAAATATGCCCCCTTCTCGTACGCATTACACGGCATCTCCGGCCATATAAGGATTAATCGAGACCATCGCTAACCATCGGAACTGGTCGTAGAGCTTAAGGTTGACCATACCCTCTCAGGTCAGTGTACAAACCACCCATGTCACGTGTGCCATGACACTACTTTGTTAATTATGCACTCCCATAAAACGCCGTTCGCATAATTAGGCACGCCTGCATTCGGATCTCCACTTCCCCGTTTTCAAGCACCTTCCCCTGATACCACCCACAAACGCCTCATTCTGTCACTCAAACTACCGACCTGGCTGTGTTCAAGGAGAGACAAATTTCTGATCGTAACAGCTAGTTTGCGCACGCACATTGCAAGCTTTACGCATGCGCAGTTTAGCAAACATCGGTGGCGTACGACCGTGCGGCCGCAACGACCGACTCTAAATGAGGTCCATAGTCCTGTCATTTCCATCTTAAAAATATTTCCATGATCAGACCCTTTCTCACCCAGGATGCTACTAAGACCTTAATACACTCACTGGTCATCTCAAGATTGGATTACTGTGACCTCCTCCTATCTGGCCTCCCCAAATCCCATCTCTCTCCTCTCCAGTCCTTAATGTTGCTGCACGGCTTATCTTCCTCTCCAAATGCTCTACATCTGCCTCCCCTCTCCTACAAGCCCTCCACTGGCTCCCCTTCCCCTTCAGTACCCAATTCAAGGTTCTCACACACGCTTACAAAGCCCTCACACACTCCTCTCCCATTTACATCTCTGACCTCATCTCCCTTCGCTCTCCTGTCCGCCCTCTTCGTTCAACAAATGCACACCGCCTCTCATGCCAACTCCTCATTCCTCCCACTCCAGCCTCCGAGACTTTGCAGACTTTGCCCGTGCTGCTCCCCACCTCTGGAACTCTAACTTGCTAATACATGCTCCCTCCTCCTGTCTTCCCCATCTGTATCATGCCCATCTGTCTGCCCCTCCCCTTGAGAATGTAAGCTCTTGCAAGCAGGGCCCTCTACCCTCTTGTGCTTCTCCTTACTTTATGTTCATCTACTTCTTACTCATCACTAGGACACCTAACACTTGGTGCCTATGCTTTGTTGCTTAATTGGGTGTTATGGCCATCTATGTATCAATGTATATTATCCATGTCCTTGTCCTTCATTGTATTGTATTTTACTGTAAGTCACTTTTTGGTTATGTACCTTGTAAGGCGCTGTGGAACACTTGTGGTGCCATATAAATAAACGATAATAATAATAATAGAATTGTTAGCAGATTTGACACATGAAGTTATTACCATTAAAACAGAAACACATAAAGAAATCATGTATCAATAGTGCCAGCTGGAAACTAGAATAGATATGCAATGACACATGTAGGAATCAAAAGTCTAGAGGTAATATGCAGTCCTCCTACTTTTCATAGAGAGTGTTTCTAATTATGTTTTTTGTTTGATTAAATACAAAAATAGGTTGTAAATAAAAGTATGAAAATCAATAAAAATAAAAAGTGGAAAATATATTCCATGTTCAAAATATAAAAAAAACAGGTTCAGTGCACTGTAGTCTTTGTAACATATATAGAATAAATTAAATAGATCTCACCGGTACCAGGAGAGAGAGCTGTATGTATATACGACTCTAAGTAGAGGTGAGTGGTAATTACTTGTTCTTTTTTGATAATTCTCCACCACAGAGTGCCAGGTTCCAGTTGTCGTCTAAAATATGGGGGGTTTTAGCGGACCCCTCAAAATCAGGGTCCACGCTCCTGTCGGTTCTTGTCTACTAGTGTGCTGCAGTGTTGGCTCCGTCTAATAAATGCAGCATGTAGATCGGAGCTTCCAGTTAGAAACGGCCTTGGTACAAGGATTAGGAGGTGCGACACAGGTGGAATTGTGTAACAACTTTCGGTTGTATTCAATGCAGCCATATTCGGTGGTGGGAGACTGTGTGCCGTGGACACAAATTATGGGTCTCTTCCTTCAACGTTCATCGCTGGGTAATAAAACCAGGGTACCTCTATCACAGTACCTTTGTGTGGTTCTCTGCCTGTATTCAAGCGGCAGTTTCCTCAGAAGGGTCGTGTTTGGGAGAAGCACTGCACTGATCAGTATGAACTGTGCCTGATTCATAGAAGTATCTATGCCGATGTTTTCACAGTCGATCGATTATCGGCTGTCTGCGCATGCATCAAATTATATTACCGTAGTGACAAGCAGAGAAATTTTACTCGCAGAGCGATTGAAAGTTTTTGTGTCGTGTCGTCACCTTCATCTGCGATCCCATATGCACAAAAAATGTCTCCGGCATAGGGTTACTCAGGAGGCTGATTATCAAAGGATCTGCATATGAGGCTGTGTATTAGTACACTGGGCCTGATTCAGAGCCGGACGCTCTGACCAGAGCGTTCGCTCTGAATCAGGGCCGTCCTAGCTTAAAATGGAGCGGCCTCCTGGCCGCTCGCATAGCTGTGGATGACCACCCACAGCTTATGCGAGCGGCCAAAAAGATGGTCGCAATGGTCAAGACCATCGCGCCCATCGGGCTCGCGACGAGACCCTGCAGTAGGGTCTCGCTGCCGCAAGCCCAGGAGTGCTTTTGGCTTTATCAGAGCCAAAAACACTCCCACTGACACTAGTGATGTCAGTGGGGCCGGACCCAGACGGTAGGTCTTCTCATGGGAATGCCTCCGTCTGGACAGCCACGGCCCCGGCACGCCCACCAAAGGGGGCGTGCTGTCACTCACCATCGACAGCACGCCCCCTTTGGTGCGAGACCCCAAGCGACGGCTTCCCCGTT
This sequence comes from Taudactylus pleione, assembly GCA_031769625.1. NCBI lineage: Eukaryota > Metazoa > Chordata > Amphibia > Anura > Myobatrachidae > Taudactylus > Taudactylus pleione. The sequence continues at coordinate 38,021,205 of JAUIMM010000052.1, read as the reverse complement.
GCTCGTCGGGTCTCGCGCATGCGCACGACGGAGGCGCCTCCATCGTGCGCATGCGCATTTGGGTAACATCGACCCGCTTGCGAGCGTACAGCGCTCGCGAGCGGGTCTGAATGAGACCCACAGTTTCTTGTATTTGCAGTGGTGTCTGTGGGCGTCTCAATACAAATCCCAGGGACTGCAACATATTTTAGCATATCCACTTCAAACAAAATTGCAGCAGTGACGGCAATAGCGTACTTCTCTGAATCAGGCCCAATCCGTGCAGGATAAAATATAAGAAATGTGTGGGGCCTCACCCCAAATCCATAACCAACCCCAGAGCTGGTTATGGATTTGGGAGTGGACCTCACACATGCCGTCAGCTTTGAACTGAAAGCTCAAAACTTATAGCATGTAAAGGTGAAAAAAATGACTGACACAGACATCGGGTTTTAATTGAAGCTGAAACCCGATAGATGATAAATTGTTGGATTTGTTACAGCAACACGATGGCGATAACGGTTGTGATCAGTCAAAAACTGAATCCTGGTCAAACTACACCACCATGCTAAATTTTGTGGAGCTAGGTACAAAACTGTGGCCATGCATGAAGAATAAACAGACTGACACACACTCTCTCGCTTATTATATAGATATATCACCTTCACTACTCATGAGATTGATGCTTTAATTTCATTAAGACTCTTGTAGTTTGATGTACAGTATAGTAACCTCTTAATTGTAGATAAGTTAACGCACAGCCATGATGGCTTAAGTCTACCCAAAAAAAACACTTACCAAATTGACTAAGAAATAAATGAAGACACTAACAACAGGATTGGTGTGAAATGGGTACAGCTTTTATTTGAATTGGAATTAATTGAAATGAGGGTGGCAAGAAAGCACTAAAGTCACCGGCAACAACAACTCCCCCCTTTGACATGGTCCTGTTAAAAAGTATCCCTTCTCCATACACAAGACTTAGAATACACAGAACTCTTGATACACACCCATGACACTCCCACAACATGCCCATGACACTCCCACAACACACCCATGGCACACCTACATCATGCCCATGACAATTCCAACAACATGCCCATGACACTCCCACAACATGCCCACAACACTGCCACAACACACCCATGGCACACCTACATCATGCTCATGACATTCTAACAACATGCCCATGACACTTCCACACCACGCCCATGACACTCCCACAACATGCCCATGACACTCCCAAAACAGACCCATGGCACACCTATATCATGCCCATGACAATTCTAACAACATGCCCACGACACTTCCACACTACGCCCATGACACTCCCACAACATGCCCATGACACTCCCACAACACACCCATGGCACACCTACATCATGCCTATGACAATTCTAACAACATGCCCACGACACTTCCACACTACGCCCATGACACTCCCACAACATGCCCATGACACTCCCATAGGATTTAATAAAGCGCAATGTTGTCACCCTGTTCCTACCCCAATATGTCTGTTTCACACAAAGAGAAATCCAGTCAACATCCCCCAAACTCAGAATCAGCCGAATATGTGCAAAAATGCATAAATTCACTTCTATGCCTGCGTGGTATGCCAAAACTTGTTATTTGCATCCATAAAAATGTATGTGTCTGACTCAGAATAAGCCCCATAGCCTTTGTACATGGAGGATTACACCCTGCCTAACTCCCTAATCGCAGAAAAAAACAGACAATGCAGCTCACATAGTGTCCCCAATCCAGAATGAGTGAGTCCAAAACTCTGACTCTCCAAACCCAAATACTCCACACAAAGTTGAAAGACAGTGAGAAGGTAGAACTTGATGAGAGTAGAAGTATACTCATACACCAGCCACTGAGCTCCGGAACCAGGATGCTTGCCTAAACATTTAGTAGCTAAGCGCATAGGGAAAATCTCAATAGAGTTACCCATTTCCTCCAACCTAACTGGTCTATTTAAGACCTACAGTAGTCATTGTGCCAAGAACCTGTCCTGTCTTGACCACTGCTTGATGAGATAGTAGACCCAAAGATGTGGAGGGCTTACTAGCAGCCACAAGTTCACTTCTTTGAAAATAACAAAAAGCTCCATTGAAAAAGTGAGCTGGAAAAGGTCAGCTTCATACTAGCACCCAGCCACATGACCTGCTGCTTCCATAAAGGAATGCGGCATGTCACTGTCTATGGACCTACTATAATTTACGGGTGTTACTCTCTCCCTAGCCCAAACCTTAGCTAAGAGAAATGATTTTGTCAGGTCTTCCAACAATAAATGTTGGCCAAGATGGAAGCTATTGAGGTATCATCAGGGTGGCCTGAGCCAATGCTTTTCAGGCCAAGCTTTTTATGCTGGCTTGATAATCTGCCAAACATAAGGACAGGATGATTTGATAGCATCTGCCTCGTTTGCTACTAGTGCAGTGAATTTATTAAACTGCCCCTTAGAGAGATTATCCACTCCTGGGACATGTTTTGCTCAGAAGTGGATATTCTCCAGTAAAAAGCACAATATTGTACCAAATGCCAAAGAAGATGTAGGGACATGGGGCAGGAAGTCCCCTGCAGGAAGAGCAGGAAGATTGACTTTATTATGCCTCCAGAACACAATAATACCCCTTTTCCACCAAAATTCCGGGTCTGACCCGGAGTTGGAACAGGGTCCCTATCCGGATCAGACCCGGAATTTAGCCGGCGCCGACTCGGGATATTCCGCTCACACCGCAGTCGGGTCTGCATAGACCCGGCTTTTCTGGCGTGAAAGCGGACGCTTGGAGATGCAGGTCATCAAGACCCGGAGTGCGCCGTACACACAGCAGGGTTTCACGGGCTGCTATTTACCTGGGTTGGATTGCCGGGTCACTCGACCCAGCGATCCAACCCTCACCCCTTTTACACCAAAGAGCTACCCTGCAATAACCTGAGTTTTAGCTCCGGTGTAAAAGGGGTATAACTTTCCCATGCAGCCTGCATGACCACAGTTTCAGCACTATAATTAAAGGGAAAGTTCCAATACTGTAGCAATAAATTTGCTGTTCAGCTCCTCATGCTTCCAAGACTCTGGCCAGACAGAAGTACGCAAAGCTGCTCCAAGGTATGCCGCAAAGTCAACCTATCTTGACATATCCGTAAAGAGCTGATGGGACAGATTAGCATAGACTGGGGAGTGTTAAATAACGGTGCAACTGAAGTTCTCCAAAAACAACATGAAAACAACTGTCACAGTGCATCTCAGACTGCCGGCACTAACATGCCCCATACCCCCAGGACAAGCACAATTCACCATTCCTATTTGGCACACCAGTACCCCACCCCTCCCCCACCCTACCAGTGTTTTCCCAACCTCAGCACAACCCCCCATGTCTCTCCAGCCCAGGCCCCACACTTAACTTGTCTGTCTCCTGCCACTCTTCTGCACAACAGCAGCTCAGCATGACACCATGTGCACTGCGCCACTAATAACTAAAAAAAAAAAAACTTTATTGTACTGACCACTGGGGCTGGGCTCCCTCTGCTTGTCTGTGCACCGCAGTACTTATTGCAGCGTCACAGGCAAGCTGGGCAGATGACAGTGATCAGGTACTGGGCCCCTCAAAGTTTTAGGAATAAAACCGGTATCTCCCCAATACATTTCTGTAGCCAGACTTGGTTGGGGGCCCTAATTAATGGTTAATCTGTGGCTTCTTGCTTACATGTATTGCCCTTCTCACATCACAACACACTGCTGCTGTCATATGAAATCCTGTCTTCACTAATATAAGCACACAAGGCCTCCCAGAAGACCAGCATTGTCATCTTCTAAAATGCTGATTTGATTTGCTAGAGGTTGTTTTATTTCTGAACACGGCATACAGATGAGCAGTAGACGATTGATTAAAAAAGTGCAATGTACCTTAAACCACACACAAAAGGTACATTTAAAATTCATAGCAAAACAATTTGTCATAGTAATTAGTCAAATTCTAAAGATTGTAAGTACTTGCTCTAGCACAGAACATCAGCTGTCATCTGTCTTCACATATAACACTGAAGGGATGGTAAGCAATTTACAAGTGGCTGTTACAAGTGCTGGTTATAGAGCATAACTACAAATTGCCATGGGCAAAAAAGAAAGCTGACAACATAAAATATAATTTCCCTGTGCCTTCCTTCAACTTTGTGCCCTGTGCCGTTACCACTCTCACACAGATCTAGTTACAGCCCTTGGTGGTTATAAGAGGTGGTTACAAATGGCGGTCATAAATGCTAGTGTTCCTGGACGAGGACACAATTTAATTAGTTCATGTTTTGGTTTTGGATCTGGATCTTTCTTTGTGTTTTGGATCTGGATTGGTTTTGCAAAAACCACCCTTCCGTGTTTTGGGTTCTGGGTTTTGTGTTTCGGATCTGTATTTTTTTTTTAAAAAAGCATAATAACACCTAAAATCACAGAATTTGTGGGTTTTTCTGCTCCTATGCTATTATTAACCTCAATAACCTTAATTTCCACTCATTTCCAGTCTATTCTGAACACCTCACAATAGTGTTTTTATGTCCAAAAGGTTGCACCGAGGTAGCTGAATGACTAGCAGCACAAACACATGGCCCATCTAGGAGTGACACTGCAGTGGCAGACAGGATGGCAGTTTGAAAAACTAGGCCCCAAACAGTACATAATGCAAAGAAAAAAAAGAGATGCAAGATGGAATTGTCCTTGGGCCCTCCCACCCACCCTTATGTTGTATAAACAGGACATGCACACTTTAACAAACCAATCATTTCAGCGCCAAGGTCTGCCACACGACTGTGGCTGAAATGATTGGTTCGTTTGGGCCCCCACAAAACAAGCTGGCAATTAATCTGTCCCTGCACAAACTGGCTCTACGGAGGCAAGATGTTGTCCTCATCCTCCTCATCCGCCGATTCCTCACCCTCTTCAGTGTTGTGTACATCCTCATCCTCACAGAGTATTAATTCATCCCGCTGGAATCCACCACCACAGGTCCCTCTGTACGTTCTGGAGGCTGGTCTCCCTGGAAGAGTTGATAATTAATTTTTATGAACATCATCTTCTCCACATTTTGTGGAAGCAACCTCCTACGCCTTTCGTTGACAAGGTTCCCGGCTGCACTAAACACTCTTTCGGAGTACACACTGGAGGGGGGGCAACTCAGGTAAAATAGAGCCAGTTTGTACAGGGGCCTCCAAATTGGGGTCTGACATGCCTACTTGGATGCTGTCACCGATGTAATCCTCCACCATTCTGTCAATGGTGACAGTATCATATGCAGTGACAGTAGACATGTCAGAAATTTTTGCCAGGTCCTTCAGTCCGGACCACCAGATGTCCAAACTTGGTCCTGCCTGCCCTGCATCACCACCAGCGGGTTGCTTAGGATACCTAAGTTTTTTCCTGGCAGCCCCAGTTGCGGGAGAAAATGAAGAAGGAGCTGTTGACGTGTCACGTTCCGCTTCAGCTGACAGTGTTTTCATCAGCAGGTCTTTGCATATCTGCACGATTGTGTAGGCTGGAAAGAGAGTCACCACATAGGCTTTGAACCTAGGATCGAGCACGGTGACCAAAATGTAGAGGTCTGATTTCAACAGATTGACCACCCTGGAATCCTGGCAAAGCGAATGAAAGGCTTCATCCACAAGTCCCACATGCCGAGCAGAATCGCTCCGTCTTAGCTCCTCCTTCACTTTCTCCAGCTGCTCCTGCAAAAGCCTGATGAGGGGAATGACCTGACTCAAGCTGGCAGTGTCTGAACTGACTTCACCTGTGGCAAGTTCGAAGGGCTGGAGAACCTTGCACAACACGGAAATCATTCTCCACTGCGCTTGGGTCAGGTGCATACCCCCTCCTTTGCCTATGTCATAGGTGGATGTATAAGCTTGAATGGCCTTTTGCTGCTCCTCCATCCTCTGAAGCATATAGAGGGCTGAGTTCTACCGCGTGACAACCTCTTGCTTCAGGTGATGGCGGGGCAGGTTCAAGAGTGTCTGCTGGCGCTCCAGTCTTTGGCACGCAGTCGCTGAATGGCGAAAGTGGGCACAAATTTTTCGGGCCACCCAAAGCATCTCCTGCACGCCCCTGTCGCTTTTCAGAAAATTCTGCACCACCAATTTTATTGTGTGAGCAAAACATGGGACGTGCTGGAATTTGCCCAGATGTAATGCCCACACAATATTGGTGGCATTGTCAGATATCACAAATCCCCAGATACAACTGATGATGGCTGCGGCTGCAGATGTAAGAACAGTGTGTGGGATAGCCTTCCACATGCATATGCACAGATTTTTAGTATACAGTACACAGCCGGATTTTCTCATTAGCCCGATGTAAGTATACATCTAAGGCCAGATGGAAAGGCGGCTGCGAATGCGTCCGAAGCCAAAATGTGCATAAGCAAATATTACATTCCTGTAATTATATATCCAACCTCACCACTGAGTGATAGCTATCATAGCCCCCTACTATAGAGCATGATATATCCTAAAAACATTAATGTTACAGGTTCCATCTTCCTCGTATTAGCTACTACTGTATATAATGGCTGGCATCTGCAAGGTCCACATTGTAATATATAATGCAGCATCTTTTTAGCATGGTGTTTACTTGTGCAAAGTACAACTATGTTTAGTTTAGTTGTTTCCCATTTCAATGATATATTGCTGAATGTGAATCCATGCCTGTTGCCTACGTGCTGTGGTGACTGCCAGTTTCTCATGATACTTTCTCACTAGTGCCATCACTGATATACTCTTTTCTGCTGTCTGCTGGTTTCTGATAAGCTGCCGTCTAATAATTATTGCTGGTATTTGAAGGTGCTAGGTCCATTTAAACATCACACCCTCTGCTCAGTGAAATGTTTGTCCCTGTAAGTGTCCTTATTGTTCAGTTCTAATCAGTTAACAAGCAATCAATTCCTGTTTATCTGCATCTTTAATGTAATTTTTATCCTCTAAGCCAGTCTTACTGGCTGTATAAATCAATATTTATTGAAGAAGAGTACTTACAATGGCAAAAGCATGGTATAATCCAATTCAGCAGCCTTGCTATGATGAGGTGCATTGTCTCACTGCCTTAGCAGAAAAAGATTTCTAAAAACTATTTCAAATATTGGAACTATGGAAAACTCATAAAAGGCTTACACATGGCATTATATTAATATTATGGATATAACAATATAATCTTCTGATTTATTCACAATACTGTCTCAGTAAGCACATGGCATTTAAAGGTAGAAGTATCCTCTCTAGAGGTTAGAGGAGCAGCTGCTAGTGAATTTCCCAGATACATGTTCCCTGTGTCTGTCTGCTACCTCAGTCAGAAAATCCATTACACAAGACCGATAATTGAGCTTTGGGGCAAAGAGTAGAAATTGGCAGCTGTGGTTAGTGAGGAAGTAATGTACTGTAGGACAAAATGTCCTTTTTCAGAACTAATTGACTTTCAAAACGCCAGGTGTAACAAGGGAATCCCAGAAAGTGTAGCATATATCAGTTCAGTACTATGAATTACAGAAGTCTCTAGCATTTTAACTATTTGGTGGAAGTCAATGTTAAAATTTCCTATAAACCAGTGATAAGGCAGGCTTTATCATATCATTTATCTCATTAGCTTCATTAGTTAAAACCATTTAACAGCTCTTTATGACATAGCATGCCCATGTACTGTAAGACACCAGGTAAGTTGTGATGTGCATTATGGAATACACTAATGTCTTATGCCCTAAAGCTGGGTACACACCTAAAGATTTTCTGTCCCGCCATCCAACTAGATGACTGGTTGGAATGAAAATCTGGTAACGTATGGGAGTAACTGATGATCAGCAATTTGCTCCTAAATGCCAGAAAATCAGATGAAAATGGTCGTTCTGACAAGTTTGTTAAATGTTTGATCTAAACAATTTGTTCTAACAACAGTTTTTGTCCATTTTTCAGCATTTGGGAGAAAATTGCTGATTGTCATTTGCTTTCATACCTTACCAGATTTTCATTCCAACCAATCAACTAGTTGGACAGAAAATCTTTTAAGATCTTCTTTGTATTGTCATTATGTCATCATTGGGAACTTCTGTATAACACACTGTACCAATGGCAGGAGCTCCAGTGGCCAAGTCAGCTAGAATTGATAATGTTTCATGTGCAACACTGTTTAATGTAGGGATGGCCATCGATGGAAAGCACCAATGGCACCATCGATGGAGACCATCAATGGTGAATCCTTCAATGGCCATCCCTAGTTAAAGGCCAGTATACTGTATAACTATGAGGGAAAAGCTACAGTGGTAGGGGAATATTTCAGGAAAGTCTTTTTCACTTGACATTTACCCAGCACTCTATGTCCAACCATAGTATTTTGTACTGGGTGTCATCTATAGTTGCTTACATTTAAATATGCCCTCTGGGACATCCCTGATGGGCAGGAGCAGGTATGGAGATGTGTGGCGCTGTAATTCCCATCTTTGCGTCCCTTGCATCCACTGCTCAGTGCTGTGATTTGCAGTATATGGCAGTGTGGAGCGGGCCACAGTGACACAATTCACCACATTACAATATAAAAATCTTCCACCTTTTGGTGCTGCCCCTCAAAGCAGCAGAAAAAAGACTGTGTGACAAGTCTCCAAACTTATCTGTACATAGATATCAAAACAAATACGATCTTACAGTTCAGCGCTGTGGGTGGTTCCAACGATACTGAAATCTCCAGACGTTTTTTGTCAATCCGTACACAAGGAATGAGACATTAAAACAGAGAAAGATAGAAAGTGATGTGGTATCAATCCAAAGTTGAATAATTCACACCCCTTGTGTGGGTAATATCACAAAGTGGAGGCATAGTCCAATTCCAAGAAAGTCTCAATGATATTCAGGCTCCCAAATATGGACACCCCAAGCGTGACTGGTGCATCAATAACTAGTGCTTACATGTGTGCTTACTTTTCACAAGCATGGTAGATACACATAACGGTTTCTTTAGGTCCACCTTTGATGTATCCAACTGGGGAACCTCACACCACGTTATATGGAGCCCTCAAACTGACCACTATTCTCTCGGGAGCTTGTGAGTACTCCCCAAAACATTCTGGGAGAGTTAGTAAGAAATACTGTGCCATTATTATTTATTTAAAATCTGCTGCTACTGTATGCTGTGTTGGTCTTGACCTACAATAACTCAACCAGTCCTGTTCATTGATATATCTATTGACCAATTCTCACTAGTCTGTGTGCTGTTAAAGGAAAAAATCTTGGAATAATTTTGTTAATTAGTGATATTTTCTAGGTTTTAATGCAAATTATGTTAAACATATACTGTATGTTGCCATTTTTAAACATATAACAATAAAATGTCATGCAACAGTATAGTCCCCTGGCAACAAATTTTTTTTATTAATCTTATGTAGAGTAATTGGGCATTGGCCATTGGCTTTGATAGAGTTGCAGATTTCTATAACTGATAATTCTTTGTTGTTGCCTGTGTTTATTGTAGGTACAATGGGAATGCGTAAATCCAAAGTACAAAATGAAAAAGAAAAACTACAAAAATTCAGGCATTGTAATTCTCAACTTGTGTAAGGTAAGATATCTGCTTTTCTGAAGGCATTTAGAACAACATCAATGATGCTATTCCTGTAGTGTGCGGATAACCGGACAGTGGTACTGTAGCTCTCCCTAGACGCTGTATTATATAACTGGAAGATGCGTTAGATAGTTTTCTGCATCCCTGTAATAAGACTGGCATCACATATCACTTCTTATTGCTCTAAAAACTTATCTTACTAAATGATATGACAGTAGTTGATTTATAGGTCACAATTATACTTTCATTAATCTTTCACACTGTCTATAAATAAACATGTAACCCATTTTTGACCTGACCTAGAAAACATTTACTTCAATTCCCAGCTTGCCTGTGATGTAAAAGGGTTTTTAGGGCAGTTATCCAGAGCACGTATGATGTACAGTTCACTGCAGTCGTGACTTTTATGTGTACTTAACAAAGCTATAGATAGTGCACAAACTGATTACCCCTTAAAGCTCGTTATTGTGATTGTTAATATTAAAAAAAGCCAAAGAGTGACACTTACTAACTAGACAGTAATTTATAGTATACATTGGGCTTGATTCTGAGCTCCACATAATTTGCACATAATGGAGATGTTCATATAGTTGAGCAATTACTTGCAATTACGTATGTGCGAAAAAAATAAAAAAAAACCTAAGGCACATGCATTACACAGAGTATGCGCACAAATGTGTTGTTGTAATCGGGACAGACAGTGTCAGAAAGGAATCAGTATGATTTACCGGCGGCAGCATGGCCGGTGGTTCTAATCCCAACAGCGGCAGCCCGACAGAGGAGGAAATCCTGATCATTCTAAAGATAAGTATAACTAATCAAATTCCGCCCTAACCCTCCCTTAGGGGTGCCTAACACTAACCTCCCCCCCCCAAGTGCCTAACCCTAAACCCCCCTCTAAGTGCCTAAACCTAACCCCCCCTCCTTCCCCACTGCCTACACCTAAGTCCCCCGGGGGGGTGCCTAACCCTAACCTCCCCCCGGGGGTGCCTAACCCTAACTCCCCCTTCCCCTAGCCTGACCCTAACCTCCCGGGGGGGTGCCTAACCCTAAGTCCCCCCCGGGAGCCCTAAACCTAACCCTCCCCTCCCTGCGGCTGTCCCCGCATTCCTCGATCGGGATGCCGGGCGTCGGGCTCCTGGCTTAGGTCTAATGACAGGCGTCGGTATCTTGACGCCTGTGTTTAGACCCGTGCCGGGATTAGAGAGTCGGGAAGCCAGCGATGGTGGGCTGCCTAAAGAATCAATGGTACGCCGATGGTGAATCAATGGTATGCCGATGGTGGGCTGCCTAAAGAATCAATGGTACGCCGATGGTGAATCAATGGTACGCCGATGGTGGGCTGCCTAAAGAATCACCGGCAGTGTAACAGTGTGCAGAGACGCTGATTGAGGGTTTCAGCTTTAATGCATTCAGGCACAAGATTCTACACCAGGGGGAGGCTGATACTAGCACTTGCATTTTATAGCAATCGCAAGAGCGGATGCAGCAGACTCCACCTTTGAATCAGGCCCTTTAGGTTAAACAAGATAAGAGCACCATCAAGTTTGAGAACTTACTCTCTTAGAGGTAAATTTACTAAAGTGTGGGTTTTCAGAAGTGGAGATGTTGCTCATAGCAACCAATCAGATTATAGTTATTATCTTCCAGAAGATACTAGATAAATGATAAGTAGAATCTGATTGGTTGCTATGGGCAACAACTCTACTTTTAAAATAGGCCCTTAGGGGCATATTTACTAATCATCGTGTTTCAGACCCGATAATTAGAATTTCTTATCTCTGCTATTTTCGGCAATAATAAATAATAACATGGTGAAGAATGCACCATGTTCTCTACATTTTCAACCCTCTGTGCGTGTTTCCAACAATGAAAGGTTCTAATGGTTCCTTAAAGTTGTACAGCACATATTCCTGGAATGATTTGGGTGCAGTCATTCAATTAGAAGGCAAGGGCAATGCCAATTGCTGCTTAATAGGATTGAGAGATCATCATCACTCCATGTTGTCTTCCAGGATGCCAATACCCATCCACAAAGCATGTGTGGTCACCCAATGTTATGCATATGATATGGCATTTACAGTCAACAGATTTAAACCCAAACAAGCCTTTTGATCCTTTATGGGATATTCTGGAACAAGGTCTGAGACACCACCATACACCAAGCCGCAGCTGATGGATTTTCATGTTGAAAAATTCTGTTTGGTATATCACATCTGTACATTTCCAGATATCCTGGCTGCAAATGGAACTCCATCACTATATTAAGTAAATTGGTGTTGTTATGAGACCAGTATTTTAACTGAACTAGAGAACAAAGGATTAACAAACACGTTAGAAAATACATGAAGCTACCACTGTTGTGCCTGGAAAACATAAACAAAATGATTGTCATACAGCCTTTGCATGTAAAATAGATGCAGTCATAATTCCATATCCTAAATGTCTATTTTATAACCACCAGATGGTACAAAATCTTTATTAAGCTAAATAACCTTAAGCAACCAATTTTACAAAAATAGTTAAATAAGATGAAAACTCTGACACAGTAAACAATTTTTTAAACTCCATAGAACACCTTGAACCTGCAAAAACAGTCCTTAAAGCAACAAGCTATTATTATAGAAATATGTTGCCCTTATTGTAATGAATTATATGTAAACAGGTAAAGCATTCTTCCCAAAAGACTGTCACCCTGTCCTGTAATCGCTTTGTGGGAGGTTAGGACTTAGGAGGTATTTCCATTAAACACCATATAAATTCAGTTTTTATGTGAAAAACGCCAAATGGATTGTAAGCTGTAGCCACACTCCTGTCCCATATTACCATTGTCTGATATTGGAAGGTATGGGTAAAAGGATAAAATTCTGCTGGTCATTTTATTTATTGATAAACTTTGATCACTTGGGCTGTGAGAGCGACTGAAATGTGATCATGTGTAGCAAATTATTTCTGAATTAACAGAGCTTGTCGCTCATTTATGGGAAGCCCGGATAGTACACTCGACTCTCAGCTGCAACATGTTAAAGTATATTTTTCATGCTTTAGTGCCTCTTTAGTGTTGAATAGAGACAGAAAACACTTCCTATACAAAACAAGTTTCTTTTTAGTGCTGAAGAGAGACAGAAAACACTTCCTGTGCAAAACAAAACAAGCATACTGTACATTTAGTCCAACATGAATACAAATTTCCAGATATCTAGTTCAATAAATTGTCTAAAAGTCTACATTGTTATCCAAAATATATAAGTACTAGCTGGGAACTTTTTTACCTTTTACCCCAAATTATATTTAGATACGCCGACGTTACCCCCTTGATTTAAAAGGAAGGAAATCTTATAGTAGTGCCCCCATATAATGCCCCTGTAGTAGTGTCCCCATAGTTATGCCCCTGTAGTAGTGCCCCCATATACTGTAATGCCCCTATAGTAGTGCCCCCATAGTTATGCCCCTGTAGTAGTGCCCCCATAGTTATGCCCCTGTAGTAGTGCCCCCATAGTTATGCCTCTGTTGTAGTGCCTCCATACAATGCTCCTGTAGTAGTGCCCCCATACAATGCCCCTGTAGTAGTGCCCCCATATAATGCCCCTGAAGTAGTGCCCACATATAATGCCCCTGTAAAAAAAAAAAACACTTACCTTAATCCCCGCTCCTGCATCTGCCGCCGTCCTGTCCACCTGGCTGCTCCTCGGAACTATGGGAGAGACGTCATGATGTCTCTCCCATAGTGTGCATGGAGAGAGGTGGAAGCTGGAGTTCAGAAGGGATGCTTCAGGGAAGGAGCCGGGCGCCCACTGGTAATAACATCTCAGCTGGCGTCCGGCTTAGAGCCTCTCTGCAGCACAGCCGGGCATGCATATGAATCATTCTATATTATAGAATGATTCATATGCATGCCCGGCTGTCCGTCCATTACCCCCAGGAATTTCATTTTTACCCCATGTGGGATAATTTACCCCTGTTCCCTGACCACTGTAGACCTTAGATAGTTATTGTTTCCATTTCCATCTCACCACTCCAGTAACACATTAATCCTTCACCTCTATAGTAATGCATTCCCTCCCTCACTGCAATAGTAAGACATTACCCTTCCTCACCTGTGTACTAACACATTCCACTCCCTCACCTCTGTAGTAATACATTATCTTCGCTCACTTCTGTAGTAACACATTTCCCTTCCCGCCCGTGTTGTAACGCATTCTACATTCCCCTCACTCACCTGTGTAGAAATACAATCCCTTCCTCATTCCTGTAGTAACACATTACCCTCACTCACCCCTGTAGTAACTCATTCCCCCCTAAACTCTGGAGTAGCACATTACCCTCAATCACCTCTGTAGTAACACATTACCCCCACTCACCACTGTAGTAACACATTCCCCTCCATCACCTCTGTAGTAACACATTACCCCTGCTCACCCCTGTAGTAACACATTCCCCTCCCTCAGCTGTGTAGTAACACATTCCCCTCCCTCACTTGTGTAGTAACACATTTGACATTTCTCTCCCTCACCTGTGTAGTAACACATACCCCTCCCTCCCTTGTATAGTAACCCATTCCCCACCCATACCTGTGTAGTAACACATTCCCTTCCCTCACCTCTATAGTAACACTTCCCCTTCCTCATCTGTGTAGTAACACATTCCCTTCCCTCACCTCTATAGTAATACATTACCCTCTCACTGCTGTTGTAACACATTTTCCTCTCTCACCTGTCTAGTAACACATTTTCCTTTCTCACCTCTGTAGTAACACATTGGTTCCCTCACACATGTACTAACACCCTCACTTGTGGCCTAGCTGAAATAAGCCACAGTCTAATGGCCAGGAGGGGAAGTAGTAGTCTATCTGCTCTGGCCTGCAAGGAAATTAGAATGAAATAGAGAACATTATACACATGAGAGGTTTTGTTACCTTATTTATTGAACCACCCTTATACTTTATTGGCCCATCCTTCTTAACCACCTCTTATTTGCCGTTAAATTATGTTGTAATATACTTACAGATACTAATATGACCAACTGTATATACTCTATATTTCAGTTGTGATATTATGGGGTGTTCACAGCAGCTTGCTTTAAAAAAAAAAAAAAAACAATAAATAAAAATTTTAATATATTATTGAGGGTTTCATTTATTTTATATATGAAGTGGCACAAATAACTTATCTTGTTTTCTACATCAAAATATTCTACCTCTTACTATCTGAACACTGCTTTATCTAATGAATAGAAACCATGGATAAGACCAGATAATATCAGTATTGTGTCTTCTCTTTTTATGCCAATACCGTTTGTTCTATTTTCAGTTTCATCTTATATTTTCATACAAATCATTATGCAAATTATAACCAGATATTATGATTTCTCCTTCTAGATCCACAAAATGCATTCATTCTTAGACTACATCATGGGTGGATGTCAAATACAGTTTACAGTAAGTACATTTTTATGCAAACTTTATTTTTATCTGTTATCAGGATGGTGACTGGCAATAAAAATTTATATTTATAAAAAATTAAATAGTTTTAAAGATGGAATGCCCCCAGCAAATGGAAAACAGCACCAGCTGGATAACATTGTTTGGTTACACCTTCCAGTAAAATCCACAACCAGCAATAGGCAGGGAGAACGGATGTGCGTCATAATGGGACTAGCACAGGGCTAAACCTGGGGCAATGTGTGCCCCCGTATGGAAAACTAGACCTGTCCTAATGGCTATGTTGTTCCCGAGCCGAAACTAGACTTTTTGGTGCCCTGTGCCAGAAAGAGCATTTTTCAAAGGGACATAATGCCCCCAAAAAAGGGGAATGGCCTCATGGGGAAGGGCCATGGAAGAGATAGGGGAGGCCAGGAGATGCTGGGGATGAAATAAGAGAAACCTACAAGTGAGAATGATAATAAACAGAAATTTGACAGGCCCAAACAGCGCCCCCTGATCTCTGGTGCCCTGTGCAATGGCACCGGCCGCACTACCCTACCTATGGCTCTGGTTGTTCCTCCCAATCCCGCAGGGTGATTGGGATAATAATGTTAAAAAAACAATATTTTTGTATGTGGCACAACAAATCATAGCAAACCCTTACTGCTTGTGTTTCCTAGTGCTTATAGAAGTGCAGGCGCTAGTATATGCCTGTCTGCCAGAGCAGGTTGGTAGAATTATTTAATACAAATGTCTCCAGAGTCTTGCGGCCAGGTTCCTGCGGCCATCTTTGGCATCTGCAACATTTGCATATTTTTGTATGGGATCGCACGTCTGATGGCATTAGTATACATCAGGCCCTTAAATCCTTAGGGATCTTTCTTCTAACAATCCCCCAAAAAAAGAAATTGAATAGTACCTCCAATCATTGTGCCACACTTACCTGTGCGCAGCTTTAATGTACTTAAGTTCCACTTGCACGCCACAAATCCACCTCTCCAGGTATTGCAAAAACAACTCACTTGATGCTACATCATGTTATTTGAATGCAGATGTGCAGAAAAATAAAGCATAATAAAGAAGACTCATGTACAATTATAAAAGTTTATAGCGGTACAAATACAACAGATGTGCTGTAACGGGTACAGTATATAATTAGAGTACTTAAACTTGAATCAAAGTGTCTGATGAGTTGTTATGATTAACAGACTCTAAAGCTCTTTGTGCCATGTTGTAAAATAAGCCTCAGGGCTTGTTCACATATAATCCTTGCAGTGTATGATGCAGTGGTACACTATGTAAATGGCAGATGTGTGCTGGCAATAGGATCAATGATCTCTCTGTATGCTGACCACCTCCATATGGTAACACATGCACAGCGCACTTTAGTGCCCCTTAATGTTGTTTCTTTACTCTCACTCACTAAACAAAGTATTGCCGCTTGTTGCTTTGTGGCTCGCATTACAGTTAGAATTCATTTAAATAAAAAGACAATTGGTATTGTGACCAGAGAAGCAGCAGCTGTGAAGAATAGGGCGTTTGATAAGAATAATAACTGGGGTGATAAGCAAAGGTTTGAGAAGAGGCTACAAGGACATTCCTGCTAATTTATAGACTAATGAGAACTTCCCTGCTGTGATGCTGCATTCTCTAGTTCCTCTATTGTACTTATACAGTTGGTAGCAACAATGACTAACTATTACACACACCAGCAATGTGCCTGGTTTGTTTCTATAGTCTTCCCAAAGCTTTTATGTTGAAAGAATATGATCAATATGAGTGATTCCATCAGCTTCTCAGACCTTAGCCTTTAATGGCTGTTTCCATCAAAGTGCAGGATATCAAGCTGTGTACAGGGTTTTATAATGAAGAACAGGAACATGTTCCTTGTGCTTGCTAAAATAAGAATTTCCCTGCTTTAACAGGTGTGTTTTTTATTTCCCCAACACACAAAACATGAAAAATTAAATTATGTTGTGTAAATGATGACAATGTGCTAACTTATAGACAATGCACTAAGAAATGGACTGAAAAAATGAAAATAAATGGAATAATTTATTAAGAAAGAAAGAAGGAACGTCTGCATTGAAAACAAAGCCAGTGATTCAGAGTTGTGGGCATTACTCACAGCAGCTGCGTCTTTGGATCAGCTGCTGTGTGTAAATATGCTAATGCTGCAGGAGGCGTCCATGTGTAAATAAGTAGACCCCTCCTGTAAGCTTCCGATCATCTTCAAAAACATAGACCATCTAAGTAACCCTCAGGTTCCTAAGGATGGCCAGTGTTTGCACTCTGCTGGGGCCCAGAAATCTGCATCGGAAGACACAGACCCTGGCCTCGGCACACCTTGAAACCGGGCCAGACACGCCTCTGTTTTCAAGACTGCCCCTTCCCCGCCTCCAAACGGCTGCGGCATAGGGGTGACTGCGACCATCTTGGCAGTCAGTGATCGGCACATGAGTGGTACAGATCCTGCGCATGCGCCGACCATTTCACATTGGAGTTGTACATAAACCACCGAGTTTACTTACAACTCTGAAATAGGCCTTAAATGAATCATGTTTTCCTTCCCTTAAGAACAAATTGCCACATAAGACAATAATTTAACAAACAGAGAGAAATTGATGTCATAGGCAAATCCTTGTGGGGAATTACTGCAATTGCTCACAAACATAAGTAATTTTATACTTGCACCCTGTGTCCTGACCTCATCTATATCATCTTCTCATCTCATCTGCCTTGGTGGTGATAGGTTTTTTATTCCCGGTTTCTGCTGCTGTATTTCCATTTGGTAGGATTTGGATAGCTAGAAATGTTAGCAGCTGGGGCGAGAAGGAAATTTAACACCCCCTTTAATTTTAGCAAAATGAAACCTTAAATATTAATTCCCTGCACCCCTTTTCAGATTTTCACCCTGCTCAGCTGCCCCTCTCACACCATTTTAGTTTACAGCCATTATGGGGGCTAAGGACTGGGCTGTTATAAGGTTAGGTAGCAGTGAGAGACTGGTAAAAACATTAAAAGATTAGTGGTTCTATTTATTACCCAACGCAGACATCTGTAAAAGTGACAGTTATTAGCTGATTGGTTGGTACTTTATCTCTCTACAAGGCTTAGTACATCTACCCCAAATCATTTGTTTGTAAATAAAAATATACAGCAGCCTTGGCAGTCACCTAGTTCTCCATAGACGAATTGTAATGATAACATGACTCGGTTACAAATTCAGGAGGCCATGAAATACATTATGTGCCTGCTCTTTACTAGGTACTATTATCTTAATTTAAGTGTGATATCTCTTCCCTCATTCTAGGTAGCAATTGATTTCACAGCATCAAACGGCGACCCACGGAACAGCTGCTCACTACACTATATCCATCCTTACCAGCCGAATGAGTATCTGAAAGCACTGGTTGCTGTTGGGGAGATTTGCCAAGATTATGACAGGTACCAGTTTGTTGCATCCTGTTTCTCAGGGGGATGATACTGTACTGTACTAGTCTACAGTGACATTGCATTGTCATGATTTTTATGAATCTTCATGGTAAATGTTTAACTATATAATAAACACCTATACAGTTAGGGCCTGATTTAGCAAGTAATGCAAATGTGCGCACGTATGCACTTGGCCGATGGTTTTGCACTGCGCATGCGTATGCATCATACTGCGTGTGGGCGAACCAACCAGTGCGATCAGGAAAAGGTACGCAGAGCAGACGCAGCGTGCACGCAGACCCCTCTAACAGTCATTGACAGAGAAGTGGCATTTGTGGGTGGTGACAGGGTGTGGTCGTGTGAACACTGGGGTGCCATTGCCGAAGCGTGCATAAATTAGCCATTGCGAGACCCTACGCAGCCTGAGCTCTCACTGCATGCAGGAGATGTAGCAAAGTCTGCGGGAGGGTCAGTTCAACCACTAATTGTGTGTATGGGTCCGATGGTTCGCAATGTTACCGATATTTCCACTATCTTGTGGACAACTTGGGCTGTGAGTAAAGGGAGGTGGGTGGCATTGTGTATTACTGGGTGTCTGCATCTTGTGCTGCGGTTGCCGTGCGTATGCACAGATTAGCATATACACACAGTGGCCGAGTGCGAGCATGCACACATTTGCGTTCCTTGCTGAATTAGGCCCTTAGTCCCCTCTTGAATGAGGTGTCTCGTATAGTAGGTAAAAAATGTGCTTACACAGAGTGACTGATGTTGAGTTGATCTTACACCACATTGCATCCAGGGGCGTATCTATAATGGGTGCAGGTTGTGCGGTGCACACGGGCACCCAGATCCGCACACCCTGCACCCATATTATGTAAAACTTACCTCTCCAAGGTCCCGCGTCGGGTCTCCCAGCGCTGCTCAAATGCCAGAAAATAGCTGCGGCTGCAATTTTTCCGAAGTTTTGCGCATGTACTGTGAGGAAATCGCAGGGCGATCTGCGCATGCGCAATAGACTCCAGGCACACTCTAGTGCCCAGAGTCTATTGATTCTGCAGTGGCCGGCCGCCGGAGTGAGAGGAGGGGGCCTGTGACTGGGAACTATACGGGCCCCCTCCTCTCTAAAGACACCCCTTATTGCATCATTTAAATTGGGTGAATTCCTACTGTGCATGAAAATACACGCATATGTGCCTATAGAGAATTACGTCTATATGTCCCTTGCATCTCCAGAAGCAGAGAGTGGGGAAAGGAAAGTGCTGCACAAACGCAGGCAGAGAAGGGTAAAGCAAATGCATCTTATACAGAAATGCAGAATATGTCTGTATACAGCTCTGTATATCTCCAGAAATACGCTACTTTTCTCTGTGCTATCTTTTAAGAAAAATTTATGACCATTTTGCCACCAACTCTGCAAGTCTCCATGAGTATGTTATACAGTCAAACAAACGTGATCTATTCCCTGAGAAAATGGGCACTTACTTATTGTTTATAGTAACCTGCACCTTTAGTTATTGCTCCAAGTTTTGATTATGTCTATTAAATTGTTATGGAATTTAAAACATGGATAATGAAACAGAACACAGATAATAGTGTGATAAAGTTGCATATTTGCAGTTTAAAACATCAATACAATACTACTGAGTATCATTTCACAAGGTTACCAAGGTTACCAGCTAAAGGAAATCTTTAAATACCTTTCTATAGACAACCAGTCACAATATATGACTATGAATATCTGAATCCAGCTATTGTCCACCTATGAAATAGTTCTATAACATGCAGTATACTGTAGAACAACAGTCATTTGTATTAGTAATCATGAATAGTCCATGGGCCCAGTGTCACTTAGATTTAATTGATACATTTTGGTGATAACAGATTAAAAAAAACAAAATCACTGTCATTGCAGTTTAAATCACAGCAACAGAAATCTATTATTACCACATTTATCAATTAAATTATGTTAAGCAGCTTTGGAAATACTTGTCTGGACTGGCAGAGGTCACTGGTAAAATGCGCAGGGTTGAGTTGAGTAGACTACGCATGTATATGCAGTTGGACTAAAAACCCACACCTGGGCATTTAGTTCCATTTCAAAGAGATACTGTACAGGCTGAAATAAGAAACAATTCACAATAAATCTGAGAATGCATTGACAGGACACGAATTGGGGCAGTACAAGAATACAAGAACCACTGCAATATTTGCCTCCAGCAAAGCGGACTCAGTTGCTAGTAATATTATTCTACAGGGTTTTAACAAGCCTATAAGGCCAGAACTCAATTTTGGAGGAATACAGACATCCTGATCCAGCTGGTTGTCCCTATATGCTGCATAGATAGCAGATTGCATGACTTCTATATATTACCCTATTCCAGATAATGCCTTATGCTTCCACATTCAAACGAGGAACATAGCAGTGCAGGACCAGCAGCTCAGCTATCGTATTCTCTATTACAATGTACAACCAAACTGTCCTAGTATTAATAGAAGTATGCTGAATTGCTTCACAGTATTTAAACAATTCAAATAATGTGACCTTAAAACTGTACTAGAAGAAAAAATCAGAGAACCTTAGTAAATTCAATAACATAGCAAAACAAATAAAAAGGTGCCATAAAAAAAAAAAAGTTGACAACATAAAACAGCATTAGATAAAACGTCCATGGATCATTTTGTAATGATAATTTCCTGAGTTGCAAAAAATAATTTACCAAATAATTCCTCCTATCTGACAGAACATGGGTTTGAATGGTGCCGGTGTCTATCATTTCCCGGAATCGTTTCATATGTTGTCCTGTACATGTATGTAAAAATGTAAATATGCAGATACTTTCTGCAAAGTATAAAATACCCAGTGACATACGTTTGTCTCGGTGTGCTTATAAATAGAGGCTGTCTCTCTATTTATTCCATAATGTATGCTTCTTTTTTATGCGCTGGCCTTTTGCCATAGGATCATATTATCAAAGCAGCAGAGAAAGTATTGATTAAGCAGAAACACTACCACAGGCTTTAGGGGGCATCAAGGTCAACCCATAAATTTTCACTTTCGCTGATATTGGTTCAAATTCTGTAACAAATGATTCTGACAGAATTGAAAACAGATCGGGATCTTCAAAGGACACAAAACAAAAACCGTGGGAGACATCCACTTCATTTGCTGAAATAGCAATATTTATCATTATTCTGTGTTTACAAGACCACATTACGGCTGATTGACAGCAATTTTACTGGAGAAAAACAATGATTCTAAGACGCCCAGATTGAAAAACCCCAGCGGCCATCACAGCTGCTTAGTCATGCACTGTGGTAAATCAGAGATGACATATGTGAAAGGCATGCGCTGATAAGAAATGAAGAAGTTAATCAAAAATCTTCATCAAGCTGTTTAAACAACAAAAATTGCTGGTCCTACTTCTTAAGACTTTTTCTTTTTCTTTTATTTAGCCCAGTGGTTCCCAAACTGGGTTCCGTGGCACCCTTGGGTGCCTCAGGGCACTTGCAGGGGTGCCTTAGGTTGGTGGTCCAGTACCAAATAAAATTATTTTTAGTCAGTGTAATTGGCAAAACCAGTGCTAATGACTGCCAATCATAACATATGTGGACAAATAGAAGCGCAGCCCTGTCAACCACCACATAACTGAACATAAGGGTGACATACTCTATAATATAAACACAATTAATTCACTTAATTTTTGCTGAATTTCTCAATAAAAAAACTTTTGGCCCAGGGGTGCCGTGGAAAAAAATGCTGATACTCTAAGGCGCCATGATTCAAAAAAGTTTGTGAACCACTGATTTAGCTGAAAGTAAGAGACTCTCCTCGTGCCCTCTACTAGTGGAGTCCACCAACATCAACCCCTTAATATTCTGGTCTTCCAAGTGAGATTGCTAAAGTTATTGATTACCAGGAATACAGTGTAATTCATGGCTGATCGGAGGAAATAAGAAACATACAATTTATTTAAAAACAAAATATTTTTTTAATGGCATTTAATCTAATATTAAAAATGTGGCACAAAGGTGTTATCTAATGAAAGTTTTGTTTATTGCGTTGATCTCTCCTATAGTTAATCTCTGCTATAGTCAGCAGTGATGCCATTCTGATATTTACCAATTACCATACTTTCTTTAAACCAAGACTAAACCCACACAATGAGACCA
This sequence comes from Taudactylus pleione, assembly GCA_031769625.1. Taxonomy (NCBI): domain Eukaryota; kingdom Metazoa; phylum Chordata; class Amphibia; order Anura; family Myobatrachidae; genus Taudactylus; species Taudactylus pleione. Next base: position 37,998,613 of record JAUIMM010000052.1, on the reverse strand, counting down.
TACACAGTATTTCAAATGTAATGTACACTGTATGTGGCATCTATTAATTCATGTAAAAATAATAATGAGTATACTTCTCACCATGATGTACTCACATCTTCTGATTGAATAGAATATAGCAAGATAACTAAATATTAATTAATTTTCTAGTTATTATTCTCTTACAAAGTATCATACATCTCCTGATTGCATTTACTTCCCAGCCACTCTAGTGTAAAAATTAGTGTCAGGAGACAAAGACAGATTAATCAATCTGGTGTATAAAGGAAGTCAGATAATGACATTGCTTTGGAATATAATGCTATGACAACAGTTCATTTATTTTTTAATTAACAAACATACATATTGTGATAGAAGCACTGGAGAAGTTAGGGATGGCGTGTATATGTATCCCAGATTCCTGTAATATGTAACTTAACCCCCAGGAAGAGTCTGTTTTACAAACAGATCTGAGTGTCGGCTTTAGGTAAAAGCTGACGAATGGGTTCTGGGGGTGTGGATGTGAGAGAGAAGGGAGGGCTCCATCCACAGGGCCATTTCAGGTGTTAGGCCTTCCAGCCTGCGAGCAGGCTAATTAAGGGATACACCTGGAAGTGGCTCAATATAGCTGTGTTAAGATGGCCACACATCTAAAGATTATCTGTCCAACCAGCCAACTAGTTGATTGGTTGGAATGAAAATATGGAAAGGTATACAATCAGCAATTTGCTCCCAAACACTGGAAAATGGACCAAAATTGTTGTTTGAACAAATAGTTTAGCTCAAACATTTAACAAACTTGTCTGATCGACCATTTTCATATGTTTTCTGGCATTTAGGAGCAAATTTCTGATCATCATTTAATCCCATACGTTACCAAATTTTTATTCCAACCAATCAACAAGTTGGCTGGTTGGATGTAAGTTGGTCTAGTGTGTGGCCAGCTTTAGAGTTTTCATGCAGTGTCTCACACACCCTGGGGAGAACAGACATTGAGGTTTTGTTCTGAGATACTGTGACATTGGTATGTACTATGTTTGTGGTAAGGCAGTAGGCCCTGCCACATGTAGAGAGGGAGTTACCTGTCTAGTTAGAGCCCAGATGGGCTAGGGTTTATTTTTATGTTTTGTTTGTTTGATTATTGGTGTCACACAATAAAAACTGGTACCAACCAGCTTGCACAAAAACCCACGACTACTGCTGTTTCCTGCCTGCTGTGTGTAAGGAGGCGTTCGTCTACCCCAGGAGAGGGACCCCTACCCCGATCATATTACAATATATACAAATATCTATTGTTAATCTATTGATCCAAGGTATTGGCTTGGCATGTGGGATAGATATTCTCTGAAATATAACATCAATCCATGAGCAACATGTAGGAGAGCAATATATTTCATCATCCTTTCTTAAGTATTATATTATCTTTACCTATCCTCTGTCAGTTTCCTCATTTCCATTTTTGCACAAACTTTCCAAGAGAGATGCCTGAAAATTACTTTTATCCCTTACAGTTTAACAAGTTTGAGGGTATTTATCTACCATTAGTCACATCCTTTTAAACAAAGATATTCAAATAAAATCAGCGGAACAAAACATTTCAAACTTTTTGATGAAATATTTACAGTCAGGTGCATAAATATTGGGACATTGACAGAATTTTCATATTTTGGCCTCTATTCACCACCACAATTGCTTTGAACTGAAACAAACAAGATGTGCTTTAACTGCAGACTTTCAGATTTAATTTGAGGGTAATTACATCCAAATCAGGTGAACGGTGTAGGAATTACAACAGTTTCTATAAGTGCCTCCCACTTTTTAAGAGGCCAAAAGTAATGGGACAAACTAAACAATCCTAAATCTAACTTTCACTTTTTAATACTTTGTTGCAAATCCTTTGCAGGCAATTACAGCCTGAAATCTGGAACGCATAGACATCACCAGACACTGGGTTTCATCCCTGGTGATGCTCTGCCAGGCCTCTACTGCAAATGTCTTCAGTTCCTGCTTGTTCTTGGGGCATTTTCCCTTCAGTTTTGTCTTCATCAAGTGAAATGCATGCTCAATCGGATTCAGGTCAGGGATTGACTTGGCCATTGCATAACATTCCACTTTTTAGCCTTACAAAACTCTTTGGTTGCTTTTGCAGTATGCTTCGGGTCATTGTCCATCTGCACTGTGAAGCGCCGTCCAATGAGTTCTGAAGCATTTGACTGAATATGAGCATATAATATTGCTCGAAACACTTCAGAATTCATTCTGCTGCTTTTGTCAGCAGTCACATCATCAATAAATACAAGGGAACCAGTTCCATTGGCAGCCATACATGCCCACGCCATGACACTACCACCACCATGCTTCACTGATGAGGTGGTATATTTTGGATCATGAGCAGTTCCTTTCCTTCTCCATACTCTTCTCTTCCCATCACTCTGGTACAAGTTGATCTTTGTCTCATCTGTCCATAGGATGTTGTTCCAGAACTGTAATGGCTTTTTTAGAAATTGTTTGGCAAACTCTAATCTGGTCTTCTTGTTTTTGTGGCTCACCAATGGTTTACATCTTGTGGTGAACCCTCTATATTCACTCTTGTGAAGTCTTCTCTTGATTGTTGACTTTGACACATATACACCTATCTCCTGGAGAGTGTTCTTGATTTGGCCAACCGTTGTGAAGGGGTTTTTCTTCACCAGGGAAATAATTATTCTGTCATCCACCACAGTTGTTTTCCGTGGTCTTCCGGGTCTTTTGGTGTTGCTGAGCTCTCCGGTGCATTCTTTCTTTTTAAGAATGTTCCAAACAGTTGATTTGGCCACACCTGATGTTTTTGCTATCTCTCTGATGGGTTTGTTTTGATTTTTCAGCCTAATGATGGCTTGCTTCACTGATAGTGACAGCTCTTTGGATCTCATATTGAGAGTCGACAGCAACTGATTCCAAATGCAAATGTCACACCTAGAATCAACTCCAGACCTTTTACCTGCTTAATTGATAATGAAATAATGAGGGAATAGCCCACACCTGTCCATGAAATAGCTTTTGAGTTGATAGTCCCATTACTTTGGGCCCCTTAAAAAGTGGGAGGCACATATAGAAACCGTTGTAATTCCTACACCGTTCACCTGATTTGGATGTAATTACTCTCAAATTAAATCTGTAAGTCTGCAGTTAAAGCACATCTTGTTTGTTTAATTTCAAAGCCATTGTGGTGGTAAATAGAGGCCAAAATCGGAAAATTCTGTCAATGTCCCAATATTTATGCACCTGACTGTAGTTAATACAAAATAAGGGGAGATGTACTAAGCTCTGGAAAGTGGTAAATTCCAAAGTGATAAACTACAAGCCAAACAGCTCCTGTCATCTTATAGGCTGTGTTTGAAAAATGACAGGAGCTGATTGGTTGGTAGTTTATCACTCTATGGGCCTAATTCAGAGCCGCTCGCTAGATGCGATCGCTCGCACGATGTGTATGCAAATTACGTAGGCAGTGCTACCGTACAGCAATGCATTAGCATGCCCAGTATTTCTTAGAGCGCGATCACAGTGTATGCAGACACCCTCCAGCCTGTTTTAAGACACCCACTTGTGCACGTCATGTTCAGGAAGTGTATGCAACCATCGGATAACATCGTATGCTATAGCAGCGCTTGAGGTTGACCATACCCTGCTGCAAGCACTTCAATGTAAAAACAAGCCAGGTGACGTGTACTATGATGCGGTCTTATATTTATACACACCTCTAAAACGCTGTTGAGATGCTCAGGCATGCCTGCGTTTGCACCTCCACTCCCTCGTATTTAATGGCCAGCCCCTGTTACCACCTACACACGGCTTTCCCTGTCACTCACTCTGCTAGGCTATCTATGCCCAGCGAGAGAATGCATTGTGAACTTTCGCTGAGGTATGCACATATGTACTGCGATGCATGCGCACAATACATACACAGTACATACCAGCGGCAGCAGCGAGAGTTTGCATCTTAGCGAGCGGCTCTGAATGAGCTCCTAAGTCTGACCACTTTTATGGTACCCTAAATATTAGCTGTGACTTGTAAATGTGTTCCCAATATTTTTTCAAATGGGCATATTTAATAATAAATGTGATCTGCCCCCAAATATTAAGAAATTCCTTATCTCTGCAAATCACAGCACTAAGAAATATTCTTTGCTGGAATGTATGAATTCACAGTCGCTTTGATAGGGGCTCCAATAAGAACCTGTCTTAGTGATCGCTAATGTGATCAGTTTACGACTGAGTCTAGGCCCGAAACACAGCTACGTCCGTCCGCGCATCTGCAAGTGGACATTACTGGGTAGGGATTCTTTGGATCCCTTTCTTGAAAAATTTTGTGGAATGTATCCCATAGGCTACAAAGGCTGATAGCATCAATAGACGGTGTTAGCTATATCGGGAACAAGCTTAGTACATTTTATATTTTATGGGAGCTGCTTTAGAAACAAAAACGAAGGGATCTCTAATATCTGCTGCTGTTTCCCCATTTTACATCAAGGGGATACTTCCTCCTCCTTACCATTTTTGACCCCAATGTAAATGCATTCTGTGTTTGTACCACTAACTGTAGAGCAGATCAAATTTGTTATTTTCAGGTTCATCAAAATTCCCTTTTGATGGTAATATGGTTGTTGTAAGTTTGAAAGGTAATTGCATAAATAACTATTCAGCAGGTTTTGCATCCCAAAAGATTGTGTTTTTTAACAAGAATGAATCTTTGTGCTCAGCATTATGTTAAACAACAATTGTTTTGTGTACTGATATTTTCCATCACTTAAAATGCACCTACAGTCACTATACCTGATTAGAAGAAGTGGGACCTAAGAAAACGTGTTGTGTTAAAGCATCCAGTGATTGGAATGCATGTGTCATTTTATGGAATTATGCATCAGTAATATACTTCCTTATTTTCATAGTGACAAAATGTTTCCAGCCTTCGGTTTTGGTGCCAGAATACCCCCCGAGTATAAGGTAGGAGTCTTGTGGGTAAGATATACAGCCAATAGGCTTGCCTGATTAACTATTTAAATCAGAGACATGCAGAGCTAGTCCCAGTTATTTTAAATTTCTCTCCATTATTTGCGTCACTGATGGGTACAATATATAATATACTAGTAAGTGGTCAATAAAAATGTATTGGAATTGCTGGATATAAAAAGGCCTAATACTAAATTGTGTTCTCATGCTTCAATGTGTGGTTTGTAAATCATGTGATTGACTAACAGCCAAACCACACAGCAAATGTATGATTTCAAACCAGGCAAAACCGCCTGTTCTGATACCGCAATCCCAATTTTTACAAATGAGCAGATCAGGCAATGATATGCCAAATCACATGGTAAAATATTTAGCATTAGTAAAGAAATAAAAATGTGCTTTGGACAGGCAATATACCTGAAACCGCATGACTGAAAAATTCCTCTTGGAATGGGGGCCCTTAAAAATTATTATTTCCCCACACCTTACCAGCCTGATGCTGATTAGCACTGGGCCCCTCTGATCTATGGGTACCAATGATAAAAATTTTGAATATAGTAAATAAATACTGTGCAAGTACTTGTGGCACTACAGGTGCTAGCATGCAATGCCAGACCATGAGTGTTCCTGCTTTTAGAACTATATGTGCCAGCATGTGCCCCATAATAAATTAAATAATATGCCCTTGTAATGAATAAAGAAATGTTGCCACCTATATCTATATAATAATTCTCTGGGGTCTGTCCCGTCTTCAACATGCATGTGCAGTAGGAGCCCAGTAGGAGCCCACTGCTAGGGAGATGGGACTAGGAGGAGGACCCAGCTGGCCACTGGGAAAGAGAATGGAAGTGGGATGAGGCGGGGTGAATGGGAGGTGGGACTGAACGGAATAGGGGGTGAACTGAGTGGTAATGGATGTAGCGGGGCAAGGCAGAGCAGCAGAGAGGGTGCAGACTGAGGTGACCCGACATATGCTGGGTCCCTTTACTAGTTAGTACAAATGTATTTGCAACAAGCTTGGCAAAAGTAGCCAGTTCTAATCAGCATTGGGCCATAACTCAATGGGTGTGGGGGGGTCACATTATTTTGTACCTTCCTTGAGGACTGGTCTCAGTGCTCAGTAGGCTGCTTTAAAAAAAAAATGGGTGGGCGGATACTTTTTTCTTTCTTATTATAATTTAATATGAGTGAGTCTGATGAAGTGGCTGTCATTCAGTCTATTAATATGGGACTGTACACATTGCCGCCAGGCACTCCACATAGCCAAACCGAATAGAGAAAATGGGTGTTTGGCCTGAACTACATGTGGTTTGATATTTCAGCCAACACACCGCAACATAGTGAATCCTGTGTCTTGTATATGAAAACTGGATCTGGTGTGTGGCAGTGATCTTAACGCATTAAATTGCTGCTTAGTACATTTCCCACTAGCCCTCGAACACACAGGAGTTAATTTTAATCATTTAATGATTTTCCTAAAGCCCATTTAATGTACTTTCTAACAAGCATTTGCTTTGCTTTTTGTCAATTTGGAATTTGCCTGAAGCTCTTTGTTAACACTAGTGCAATGGAATTCTATAGGAACCGCATTAATACATAATGCTCTGTGCTGCAGGGAAGCTTGGAGATCAATTATTTCTTATTCTAATGCTCTGTTTAGACAAGGTTTGGGCTTTACTTTTAACTAGCTTTGTTTTTTTTTTACCAACTATGTGTACAAGGCAGTACTGCCACTACTGAATATAATATGCTAGAAACGGAATGGAATTGAAATGCTGGCGGCTGTGCTGGGGGTGCCTAACCCTAACCCCCCCATACTGCTCCCTAAATCTAACCTTCCCAGGGGGGTCCTGCCCCCTAGGGGTGCCTAACCCTATTCCTGCCCCCTAGGGGTGCTTAACCCTAACATCCCCCCCCCCACAAACCTAACCTCGCTAGACTCCCTAATCCTACCCAGGGGGGCTAACGCTAAGGGCTCCCCGGACTTACCTGTGCTTGGGATGGCATCCTCTGCGTTCCGGCGTCGGGATTATGATGGGCATTAGTATTTCGATGCCATATGACTACATCCGAAACTGGTAGGAGCATAGTGTTGCCTCCTGTGCAAATGATGTCACAGGGGAAGCCTGGTTTATTCCTAATTTTTCTTTGCTAACTACATAGCACAGAATAGTTTATATTATAAGGCAATACATTATGGATAGTGTATATTGCCTGGAAATTGTATCCAAATTCATTCAGCAATATTTATTCACAAAAATATTTTGGCTCATGTGCTACAAAAATGATAGGAAACATTACTGGTAGGGAACACATGATCACACACTCACTGATTTGCTGGGATGGACAGCTCCAGAGTACTGTAACAGGTATTATGACTGCTCCTCCTGATTTGGATCTACTGTATATCTATTGAGGTGCTAATGTTTATCTCACTGTATCTTGTCTGTGTTTTATTCAGGTTTCTCATGACTTTGCAATAAATTTTAATGAAGACAACCCAGAATGTGCAGGTATTATACAATTAACATAATTAACTTTATAAAGTTTGTTATGTATTCAATCTTAAAGAGTAATGTCTTAAATATTAATTATTACAAAATGATGTTTTTAACATGTCCACCAGTCATCTTATGTATGGGTCAAGCACACATTATCTGCCTAGACCAGTGGTTCCCAAACTTTTTTGAATCCCTGCGCCCTAGAGTATAAGCATTGTTTTCACGGCGCCCCTAAGCCAAATGTTTGTTATTGAGAAATTCAGAAAAAAAAATGTAGTAAAGTAAATTGTACTTACTTGTCATTTTTAGGTTCAGTTATGTGGTGATGGACAGGTTTGCGCTTCTGTTTGTCCATATATTTAAATTACATTGACCATAAATAATTTTATCTTGTGCTAGACCACCAACCCGAGGCACCCCTGCAAGTGTCCCGAGGCACCCCATGGTGCCTAGGCACACAGTTTGGGAACCACTGGCCTAGACTGTAATGCAGACAGAATCAGCTACTGTAAGTCGCAACATAAAGTCCCATGCATTAATTTTTTTAATTTATTTATTTACAAATGTTTTTTTGTTGTTTTATTAACAATCATTAGTCTTGTATTTACTAAATATAAAACCCAGACATTCAAGTAATATTAGCCACTGACAGAAATAGGCAGCTCTGACAGCACTGGTGCATTCTGAAGTGTACAGTCACTAACAGCTACTGACAGAAACAGGCAACCTGAAAATGGCTGTCCATTATTAGAGTACAGGCACTAATAGCCACTAACTCAAATAGGCAACTCTGACAGTGGCAGTGTATTCAGAATTGTACAGACACTAGAAGACACTGACAAACACAGACAACTCTGACAGTGGGAGTGTACTCAGAATTGTACAGGCACTGACAAACACAGACAACTCTGACAGTGGCAGTGTATTCAGAATTGTACAGACACTAGAAGACACTGACAAACACAGACAACTCTGACAGTGTATTCAGAATTGTACAGACACTGACAAACACCGACAACGACAGTGGCAGTGTATTCAGAATTGAACAGACACTAGAAGACACTGACAAACACAGACAACTCTGACAGTGTATTCAGAATTGTACAGACACTGACAAACACCGACAACTCTGACAGTGGCAGTGTATTCAGAATTGTACAGACACTAGAAGACACTGACAAACACAGACAACTCTGACAGTGTATTCAGAATTGTACAGACACTGACAAACACCGACAACTCTGACAGTGGCAGTGTATTCAGAATTGTACAGACACTAGAAGACACTGACAAACACAGACAACTCTGACAGTGTATTCAGAATTGTACAGACACTGACAAACACCGACAACTCTGACAGTGGCAGTGTATTCAGAATTGTACAGACACTAGAAGACACTGACAAACACAGACAACTCTGACAGTGGGAGTGTACTCAGAATTGTACAGGCACTGACAAACAGACAACTCTGACAGTGGGAGTGTACTCAGAATTGTACAGATACTGACAAACACAGACAACTCTGACAGTGGCAGTATATTCAGAATTGTACAGACACTAGAAGACACTGACAAACACAGACAACTCTGACAGTGTATTCAGAATTGTACAGACACTGACAAACACCGACAACTCTGACAGTGGCAGTGTATTCAGAATTGTACAGACACTAGAAGACACTGACAAACACAGACAACTCTGACAGTGTATTCAGAATTGTACAGACACTGACAAACACCGACAACTCTGACAGTGGCAGTGTATTCAGAATTGTACAGACACTAGAAGACACTGACAAACACAGACAACTCTGACAGTGGCAGTGTACTCAGAATTGTACAGATACTGACAAACACAGACAACTCTGACAGTGGCAGTGAATTCAGAAGTATATGTTGTCACTAACTGTGGGGGGGGGGAGCATACTGGGTACTCTCTACATCTTGTTGACATCATAAGGTTTAATGAAGTTGTACTACCAAATGAAGTTGGATTTTTGACGTGTCAGTGAGAGATTGACAAAGGCAAATAGATGACTCAAAAAACACCCTTGAGGTCGAGGAGAACTAGAACGTTTTTATGTTGGGGGGGAGGGGCAAGATATAATTTCATTTTGGTGCCTCTATCTATCTATCTATCTATCTATCTATCTATCTATCTATCTATCTATCCATAACCCAGCGGGGGAAAAAAACACATTGTCCCCCACAGAAAAAAAATAAAACACATTTTTCCCCTATTGAAAAAATCTAAGCACATTGGCCCTCACAGGAAAAAAATAAAACACGTTGTCCCCCACAGAAAAAAATTAAAACACATTTTTCCCCTCATGAAAAAATCTAAGCACATTGGCCCTCACAGGAAAAAAATAAAACACATTGTCCCCCACAGAAAAAAAATAAAACACATTGTCCCCGACAGAAAAAAATAAAAAGCATTGAGGACGATTCAAATGTTTTGTGGGCAGCCAAACTCAGTGGGCCCCCCAAGGAGCAAATCAACTGTTGCTCCGTTCGGGCATCCAGTGCCGAGTGTGCATGGTCAAAAGCATGGGTTTTAGCCATGTATAGCCGCTAACCACATTTAAAGCCTTGCTTTGGGCACCCAAATGGCCAAATTATTGCACATTTCTGAGGAGAGGCCAGCCCATAGTAACTAGCCACATAATGGTCGTTGCCAGGTGCAGGGGGAGGAGGGCCCGGGAGGTGGGCGGAGAAGGGCTGTGGGGAGGGAGGTAGCAGCAGCAGCCGGAATTTAATAAGGAAATAATTTCTCTCTGCTCACACTGCCCGTGGTAATCCATCCCAGACTGCGGCCCAATGCCCAGTATATTTCTTTCTGCTCACACTGCCCGTGGTAATCCATCCCAGACTGTGGCCACACTGCGGCCCAATGCCCAGTATATTTCTTTCTGCTCACACTGCCCGTGGTAATCCATCCCAGACTGTGGCCACACTGCGGCCCAATGCCCAGTATATTTCTTTCTGCTCACACTGCCCGTGGAGGTAATCCATCCCAGACTGTGGCCACACTGCGGCCCAATGCCCAGTATATTTCTTTCTGCTCACACTGCCCATGGTAATCCATCCCAGACGGTGGCCACACTGTGGCCCAATGCCCAGTATATTTCTTTTCGGAGCAGCTGTTCCACAACTGGAGCAAAGCTGAATTTCTCTGGTATTTTAGTTTCCCCCTCAGCAACTCCCAGCATATTGGATACTTGTCAAGGGCCAACCAAACCTCAATAAAAAATTAGGCCCCTAAACCTTAACTTAAGCCATGTGAAGACAATTTCAGAGCTGAATAGATAGTCTGATTCTTTTAATCTCTCAGTATACAGCATTGTGTCTAAACAACCTTGAGCTCATCTATTTAGCTGACTGAGGGCTTCAAAACAAAGAGAACTGGCTGGTACAAAGCAGAGAGAGGTTATACACTGATATATAGATCCTTTCAGCTTGGATTTCCACAATCACAAATTCACTCATAATTTAATGGGAATTGCTAAAGTAAATGAAAGATCTGGGGGAAGCTGAAAAATGTCTTATAAAACTGCTAGTAATACGGTCAGCTATGCAAAACGGAGACCTTCAGAAAGGTTTACACCAGCAGAGCAGTGGTCAACAAGTTCACATTACATTGTTATTTGTATAGAAATGTATCCAATACAATACATGTATAGGTGCGGTTTACTGATGAAACAAAAAATATTAATTTTGGCCATAGCCACAAAGGATAAATTTGGAAGAAAAATAAGTGAAGCAAGACCACAGGGACGGATATGCTATACTTTGCAGTGGAGTGTTAGCCAGTGGTAAAGGAAATATTGTACAGTATGTACAGGTAGGTGAAAAGAAGAATATACAACAAAATATCAGCAAACCCTAAAACATAATTCACTAGGACATAATACCTCACTAATTACAGTATGTGAATGAAAAAACTGAAGCTGAAAAAAGTTTTGAAATTTTAGCAATATCAAAAACATACAATAACTCAAAATGAACCGTGAAGTTTGTACAAGAATGGCTTTCATATACACCAGTCCTGACCTAAGTATTTCTATAGTACAGTCCTGCAAGGAAGAGTGGGAGAAAATGCCTAATGCAAGATTAGAGAGAATCTTTACTGGTTACAAAAACTGGGACCTGTCTGTCTGTCTGTCTGTCCATCTATCTATCAGTACACAGACACACAAAAAGGGAAAGGAGGAGGCTTAAAAAATAATCAGTCATTATTATTTTTTATAAACAAATGTTTTGGGCTTGTCTGTGAAAATAAATAAGTTCTGACTCATTTAATAAGTCCCATTAATGCTTCCGAGGAGTCAAAATTGTGATGTGTGTAAACCAGATCCATCAGGCTGAGGTTATGCTAATAATGTAACAATCACAGGTCTTACAAAAAGAAGCTGACAGTTTGCCAACAGTACTTAATTGATGCTCTTTTGAACTGGTGCCATACTCACAATAACAGGTCTAATGCTTTTAAGCTTAAAAGTTAATTCATCAAGATAGAGTAGGAATATCACAGACTTAAATGAGTGTAAATACTGAAACCACATTCTGTGCTATAATCCCTGATCGATTACAATAATAACTCACTAATAAGCATCAGCACATGAACACAGACCTAATATGCCAGTGGTAATGTCAAGACGGATATAAGATGCAAGAGAAAATGAGATAAACTACGCCAGTGATAATGACAAGCAAGTATAAGGTTGGCAGTAGCAATTTCTAGTAAACTCTAATATACCAGTGATAATGCCCCGCGATCTAACATTGCAGTGATTGTGCCCATTTATTATGCCAGTGTTAATACTATGGACCTAATATGCTGCAAACAATTAAGTTCTGACATACTCAGGTTTCATTATGCCATTGATAATGTCACTAAGACATAATATGCTAGTGATGAACCCATCAGTAATATGCATAGCAAGAAATGCTATACACAGTAACATATTATCAATATGAATATTGACTAGTAAGATTCCTATTTATAGTAAAGCCCACTAGCTTGCAGCAGTAGTTGTGATGCCAAGTGACATGCTTATCAGTCACATCAGTGTCCAGTATCAAAAATGGCCAGGTGGCCTTTACTGAAAACAGCTCACTTTTCTCTTTGGTGATAGAAATTATTTTAGTGAATGATAGGTAATACCATGCAGCTTTAGAATAATAAAAGCAGAATAATAATACTGCAATAGATATGGTATAGTACTACAGTATATATGAGTTTGGGGGCCTGTTATGCTCAATACTCCCTCAAAGATGTACTGAATTCGTACTGAATATGTAACCAGTATTACATTCAAGGTTATGTGAAGGGGTTGGGTAGGATATCCCAGTGGTGACCATCCGACAGTCACAATACTGGCAGTGGAATCCTGAAGGTGAAATCCCAATGCATGTTGGTAAATATTCCAACCCTAACCCATCCTTCCCGAAGCTTAACCCTAACCGTCCCCTTTGGCAGCCTAACCCTAACCCTCCCCTACTGCAACCTAACCCTAACCCTCCGCTACTGCAACCTAACCCTAACCCTCCCCCTAGTGCCTAACCCTAAACCTATCCTTAACCCTAATACTCACCATCAGGTTTCTGACCGTCGGGATTCCGGAGCCGGTATTGTGATGACTGTTTGGATTCCATCAGAATGGTCACCGCCGGGATCCTGACTACAGGTACATCCCATGTGATGGTTTAATAATCAATATTATGGGAGGGGGGAGTGTTAGTTTAGTGTAGTGGGGAGATCTAGGTATGCCTGAGGTTGGGGGAATGGTCATACAGGGTGGGGGAAACTGGGGGGTGGGTATCTTTGAGTTAAGGTTTTAGAGACGTTAGCTGATGTGTTTTTTTACCTTGGTTTTATTTCTGTTGGTCTGATTATTGTCTACTATATGTCCGTGACCATATATTTAAGGTTAGTTGATATTTGTGTAGCATAGTCTAGTATTGGGTACTGAGGCCTTTCTATTTAGTTTATTTAGAATTTTAAGATATTCTCTACTGATCTTCTTTGCAGTATGATGCTTCTTTTTATTCTGCTGGTACTTAACGCTACTATCATACTGATCTTTCATTGCGGGGGGGGGGCTGAATGGCGCCTTCAGGCACCCTTCTTGTTGCTTTTATCCAATAAGAGGTTTTTGGACCTATCAGATTCATGGGTTGGGTTAACAGAGGCTTTAAGATCTGGGCCGGGATGCATCAAGCATTGCATTTTGGATGTGATGCATCTCGCCAATCATCACATGCATACTGACATTTAATAACGCCATATGCATGATGATTTTAGATTATAAGAGCTGTCTTTTGCGGTGTTGGCACTACCGGGTTTATGACCCGGGAGTCCCTCTGCGCATGCGTGGCCGTTGGCCAGTGCATGTACGAGCCACGGGGGGACCCTGGGAGGGATCCTATTATCCCTTTCGAGGAAGTCTCTCAAAAAGAAACCTATAGACTATAAATAGGCTACGCCATTTATAGATGACAAGTGGATCTTCCCCACCCTCCCTCTGTTTTTGCTTTTCCTTGTTGTTGTTTTTATTCTGGCCATTGGCTATTTTGGGTGGTTGGGGAAACACAGTAGAACAGCAATTTTTGTGTTGTAAGCTCAAAGTTATATTTATATTTGTTGTGTAGTGCACTAATCTTTGTGACTATTTTGCAGCTGCACCACCTTCACGGGGGCAGCAAACACCTCCATTACTGGAAGGGTAGTCAAGTTTAGAAAGGGGAGTTTAATACCCATATTATGGTTGTGCTTTGTGCACCTCCTCGTCTTGGCTTACAATGCAGGTTCATTTAGCATGGTAGTGCATTGTAGGTTTTTGTTGTGTTCTTGTCCGTCCTTTCTTGGCCACCATACTTTCTTTAAGTACTTCCTAATTTTTACATTTATTGTTATTTAATAAATAGCTGACCTAATTTAAATCCAAACTTTGTGCCCGTGTGTTTATTTTAGTTATATCAATGTTAGTGTTATAAATGATGTGGCTGACTTGAGAGACATCCTCATCAGCCGATAGTGGGTGTATAAGGTATATTTTTAGTGTACCCCTAAAATAATTTATAAGTAATAGCTCAGTCCTATTCAGCAAATGTACAGTATGCATAATACTGATGTTTTCTTTCTTTTTAGGTATACAAGGAGTAGTAGAAGCCTATCAGAATTGCCTCCCTAAATTACAGCTGTACGGGCCAACCAATATTGCCCCTATTATTCAAAAAGTGGCAAAATCTGCTTCAGAGGAGACCCACACTATGGAAGCCATGGTAAGACATGTAAAATGTAAAGGTTTCATCAAATGTGGATTCAGGTAAAACATTCAATATATTACAGGTTACAGCCAGCGATGGAAGTGTGTGAATACAAAACTGATGGTTTACAGTAGCTAGAATATCAAATTGCATACACACAGCCTGAGTAACATTGACTATTTATGGACTATTGTATTTTCAGTTTACCCTCTGGTTGCAGTAATCTAGGCTGATTTATAGGTGATGCTTTCACCAACTGAAATATATATTAGAAAACAAAGAGCGAAATATTATCACACGGTGATCATATATTTAATTATTACAGTACATTGAAATTAATTTTGAAATTTCAAAAACTACATTTTGTATGCTGCCGCTGGAGTAGTTTTGAGGTTGTTTTTTTACCCCTCTGTCTATTTCATTGGGTGGGCTTGCTCAATCAGAATTTAAAAAAAGAATTGCTCACCAAAAATGAAATATAATGTTAAAACTCAACTTCACCTCTCCAACTAGCTTAATGGCTTCAATATAAAAAACCCATGTCGGAGATACTATTACGTTTTGTTGTTCTGATTTGACTTTATCCAATGTTTTTTTTTTCTGTGTACTGAGGTTACTAGGCAACTGCTTTTCACCTTGGTTTCTACAGCTCACCAGTTAATTAGGCAGCACCTGCCCTGATTAAACAGCTCTCATGGCTTTTGTTTCATAGCTGATCAATCAAGCTCCGTTTTCATGTTAATGCTCCCATTACTCTTTCCCAGCAGCTGATTGGTTAAAGTCTACATAAATACACTCAGTGCATTTCCTGCTTTGCTGTTGTTATGTTTTCCTGCAAGTTAGGTGTGCCATGCTCATTGTGAGCTATTGGATTATACTTTGCTGTGTATGACCTCTGCTATGTTTCTTGGACCTACGTTTGATCGTTGTCTGCCCTTTGACCCTTTTGCTCCTTTACTGAACACCATTTCTGGATATCTGCCTGCCAAGACCAATTGCCTGTATCTTGACCTTGCTGTTCTCTTTTGCCCAATAATCTGGCCTGTCCCCAACCATCCTGATTGTGCTTATGCATACTGTCCAGTCTGTGCTGCTCCACTGTGTTACTGCATCGCATCTTCTCTATCTCACAAATTGGTTACCAACTCTGCACTACATTGACCTAAGTTGCGGAGACAACTGAGCACCAGTGAACGATTGTAGTTCTGGAAAAGGCGGCTGCTATTGGTGATTCATCCCTCATCCCACACCTTAGGCTCTGCAGAGTGACTATCATTATCCATGCAATGAGATTAATAACAACTATCCCACAATTGGCACCTCTTTTATAGGAATTCTGTGGTTCATCCAGTCATTACCCTTGATACACTGAGATCAAAAGTCTCCTGTGGTCAAGTTAGAGAGTAGTATTTCTATGATAGCAGAGATCATGGATGTCACACCACTACCATTCTACAAGTTGGAGATAGAGAAGTGCTAACACTAGATGCAGTCCTTTGTTTGGGTTGCCAACTCATTTATCCTGTTCGCTGCGGACGAATACAGCGAATTGTTCATATATACATCCAAACTAAGGATAACAAGTTGTCTGCACTACAGCACCATAGTACTAATAAATACTTACCACATACCGTCTCCTCACCTATAATCAGTGCCAAAGCTGAGGAGAAAAACTAGGTAAGTCCAGAGATGGGGAAGATCTATCCGATGCTGACTTAAAATTATTTATAGGCACCCAAATTTGAAAAAGGGAGTATCCTCTTTTACATACTGTGGTCCCATTGTAGTTATTGTCTGTTTACCATCTGCGATCATTATATAATATTACCCTCCACTGTGGAGGGCAATATTATCTGGTGGTCTCTTCCATTTAGTGCCTTCCCCATCTCCCCTTACTGGCCCAAACACACTTGGGGGAATCCTTAGTAGTTATTGGCTGGTGATCACGTTATGCCACCAATACACAATAAATTTATGTTCCACATGTTGATGGTGGTGGGGTAGGAATCTAATGCTCAGATCTCCCCCATAGTGTGTCAAATGAAAACTTCAGTCCCCTTATTACAGGATGGTTTCTAGTGTTAAAAAGGATATGCTTTTCTGGGCTACAATATTATTCCAGAAAATTCTAGGTATTTAATTCAAGACAGAGAAACTACAGGAAAAAATGCATTATCATTATCAACCACAGTTTATATTATAAAACCTGCAGAATCCTGCTTTTTTTGTGGCTAATTTGGAAATGTGGGCTTATGCCAAAGTGAGAATCACAAAGTATGTCAAGTTCATTTTATTTGCCATTTTAGAAGAAGGTCAACGATCTTGATGTTGGAATGTGACCAATGCAGAAAATGACAACAGACCCGAAGTTTACATTGCAAGTGATTTCCATTGGTTTCAGAGATAAGGGAACTTGGAAATTGTACTATTATCCAGTGGTGCAAGAAGACATTACATCACCATTGACAGCCGGCACTTTTGTAGTGAGCTCCGGAGCGAGACAATTTCTCTCTCGCTCCGGGGCTTGCGCACGCGCGGTGCAGCCACTGTGCGTGCGCAGGGCCTAAACATCAACCCGCTTGCGAGCGCACGGCGCTTGCGAGTGGGTCTGAATGAGGTCCTCTGTGTGCGCACAGAAAAACAGACATAGCCTCACATCATGTGGGTGTGTGGACACCCTCCCCATTTCTCATCTCTCTGAGAGCATGTCCAGCGCTCCTGGAGCGTCCCTGGTCACTCACAGCAAGGAACTGGTCTCACCATTGAGTGATGTGATTAGCCTGACAGCACAGTTAATGGTATTAGCAGTAAGGTGGTAGGGAGTACTAATTTCTGAATGGTACGCCATCCCGACGTGTACCACTTTACTTGCACCACTGCTATTATCATAATTGGATATGCAGCATTTTAGATTGTTTGTCTCTGAGAAATTCATGTTCACTGTTAACAAAACTGCAGGTACCTATAATCAGCAGTGGCAAGGTTTCCTTTCTGCGGTCCCCGGTTGCTGCTGTGACAATATAGGAGTTCATGGGATCTGGTATTTGGCAGTTTGCTCTTTAGTAAGCATCTTGGCGGAGGATATTACTTACATAATTGTCAGCTATGGTGCTTTCATTTACAATTGTTTAATTTTCTTTTGTGGCATTTTCAACCTTATGTAATCACATGCCTCCCAGCTGTACTGTTTTCTGACAAGTTTTATCATATGAAATCTACATGTAAATGAACCCATAGCATTCTACTATATGTACTAGTATTTCTTATGTGTCCCTTTTCTTTTCTATTATCAATATCAATCATTGTGATGGCTAAAACCCCAGCAGCAATATTCATTATCTACTTTGATTAATGCATATATATTAAACTGAATAGAGTGAGAACGTATCAAACAAGACAGTGTGTACTGTATGCAATGCTTTATTTCTTAATTTAAAAACTTTAAATGGCATTATATTATATAGCAGCTACAGTATAATACAGTATGCTTGGTTTGTTCAACTAATCAAGACAAATCTGGCTCCAGTATTATACAGATGTCACTGATGATGCTGTTTGGGACAAATGACAAAAATGAGGATAATAATTTTGTTAACCTTACATTACATATTCTGTTATGCTCGTCTCTGGAAGATTTGGGAATGTGCACACTGCTCTCAGCTAATTGCTCTGATACTGATGCAAATTTTCAGATTTAAGTTGGAAAAATCATGTGAACCATTAGACCTTGTGTTGTACTGTAATTATTACATTAATGTGTGTTGTTCAGTTTGTTGGGGTGCGTGAGTGCGTGTCTGTCTGATCTACTGTCTGTCTGTCTTATATACTGTCTGTCTGTCTGATCTACTGTCTATCTGATCTACTGTCTGTCTGATCTACTATCTGCCTGTCTAATATATTTATACTAATATAATCAGAATGTTGTGTCTGTCTGTCTGTCCCAAATTGGCGCAAAAACTATTGAACCGATTTTCATGAAAACAGGATTGTTTTGTAGTGGAAACTCCTAGAAATAACCTGCACTTATTTCATCTTGATCCGTCACGTTAAAGCTGAGCAATAACAAAATCAAATTTTTTTTACATAAGCAATGCAAGAGATAGATGTGGTACCATGCACGTGGCTGGTAAGGGGTGGGGGGAGAGGTGTTTTGGGCCCTTGTTCACTTGAATAGGACAGGCTACATAGCCGTCTGTGCACAGGGCACACAGTGACATTGGTGTGAGTGGTGGGTGAAGGCGCTGCCTGCACCAGTCCATATAGCATTGCAGTGCACGTGGGGTGGGCCTCTCCCGAGACAGGGTCCCTATGTAAAGCAATACAACTAGAACACCTCAAATAAAAAAATTATTGCAGAGCAGATTTCATCTTGGGCGAAGCCGTGGGCAACAGCTAGTGTGTGTATATATATATATATATATATATACACAATATATATATATATATATACTCAAGAAACAGACCCTGCCTCTATTCATCATTTTTCACTACATCATATCACTAAGTTTACAAGTTTTCCTTTCCCTTTCCCACTTCCTTTTGTTTCCCGTAACCCCGACTGTTTCACAAGATTCTTTAAAATAAAAACTGTTTGTGTCAAAAAAAAACTTCTTAATCGCAATGTACAGCTGAGTGGGAAGATAAAGCTCTTCTTTCCACCATTCAAGTGTCAGCTGTAATGGACAGATTCAGACCCGGACGCTAAGCTGCGCTCTCTCGCTGCCAAAAAGGGCTGGGTATGCAAATGCTGCGATCGCACTAAATGGCTTAAGGACGCCCTCTATGTCTTAGAGAGCGACGGCAGTGAGCGCACACTAGAGTATAAAGTCGCCCACCTTTCTTTCTTAGCACACGTCATCTCCAGGAAGTGTGTGATTAATCGGTTACATCGAGAGCCATCGGAGCTGCACGCAGCGCTTGAGGTAGACCCTACCCGTCTGCAAGCACTGCGATCAGTGCTGTCTAAAATACAACCAAGTGACTTGTACAATGACGCATCTTTGCTAATTATGCTTGCTGTTTAGACGCCCAGACATGCCTACGTTCGCACATCCAATCCCCCGTTCACAAGCGCCTTCCCTTATTACCACCCACAAATGGCACTATCTGTCACTCAAGTTAGCGTCCAGTCTGTGTACTACGAGTGCACAATTCCCAAGCGCAGTGAGTGACTCGCGCATGCGCAAATTGACGCATACGCATGCGCAAACATGTGATTAGCAGCCATAGCGTGCGTTCACGGCTTCGCGTCCAGGACTGACTCAGGCCCTTAGGGTCTAATTCAGAGATAGACGCAATGTTGAAGTTGCACACAGTGGAGAGATTTTTAGCCACTGGGCATTCGTCAAAGCCGCACTACACTAAAATGGCAATGACCACAGGTACAGAGAGGATTTACTTGCACATTGAGTGACAGGTAGTCAGGGTTCAGGGGAGGTAATGGGGGTGGTTAGAAAAATGTAGGCGGGTCGGGACCATTTCTGGGCATGCCCTGGTGAGCCTCTGCAGATTCATTCACCAGCTGGAGTGGCCCCGGTGTCTTAAGAGAGCCACTCTGTGTCAGACAGCATAGGCTTACTCAGAGGTTCCATGTGCGACTGATGTGTCACCGATGTTTCCTATGTTCCCACTTTTGTACGTGAGTAGCAGATATCAGATCCCGGAGGTGGGCATCTCAGTGCACAAGATGGCTTCTGAGTCATTTACATATTTTTGCATGTCCGCTGTGTACGACATGATTTGCGTCCATCTCTGAATCAAGCCCTTAGTTATTAACCAGATGCAATGTGTACTATACAGTGAATTCTCACCTAGAGCAACCACTCAGATTATGTTCCTTTTTACTGTGCAAATGCCTTAACCATTGATACATATACATTTGAAGTTATGTTGTTGTAGTATGTTTTTTTTAACTGATGACAGTAATGTCATTGATACTTATCATTATTATTTTTTCTATTTATTTGCAGCAATACTTTATCCTTCTCATCTTAACGGACGGAGTCATCACAGACATGGCCGACACCAGGGAAGCCATAGTTCATGCTTCACATCTTCCCATGTCAGTCATCATTGTTGGTGTTGGCAATGCAGATTTTAGTGACATGCAGATGCTGGATGGGGATGACGGAATACTGAGATCACCCAAGGGAGAGCCTGTACTCCGGGACATTGTTCAGTTTGTACCATTCAGGAATTTCAAACACGTACGTATCTGCTAAGAGCCAGGTCTTCATGATGTGACAGACACAGGAGGCCATTTTTCATTTTCTGGCATTTCCAAAAATAGAAATGTTTTGGTCTGCTATGATTTATGAGGTGAATTTGAATAATATGCTTCACTCAGTGACATGTTAAATGTTAACATTGACATACTTCATATTAATTGTAGAAAAGGTGGGGTAAGATTTAGTGTCCTCATTTAACTATATAGTCTATAGTACCAATAAGCATTTGTTTACTAATACAGTGCAGACCGAGGGAATATTTTGCTATTCTTGAATACATTTTGGTAATTTGTAAGTTGACTAATGAGCATGAGATGCAAAATTTTAGGGGTCTATTCAATTACAGGTCATGTGCTGTCACATCATTGCCATGATGCTCCATATGTAAGTCAGTTACAGCACTTCTGATATTGCCAGTTCCTGCACACCTCTATGGATTAAGAGGGAAAACCTTCAATGCGCAGTTCCAAAATACCCCATTGTGTGCATCACCTGTAATGGAATTTCCCCCTAGGAAAGCTGAAGTTAAAGAAAACTTGGTGTTAAGTTGGAACTAATGATTATCTAAAATATTTAGCAGGCAGACAAAGGCAATGTGGTTTAGCTTGGAATTATCCTGTATATGCACTCTCATCTTTAAATCTCATGAAAATACTTTGTCCTGATTTATCTTATTGGCTATCCAAAACATGTGACAGCCGGATAGGCAATATGATGTCGTCTTTGAGATCCGAACATATCCGAGTTAGGGCTGTATTCAATTCGTTTTTCATCTGTGATACTTTTTCGCCTGCCGTACTTTTCGCCTACATCACATGTTTTGCGGAACAGTATCGGGCGCACTCCCGCTATTCCCCGTATTCAATCAGAAAGGACACGAAAACAGCACCCAGTGAAGCTGAAACAAAAATGGGGAACTCAGCCTGACACCCCCCAAAAGATGCACCAAAATTGGGGATCACTATAGATGCCCCCGATTAACCCTAATGAAGGTATTTGGGGTACTTAAGTTGTGTCAGTTGGTGCCAAATAGCGCATTTACACAAGTGGTGAAGAATAGCATTAAGCAGTTTTTTTTAAGGTAATAACTACTCCCAGCAAATTTGGGGTACTTGAAAATGGGTGCTAGCATATTTTTTAGTTGAAGTTTTAAATAACGTAAAAAATCCACCTGCCGAAAGCACCTGCAAACAAAAAAAACACCTGCCCCATACTTGGGGACCCCCCAGAAGTCTATTTCGCTAGTTTTTAAGTTTGTCCCCCAACTTTGCACTTTTTTGCCCTCAAAATGAAAGTACGTTTTTGGGGTGTTCTAAAGTCTTTTTAAAAAAACGTTTGACACAGCTTATCTTTGGGGGACTGTCCCATGGGTGTAGGGGGGTTTCCCAAAGTTTGCATTCCAAAACCGCAATTCTGCACTTTTCTCTGCCTGCTATTCATAGGCAAAACTCTTCCGCCGATTACATTGCATTGACTTTTCGCGTATTGGAATTGAATATGGGGATAAATTTTCGCCTGGCGAAATTTCGTCATCTGCGATACTTTTCTGCGGATTCGGTCTTTTCACCTCTAATTGAATATGGCCCTAAATCCAAGTAAAACTGGTCCGTATATCTCTATTTCTTACTGGTCAAATTGTTTCTAAAAAGAGCAGATAATTATTTCAGGGCCTAATTCAGAAATGTGAGTAAATTCGATATTTACGTACATCTCTGATGTTTGCAGATCTGTTGCAGCGATGTCGCTCGCAGTGCCCCAAAAGCTGCAGCATAATTGATAAGATTCTGGTATTTGGGAGTGCCAATGGGCAGCGTTCCAGAAAACAGAGGCGTGTCATCCTTTTTTGGGCGTGCCGAAGCCAGTGGCTACATCCTTGGATGCTGCTTCACTGGCCCCGGCAGCGTGATTTCACCGGACATCCTGAGTAACCCAAGGGCTACTCAGATGTCCCATGTTCATGCTGTTGATCTGACGCTACATATTCAGATGCAGCAGCAGATCAGAGAACCCGGCAGTGAGCGTCTCTTTAAAGAGAACACCTCCTGCGGCTTTTGCATATTTTAGCACAGCCACTGCACACCAACACCCAACAGCTGTGCTACAGTGTCCATCTCTGAATCAGGTTCTCAGTGTGGTATAAGTCCAAATATTAAGAGGTATATTTACTAAAGTGAGAGTTTTTAGATGTTGCCCATAGCAACCAATCAGATTCTACCTATTATCTTCTAATCTAGAAAGTGCTAGTTTAATGTGAAGTAGAATCTGATTGGTTGCTGTGGGCAACATCTCCACTTCTAAAACCTCTCTCTTTAGTAAATTTACTTTATTTTACGGAAATGTAGGCTTGCCTTTAATGCACATTATACAGATTGTCACTTGCAGGCAATATAATTACAGATATTTTTTTTTATCCTGCTGCTCAGTTTTGTTATGTAAATAAAATTAGGGTTTACATGATGTGGAGGTTTTGTATTAAGCCCATACTGTAAACAATCTTATTTATTTGTCCTAGTGGCCACATTCAGGTCTGTCGTCATAATTTGACAAATATGAAAATATAACTATGCTTAACAAAAATGTTGCCTAATTAAATTCTTTATGCTAGGTGCTACAACTTTGTAGAAAAACTATGCTTATTGCCGCTTTGTTTACTAGACTCAGGCTATAGTCCCTATAGAGATCTTTGTAGACAATGGTAGACTGCAAATATAGGGGTGCTGTACCACTTGAGAAATCATTGATTTCTCAGCGCTTTGTGCGCAGTACGCAACAATTGGCCAATTGCATGTGTAATCGCAGTTGCGATCGGTAATGAATCAGGCCCTCTGTTCTTTACTAGCATCAGGCTATTATAATGTAACTGCAGTTTTGATGTGTGCAACATATTCTATTATTCCTTAGAACTATCTCAGCATTTAGTGGCAACATGGGTCAATTTAAATGACTTTAAGTCCAAATATTACTGTCCCGTAGACCTATAAGTGACATGACAAAACTCTCCTTTAAACACACGCCGACTTATTCTATAGTATGCAAATGCACAGGTACTTATTACCGCCAGTGACTGGTCCTATTAGATGTGTCTATCACACTGCCTCTCTTCTTAGTATTACACACCCAACTGTATAATATGTATATGATTACATATATTTCCAGAAGTAAACAAAATTTAAAATCAGCACCATGGACAGAGCTTCAGTCATACAGAACATTGATGGGACCTATTAACTGCATTGCAAAAGTTTAATGAGACCTGCAACCTTTTCCCTCATAATCTTTTATTCTTAACATATTACACTGTGAAGCCCTCTCTAAATGTATTGCATTTCAGAGACAAGCAGTGGGAAATCGATGTGTGTTATCCATAATCCAATGTCTGCTTTTTGTGTGCAGATAATATCTCCCTGAGGTATTTCCAGGCAATAAGTTGATTGCTAGCAATGAAACCGACCATCACATTGCATTCAATGAGCACAGCCTTTAGGAGTCACAGAGGTAAATTTACTAAACTGAGAGTTTTTAGTAGTGAGTTTTAGAAGAGATGTTGCCCACAGCAACCAATCAGATTCTAGCTATTATGTTCTAGAAGGTGCTAGTTAAATGTTAAGTAGAATCTGATTGGTTGCTATGGGCAACATCTCTTCTAAAACTCACTTCTAAAAACTCTCACTTTAGTAAATGTACCCCACAGAGTCAAATGTTACAGGTTGCTGGACTTGGAAAGTGCCGAGATTTCATCAATTTACCCGTGAAATTTAAGGCAGCAAATTTTTTTTTTAAGGCACAACTAACTAACTAACCCAGTTTAAAAAAAAATATGTATTTAAAAAAATATGTTCCAGTATGCATGATGTGGAGGTTTTATATTAAGCCCATACTGTAAAAATTCTTATTTATTTGTCCTAGCGGCCATATTCAGGTCTGTCGTCATAATTTGACAAATATGAAAATATAACTATGCTTAACAATGATGTTGCCTAATTAAATTCTTTATGCTAGGTGCTACAACTTTGTAGAAAAACTATGCTTATTGCCACTTTGTTTACTAGACTCAGGCTATAGTCCCTATAGAGATCTTTGTAGACAATGGTAGACTGCAAAAATAGAGGTGCTGTACCACAGGAGAAATCAGTGATTGCTTAGCGCTTTACCTCTTGGTAAATTGGGAGAAGCAGTTTCTACTGCTTTGTAAATAGACCTATTAGAGTTAAGTTATTCTTGAAGGGATTACTAGTTCAACCGATTTTACTGCACCTCTAATATGGTGGTCAGGCTGTAGTAAATTCCAAAACAATTACAGTATTATTATTATTATTATTATTATTAATAATAATAATAATAATAATAATAATAACCATTATATAGCATCAGCATATTCCACTGCACTTTACAATTGGGAACAAAACAGTAATAAAACAAGACTTTGTAAAAACAGATTGACAATTGCAATACAATTTTGTACATTTAATATCGAGGAACAAAGAAAACATTTGTTGTAACCCATGGATTCCTTTTGGATATTAACAAAGGAGTAAGGAATGTAATTGGTTGCTATATATAGCTAGCATCATTTATTGAGAAGAACTCTATAGGGTGTGCTGTAGATCATATGGATATAGGGCATGATTCAGCAAGGATACGCACACTATTGGCTGATTGTTGTGTTCTGCCCATGCATATGCATCGCATTGCGCGATCCAGCCACAGCAATCGGGACTGCAATCGCAGTGACTACGCAGACCCATGTCAGAGTGATAGACAGGAAATGCCGTTTGTGGGAGGTGACGGGGGGTGGTCGGCGAAACGCAGGCGTGCCACTGCGTTTAAATGCCGTTGCAGGGGCATGCATAAATTATGCCGTTGCAGGGGCATGCGTAAATTATCCACTGCGATGCCATACGCAGCATTTGAGTACTCGCAGCATTTGATGAGGTTTGCAACTCCTGAGTAAGGTCAGACCTTGTGCAAATGTGCGTGAGGCTGCGATGGTACTCGATGTTACCGATGGTTTAGCAGTCTTGCTAAACATTACGGAGGTGTGTAAGGTAAAGTGGGCATCCTTACGTTGTGCTGCAATGGATTAGCATATATTTGCAGTGACACTGCGTGCGTAATCGCTATTGCATTCGCAGTTGCGATCCTTGCTGAATCAGGCCCTTAGTCTGAACAGAGCCATTTGACTTCTGATATTCTTTAATGTTGTTACTTCTTCAAGCAAGTTATCTGTCCCTAGTAGTAGATGCTCATTAATATAATATTACAACAGTATGTATAGTTCAAATCGTTAAATAAATTCACTGAAATTACAATTTCAAAGTAGTATTCTACTGTATCAAGATAATACTCACTACAGGGACTGCTGTACTCTATATTAGAATGCAGATATGTCTTTCTATATGTTTAACAAATGGTTTTAATGCTTTTTAGTATGATTCCGGAGGAGGGGGGGGGGGAGGATTCATGCATGTCTAATAATAACTATAAAAGCGAGCACATTAATGAACTCTATAGGAGCTCAGTATTACTGTGTTTATCAGACCAATATAGCTGCTATGGGGTTTAGAATTGTAGAGGGCATCAGTACAGGTCACCACCTTAGCATTGCCTAGGTACCGCACCTTGCCAACTAACAGTGGGAGGACAGACATCTAATAGCCACAGACGTGTATTGGGGTGTTCTCCGGTGGGGACCTCTGCTACCATCTCTATCAGAAGGGCAGTAAGGGAAGCCTCCTGTCTATCACTAATTAAGAGGAAGTACGGCCTTCTACCATATTAGTACCTCCCTTTTCAATACTGTAACTTATAAAAGTTAATTTTTTCTCCTAAAATACTGAAAAAGAGCATTAACACAGTCCACTTGCCCCATGTGATTACACTAATGGCACTACCTATAGTGGTTTCCAAAGGAGCCCCTAAGTGTATTAGGTTACATGTTTGGTGTGGAAGCAGTAACTAATGCATCCTACTACAGTACTATTCACTGGGTTTAAGAAAATAGGTCTATTTCATTTTTGTTTTTGATTACTCCACAGTCTTTTAATTAAACGCACCAGCGTGTTAATTCTGAATGTATAATACTGCACCATGAAGTTGTTGTATTATGCAAGAGAACTAAAGAGGATTCCAGGTTGAATGCAAAGGGCCTGATCCATTACGGATCGCAACTGCGATTGCAGTAGTGATTACACACACAGTCTCACTGCGATAGTATGCTAACCCATTGCGATCACTATGCCATTGCAGCACTACACAAGGACACCCACTTTACCTTACACATATCCGTAATGTTTAGCAAGACTGCGAAACCATGGTAGCCTCACACACACTTACACAAGCTCTGACCTTACTCAGAAATTGCTAACTTCATCGCATGCTATGAGTACTCAGGCTGCGTATGGCATCGCCGTGGCTAATTTATGCATGCCCATGCAACGGCATTCAATCGCACTGGCACGCCTGCATTTCGCAGACCACCCCCCGTCATCTCCCACAAATGGGACTACATGTCAATCACTCTGCAATAGGTCTGCATAGGCACTGCGATTGCACTCCCGATCGCAGTTGCCGGTTCACGCACGCGCACCGCAATGCATAAACATGCACAATATGCAATAATCGTCCGATAGCTTGCGTAATCGCAGTTGCGATCGGTAATTAATCAGGCCCTATATTATGAAAGAAAGAAGATTTAAACACAGGCATTATTGTGTACTGTGTTAGTTCATTTTTCTATTATTCATTGTTCATTAGAAGAATTAGTGGACTTTTATTGGTTTTACTTCATCTGCAATATTTTAGATGTAAGAGAGCACCAACTAGCCCTTTAACTATTAACAGTTTTCTCCTACAATACTGCTCATTTAAGGCGTATTAGTAATTTAAATTATTCATGAGAGTGAGGGGATGCAGGAACTGTAGCCGATTTGTGAGTGTGTGTGCAGTTTATTTATACATTATTCAGAGCACATCTTATCCACCAAAGTGCAACATGGAGCGCAAAACTGGTCCCATTGAGCGTATTTAATGAGACACAAAAATTGCCAGATCTACAATTGTGCACACGGTACATAAGTTATAAACCCTCTGAATCCTTACTGGCTGATTCTGAGTTGGGAGCAAATTGAAAAAGCAAGTTAATTTTGTATCTGGAACAAATCATATTGCAATGCAGGGGTGCAAATATATTTATTGTTTGCATGCAGCGTAAATACTGTCTGTTATTTATAAATATAAAAATAATACCTAACATTGCATTTCAGTGGTATTCAGCATGATATACACTATGTGGCCCTGTTATTATATAGACCTTTCTAATACTGGGTAGGGGATACAGTCAATATCCTGACAAAGGGGATGCCGGCGCTTAGAAGACCGGCACAGGAATCCCATTCACACTGCAGAAGTGCAGGTAATGAAGGCTATACAACTGTTCTAGATCTTGGCATCAAATTATGTTTATGTATTTTGACTTCTGGGGAATGCAAGGAAGACACTACATGCAGCTCTTCATGCTACCCAGCTCTTCATGCTACCCAGACAGCTCTGTAGCTCAATGTGCATAAAGGCTTTAGCAGTAAGTTACATGCTCACATCATCACAGCCATCTAGTACTAGTAGTCACTTTAAGCAAGTCCGCAACTGGTAGGAGGCTATAGGGGCACATGCCCCAGGTGCTAAGGTGACGGTCAGAGACAGGGTTGGACTGACCATCTGGCAGTTCTGGTAGATGGCTAGATGGGCTGGTCCAGTCAGTGCCACCGAGGGGGCATGGGTGGCAGCAGGTGTGGATTTAGAGCCGCACGCCTACATCAGCAGACAGCCGTTGAGAGACACAGTGCCGCTGTCATTTTAATGTGGCACTGTTTGCAAGCCATTTGGGCTGCCAGTCCACAAGCTCCGATTGGCTCGTGACCAGAGCCAGATTTGAATGACGGTGGTGCTGTGTCTCTCAAGGGCTGCAGACAGCTGCCTACTGGTGTGGGCATGTGGCTCCAAATCCACGCCTGCTGGTGCAAGTGAGAGGCTGCATTAGGAACACAGGGGGACAAGGTGAGAGGCTGCTGGAGGGACAAGGGGGGGCGAGGTGAGAGGCTGCTGGAGGGAGCATAATGTATAAGGGGCATTACTGTGTGTGACAAAATGTTATAAGGGGCATTACTGTGTATGGCATAATGTTATAAGGGGCATTACTGTGTGTGACAAAATGTTATAAGGGGCATTACTGTGTATGGCATAATGTTATATGGGCCATTACTGTGTGTCATAATGTAATGAGTGGTATTACTTTGTGTGGCATAATGTTATAAGGGGCATTACTGTAGGTGCATAATGTGTTAGGGGCATAACTGTGTGTGGCATAATATATAAGGGGCATAATGTCATGCGCGTTGAAGAACAGGGAAAGACACACAGGCTGCTGCAGTGATGCGGGAAGGGGGGGCACAGAGTGCTAGAAAGACACCACGGTGGTTTCTGCAAATACAGAGTCTATAGTTATGGCGGGGGGTGACAAAATTCCTAGTTTCAGCCCTGCTTTAAGAACCTCCGCCAATGTCGTGTCGGGACAGCTGGATAACTAATTAAGCTGTGCGGAAGCCTCATGGTTGCTGGGAACACCTTTTGCCCCCAGAACACGATGGAAGAGGATAGTTTCCTTAGTAACAAAGAATTCCTACTTATATAATATGCCACTATACTGTACATT
Organism: Taudactylus pleione; assembly: GCA_031769625.1. Taxonomy (NCBI): domain Eukaryota; kingdom Metazoa; phylum Chordata; class Amphibia; order Anura; family Myobatrachidae; genus Taudactylus; species Taudactylus pleione. Next base: position 37,968,938 of record JAUIMM010000052.1, on the reverse strand, counting down.
TCCCAAAGTTACATTTTGTCTTGCCTTGCAAATACAAAGGGCTCATAAGATTATCTCTATACATCATTAAAAACATATAAAACACTTATAGGTGGATGTTTCAAGTCATCTAAAGAGTAGACAAGTGGAGAGGTTGCCATAGCAACCAATTAGCTTCTACCTATCATTTTATTCAATGTACTTGATACATGCTAGCTAGAAGCTGATTGGTTGCTATGGTAAACTTCACATGTCCACTTCTCACTTTTTAGAAGGTTTGATACTTCTCCCCCATAATACCAGAATAATGAATGATTCTCATTTATCTTTTCTCCTGTAGGCATCTCCAGCTGCTCTTGCAAAAAGTGTCCTGGCTGAAGTTCCAAACCAAGTGGTGGACTATTATAATGGCAAAGGGATTAAACCAAAATGTATGTCAGAATATGAGTCTTCCAGAACCCTAGGACCTTGAACTTCTCTGCACACTTTTACAAAGTCTCAACATAACAATAATAATCATACATAATATATATAGCACGTTTTAGTGATTTTTAACTTACCAATATATTATTTTCTTGCATGTATAGCTTGAGGCTTGGATCTGAATATCAGTCATATTGTTAAAGACTTTTTATGGGAACAAAAAAAATTTACAGCATGTTGTCTTGAAAGAGTTAACTGGTTCTGTTTTTTTATACAGATTTGTCGAAATTTTGCTAAATTTCTTATCATATTTACACTATAAAACATTTTGAAATATATATTGAAAGTTCATAGCCAACTACTTGGTTTTATCTGATGGAAAACAAAACAGAAAAATGTTTTTGTTCTTTTCAGATGGTCGGTGCATGGTCTTGGTATTTTGCATGTGTGAAAAAAATAAAAATTTTATAGTGACTAATAAGTTACCTCTTGTTACAAGGGGCCTTCCTTAAATTTTGTAGACCATTTTCAAATAAAAAGTGGTATTTTGGTTTTGGAACTGATGTTTCTAAAAAGCAAGTCAAGACATTCTAGATTTTTAATAGATTATACCCATAATAATGTTACTAAATTATATTCATATTTTGTTAATTGAACAATTAGAATAACTATGCTATATTTAAATAAATATAATGCTACTTCCATATAAGACAATAAAAAAAGGCAATCGGCATGTTGGAAAACCCACATTGTTATACAGTATATATTAATGTAGCTAAAATCACATTGTTACATTCCAAGGAATAGGAAATGTATTGTATGTACAATTTGTAGTAAAAGTATATGACCAGCAAAATTTGCATTCACTTTTTAAGTGCCTAATGGCATCACGTGATATTGCAATAGAAGTTGCATCTGTTTCATTTGTAAGTCAAACACTGTGGCCCCATGTAGACCAGGTTGGAACCCCTTTTTCCTACAATCCGTATAAGGCCCTGTTTGTTGTGAAAAGTGTAAGTAGGGCTGCGGCTAGCTGTTACCCAGTAGGGATCAGTGGTGATGCAGGAAGTAAGAGGAGCCTGTACCTCTCCTGTAGATACAACATCACTGCAGGAGAGAAGGGGAAGAGTAGCGCAGGGAGGAATGGTGAGAAAGTGGAAGTACATTTTGTGTGTTTGATGAGTGCAAATAATACTGATGTGTAATTGATGTATATGATTAATGTCTATTTGGCATGTGCAATCTTTACTCTCCGTAAATGTCAGCCCCCTTCCCCCAACACACACACACACACACACGCCCTCATAAGTACTAGGGACAGAGCTTGGGAGCAGTGAAAGCAGATCTGAGGTCTGTGGGGTTCTTTCACCATCTGGCACGGTTAGGGGGATAGAAATTAGAGAGAGGTGGGTTTGCGGCAGAGATTAGATGGAGATGAGGGGTGGGGAACAGAGATGAGAGGGACAGATATTAGAGAGACAGACAGAGATAAAAGAGAGATATATGGGGTTGGAGGTGGGTGGTACAGAGATGGGAAATATGGGGGAAGACAGTAGAAAAACAAATCTGCAACAACAGTCATGATAACTAATGACCAGGCAAATAAGTGGTCCTAAATACTAGCTGATGCACCGTATATTTCATGTGTGTAAAGTGTTATTGATGTGCATGCAGTGTCTAGTTGGGGCATGATGGACCCACTAGGGGAGAGGAATGCAGTGGTAGAGGCCCATGTCTAAGGGATGTAAGATGCTTGGCTAACCATTAGAGAGTACATGGTCTGTGCCCCTTTATAAATATATATAAATTTATTCTTACAATGTATGCATGATGTCTCAGGTTGATAACAGCAATGCATTGTAGTGAATACACCATAGTCCTGGGAATGCAGTATAATGAAACATATGTATAATACTGATGGTGACCCTGTCTATATATACTACAGTAATACACTGTACATGTGATAGGGGACCCTAATACTGACCATCCAGTGTCTAAAACGTACTCATAGCTGCATTAGGTCTAGTGAAGGAGAAATACATGCCATTGTGGGAAAAAAAATAGACTGTCTAAACTCTTTCTACTGGAATGACTTAAGTGCAATTTCTATTACTGGTTGCAGAAACTACTGTATGTGCATTATGCTAAAACCCACAGCTAACAAGAGGAAGGGACAGGGGTGCATCTTGACTGCCCACTTTGATTGTCAGGAATGTGAAACTTTATGTGGTTTCTAGAAGTGAACCAAGCCCCCATGTTCATTAGCGGTCTTGCTGCACCAGGTAACTGACCCTCTAATAGAGTAACAATAAATAATTTGAGTGCACAGTGTGGAACCTGAATCATAGACGAGGTAGTGGGCCCAACCGATTCTATGAGTAGGTCATTAATATGTGTTCACTTTGTCTATGATGATGTAAATGTAATGTGTGATTTATGTGGCTAATGTAAATGAGATATATGTAAAGTATAGGTGAAGCATGTTTGATGATTGCTATATTTCATATTTGAGAATCGTCAATAAGTATGAAAGTCTGTATATTGTGATTAATAAATATGGATTATACATGATGTCTGTGTTAGCTGTTTAGTGTGTATGTTAGTGGTATAATGATGCTTGTGTGGTAGGTTTTATAGTGTGGTTGGAGTAATGTGGGTGATGATTGGTGGGATTAAAGGGTCCCAGACCAGACTTCTAGCTGAATATCAATTGAACCTTTAGTTAGGTGAACAAGTAAAAATTACGTTACTGCAAACATGCCTTTGATAATTAAGCTGTTTCATTGTGAGTAAAATAATTATATCTTATTGTTAACATTGTTATTATTGTAGTTATTATTATGATTACTATTACGACTACTATTGTTATTTAAGTTATTAGTACCTGGTGATTTGCATACTTGGATGTCACCAGTTCATGGTAGTACTGTAGGACAATACAACTAGATCAGACGTATCTCAGGAAGGGTTGTGCATACAGCCACTGTTCCAGACACTTCTTCTATGAGATGGACAGCAGAGATGTACGCTGAAAGCAACTGTTCCCAAATATGTGATTTCAATTGCGTATTTGACTCATGACGCATGCCCATGTTATTTTTAACAATAATATTTTTCCTACATGGAGTATAACATCTCATTTATCCTATTTACATTTAAGGTTCTGGACTTGCTTTACAGTTTACACTCACCACCAAAATCCCCCTGTGCATATTTTTGTACATGCACAAACTAGTGGCATCTGAAAGAGTATAATGTGTGTAATACAAGTTAGCAGAGCTATTATTATCAGAGCCAATATGTGGCTGCTGTACCAAAAGGTGAATTGTGACTATGCAAAGTGACTGCATAATATGGTCAGAGAAGGGTGTGCATGTTATAACTAGAGAGGAGCTGTTCAGTTTTTGACTCTGTTCTTTTCACCAAATTAGCGCAAGTTCGGATTTATCTTATTGCTATCCAAAACACGTGAGAGCCGGATAGCTAATAAGATTTTGGTTTTGACATCCGAACATAACCAAGTGAAGCCAAACTCATCTCTAGGTATAACTGCACATTCTGTCTATATGTCCTGGCAAAATAATCATTAAAATGTTAACTGATAAACTGTGTATAGCTCGGGTCCCAAGTGAAATCTATTGTGGCGACTCAGGTTGGTTTGCAAGACTGCCCAGCCAGCCGATGTTTGCTTTCTGCGCATGCATCGCAGTGCGTGTGTGCGAACTGACCGCTGCGATTGGGATCATAGTAAGCACGCAGTCCCATGACACAGTGATTGACAGGAAGTGACCGTTTGGGGGTGGAGAGGGGGGGGGGGGTCAGGCGAACACAGGTGTGCCTATGCATTTGAACGCCATTACAGGGGCGTGCATAATTAAACCCCTGTGATTGTATACGTAGCCAGAGATCTAGTTGGCGATAGGAAGTTTAGCAGTTTGTGCGGCAGGTCATGGTCAACCACATCTGTGCGAATGGGTTCGATGTTACTGATGTTTTCGCTGACTTGCAGATGCATGTCATGGGAAGTGAGCGGCTTTATACAGTGGTGGGCATATTGGTATAGAGCTGTGGTTGCCGTGCAATTGCATTTATTAGCATATATTCACAGCGAGCGGGTGCATGCGAACGCAGCATTGCGAACCAAGCTGAATCAGGCCCTCAGTCCTCAGTGGGCATTGTGTGATCACTGTTCTCCCTCTGGTACACCTCTGTTTCATATCATTGTACTGAATATTGTTTTCTTATGGAAAACTTAAAGAGCACATTGTAGCACATAGGCAATTGTACAGTATTACTGTATATGTTTTTCAATTAAATTTCAGCACAAGACAAATACATAAAGCACAGGATGAAGATTTCATTACCCTGAAATTCTTGTTTACTGCTGTTTTATAAGAAACCTTAAAATATGTAGATTTATACTGTAATTATTGAAGATTTTCTGCTTTGTTGATGTCCTCTATAGACCATGCTACAAAGGAATGAACCAATAAGCCCAGTTACATATCATTAACTTAAACAATGTGTGGTTTCTCCGGGTGTGCTATATATGTTCGTTGGTCACAATGGTGACATTCATTATGTCAACATGTTCATTATGTCAACATTGACCATGTTTGCATATCGACATGGTAGTTTTCTTCCAATTTTGTCCCTATCCCTAACCACAATGCTAGCCCTGGCAATAACCCACCTAAAAATGTTGAGATTACGTCGACTCTAGGCAGGTGTCAACATAAATGATGACGACATAAAAACGATGTCGACATCATCAATGTCAACCTTCTGCTGTTGACATTGTGAATATCAACGTTCTGAACGCTCACATTGTGACTGCATACTGTTTCTCCTGTCACCGCTATTTGAATGTAGACTGCATCAGCCCTCTGACCACTGTCTACTCTGGAATACATGTCATAGATCTACTGTACATCCGGTAACTTGCTAAACAGTCTAGACTGAATGAGGGGTAAATTTAGTACGCAGCTCTTTTTAAAGATGCCATGCCCTCAGTGATTTTGGTCGCTGGATTTAAAGGGGCGATCATTTTAAATACTAAACCAGGTGTAATTTGTATTTAACACTAGCTGAAGTACCCAGCGTTAAATCTTCAATTATTAAGTTAGGCATCCCAGACCAATTGCCACCCCTCTGTGAAGTTTTCATCCAAATCAATCCAGTGTAAGGCCCAGAACAGGCTCCCTGGGTCGAAGTTCTGCCCAGCGTACACCAACCGGAGGTCCGGCTGGGACCTAATCTTCAATTACTAAGTTAGGCATCACAGACCAGTTGCTACCCTCTGTGAAGTTTTCATCCAAATCCATGCAGTGAAAAGCCCGGGTCAAAGTTCTGCCCAGCGTACACCAACTGGAGGTCCAACTGGGACCTCAACACCCTACTATGTCTTCTGGGATCCAATGTTACCATACTGTGAAGTTTTTGTCCAAATCCATCCAGTGGAAGTCTCAGAACAGGCTCCCTGAGTCAAAGTTCTGACCCGCGTACACCAAGGGAGGTCTAACCGCGACCCTCTCCCCCCTAAAACCTGGCCATGATCCAACTTGACCACCTCGCGATGGTTTCTTCTTAATCGATGCAGGGATGTCCGAATGCATAACCAGACAGGCAAACAAACAGACCAATGATTTTTATATATTGGATTATTGCCACTTTAAATCCAGCAGCCATAACCGTTCAAGATATGGCAGCTTGGAAAAACACTGCATAGTAAATTTACTATTAGTCACAGGTGCATTTATAATGGGTGCAGGGTGTGCAGTGCACACGAGCCTCGGGTCTGGGAGGGTCCCGCACTGCACACTCTTAGTATACTTACCTTGTGCTGGCAAGTGGGTCCCCTTCTTCCGTGGTGCCATCTTCGCAGTGACATCTTCAGGAAGATGGCACTGTGCAGTGAAAGCAAGACTCTGGCACTGTGCAAGAACCTTTGCTCTCTTGTATACACATACCATCTTCCCAAATATTACTGGGAAGATGGCACTTAGAGAAGGAGGGACCTGATTGCTGGCACAAGGTAAACTGCCTGGGTTTAGCAGTGTTTTGATGCTCAGAGGAGGGAGCCCACTGCTCATGGGCCCCCTCAGGCTTTAAAATGCTCATGCTTATTTGTCCTTAAGCATGAGATTCAGAAAATGGTACTTACATACAGTATGTGCCCTGCTACATCTCTGCTCCATATGCCATGTAGCGCGCCATGCTAGTCGCGCCCTGCCATGGAGATGTACCTCGCAGTATGCTGCAGTAAGGCCACCCCTCTGTGAAGTTTTCATCCAAATCTATCCAGTGGAAGGCCCAGAACAGGCTCCGGGGTCGAAGTTCTGCCCAGCATACACCAACAGGAGGTCCGGCTGGGACCTAATCTTCAATTATTAAGTTAGGTATCCCAGACCAGTTGCTACTCTCTGTGAAGTTTTTATCCAAACCCATCCAGTGGAAGGCCCAGAACAGGCTCCCTGGGTCAAAGTTCTGCCCAGCGTACACCAACAGGAAGTCCGGCTGAGACCTAATCTTCAATTATTAAGTTAGGTATCCCAGACCAGTTGCTACCCTCTGTGAAGTTTTCATCCAAACCCATCCAGTGGAAGACACAGAACAGGCTCCCTGGGTCAAAGTTCTGCCCAGCGTACACCAACCGGAGGTCCGGCTGGGCCTAATCTTCAATTACTAAGTTATCCATCCCAGACCAGTTGCTACCCTCTGTGAAGTTTTCATCCAAATCCATGCAGTGAAAAGCCTGGGTCAAAGTTCTGCCCAGCATACACCAACTGTAGGTCCGATAGGGACCTCAACCCCCTACTATGTCTTCTGGGATCCAATGTTACCATACTGTGAAGTTTTTGTCCAAATCCATCCAGTGGAAGGCTCAGAACAGGCTCCCTGGGTAAAAGTTCTGCCCTGTGTACACCAAGGGAGGTCTAACCGCGACCCTATCCCCCCTAAAACTTGGCCATGATCCAACTTGACCACCTCGCGTTGGTTTCTTCTTAATCGGTGCAGGGGTGTCCGAATGCTTAACCAGACAGGCAAACAAACAGACCAATGATTTTTATATATTAGATTATTGCCACTTTAAATCCAGCAGCCATAACCGTTCAAGATACTGTATGGCAGCTTGGAAAAACACTGCATAGTAAATTTACTATTAGTCACAGGTGCATTTATAATGGGTGCAGGGTGTGCAGTGCACACGAGCCTCGGGTCTGGGAGGGTCCCGCACTGCACACTCTTAGTATACTTACCTTGTGCTGGCATGTGGGTCCCCTTCTTCCGTGGTGCCATCTTCGCAGTGACATCTTCAGGAAGATGGCACTGTGCAGTGAAAGCAAGACTCTGGCACTGTGCAAGAACCTTTGCTCTCTTGTACACACATACCATCTTCCCAAATATTACTGGGAAGATGGTGCTTAGAGAAGGAGGGACCTGATTGCTGGCACAAGGTAAACTGCCTGGGTTTAGCAGTGTTTTGATGCTCAGAGGAGGGAGCCCACTGCTCATGGGCCCCTTCAGGCTTTAAAATGCTCATGTTTATTTGTCCTTAAGCATGAGATTCAGAAAATGGTACTTACATACAGTATGTGTCCTGCTACAGCTTTGCTCCATATGCCATGTAGCACGCCATGCTAGTCGCGCCCTGCCATGGAGATGTATCTCGCAGTATGCTGCAGTAAGGCACATCGTAACGTACTGAAGCGCTGGAAAACACAGTGTGTAATAAAACTTTCTGTCCACCAGATGTCGATTTTCCTAAACTGCACAGTGCATGTGTCAAATAGCTAACAAAGCTTTTGTAGATCCATCTGCTGAGTGGCTGACAGAACCTGTCATTCATTACACTATACAGTAATACTGGACTGTGTTTTGTAATGAATGAAGGAATAAATAAAGACAGAGCAATTCAACTTCAATATTCTTAAGGAATTCTACTGAACTCAATACATTGCTCCCAACTTCCCACAACATGGCATTTCTATTCTACTGTATGCCACTCAGCTGCATTTTATGCTAAACCACTATTGACATTGTACAGTATTGTACACTTTACCTGCTAAAGTCGCACACACCACATCACATACACAACAAGTGTGGCTAATCTTCCATTATAGGGCTGGTGTGTGGGCAAGTGTTTAAGGTGAGCACCTTACAGAGTGGGCTGGAGGCCCGGAAAGGGACAATGTCATTTTGGACATCAGTATTTATTTATTATATTTTTCAAATCTTCACTGCAGGATTAAAAATAAATCATTTGGTGTGTGAGTTCTGTAATTTCTAAAAATACATATCTGTGTTGGCCAGAAGATGCACGACCAGCATTAAATAAAAACAGAGCAATTCCAGTTAAATATTCTTACGTGTACAATACTGTACAATGTCAATAGCGGTTTATAGTCTAATGAAACTGGATATCATAATATGGAGCTGAAGGGATGAGGAAAGTGCAGAGCAATGCATAAAGTTGAGCAGAGTACTTTAAAAATATTGAACCTGAAATGATCTGTCTTTATGGTAAACTGACGTGCATCTTTAACCAGGCATCTTTACACCATCTAGCGACAACATACAGTACGGATGGCCCGTAATAAGTACAATGTAATGTCTATAGCTGTTTACTGTAGTCTTGACACAAAGTGATCATTTCAAGCATGAAGAGTGACTGTTTACACTGCCTGAATGTGATTGGCCAGCCTCTCACAGATTACCGAGCACTTCTACACTATTGTTCTGTAATTTTCATCCGTGGAGGATTCGCGACCCAGTGGTTAAACTGTGTACTGCATGGCATGTAGTCTTTCATGGCATACAGTATGCCATGCCATAACACGCGGTATCTGCCATAACACGTACTGACATGCCGCGGCAGGGAAGCCAGAGTGCCGCGCTTAGAGCAAAGATGTAGCAGGACACATCTGTATTATGAAACATCAAACAATAAAGAGGAAAATATCATGCTGTAGCTTTAATATGCATGATTTCTATACAAGTTTGTACTGTGGACCCACCAGTTACAATTAGTATAGTCAAATACAGATAAGATCAGCTGCTAGTACGTGGAACATATGCGGATCCCACATACCTAACCAGGGAAGTAAAGCTGTGAAACACTAAACTTTGATATAAAACAGTTTTCATTAAATCATTGTTTCTGTGCGGATATACACCTTTATAAGCATACCACATTACCCAGATTAAGGTGATGTAAGATACTGTGGGGACTATTCGTTATCACTAATGCTACTGTAGTTTCCACATGATTTTAATGTGCCTGATGAGGCTGCCTAATATTCAACAGACTTTTTTTGGCCACTTCCTGTGGGAGGCGAGGCCATCTTCAGATAGGGGTGCCTGGTGTGTAGAGGGATCTGACTGATCCTGCGTCAGCCTGTTCCATGTCCATGCGTGAACTTGGGTTAAGCATTCAAATTAACACTGCTGGTCAGACCCGTTAGGATCCTGTTAGAGATCATGGAGACAGCTTCTTTTTGGAGCAGCTGTCCCCACCCCAGAGAAATTCTGAATTGATCTGGTAGTTAAGTATCCACTGCCGCACTTTGTGTCGAGTTGGATACTTCATTATCGGGGACCAATAGGCCCCCGATAATGAGTAGGCCCAAATGAGAGGCAATCTATAAAAGTAGAATAATCTGAAAATGGTCTTAAAATGTAGTTTTACACCTTATTCCACAAAGTATGTAGTCTATATTTAGGGTGTAAACTTTAACTTTTTATCCTATATTTTGTAGTTAATCTTTATTCTCTTCATATGTCATCATTTATTATGGAGTGTATATAGTCGGTTGGAAAAAAGACCAAACAAATGGCTAAATTAGGTGTATAAAAGTGATGAAATTTTTTTTTTTTTTTTGGGGGGGGGGGATAACTCATTCACACCCATGTTTTGCAGATTAGCAAAAGACAAGGGATATTGGTGGTAAAAAATGAAGCTCTAAAGTTTAAGCATATGGAGACAGATCAACATTCCTAATGACAAATAAAACAACATTTCCATTCCTCCTCTTTGATAGAATGTCCCCAGAAGTGAGTAGATCCTGGTTGGAGATGCCTTGTTTCATTACTCTGCCTTGATGTGAGAATTCGTTTTATAAGTACATTTTGATGTGAATTGTTGGAGTTTAGCACAGGGGATTCCACAATAAAATCTGGCATAGTACTTCAGCTAGCAAAGTTACTGCTGTAGCTCACTAATGTATTTGTTGAAGGCATCATTTTATGGGTTGATTCCTGTAGCAGCAACCTGAATAGACCCTTGCCCACTTAACAATTACCTTTTTTGATTGCATCAGTAATATATTATTTGCACTCTTATTGTTCATATTGTACTGTAGGAAATAGACAACAAAGTCATTCCTACCAGCACTTTGGACCTCATTCAGAGTCTCTCGCAAGATGCGCTGGCAAAAAGGGTCCGGATATTGTAATGAAGTGCTCACACTGCATCTCGTAAGGACACCCACTATGTTTTAGCGAGCTACGGCAAAGTTCGCTCGCAAGTGTATAAAGACGCCCCCTTGCCACTCGCAACAGACGTCATCTCCGGGAAATGATGGATTAATCTGGACCATCGAGAGCCATCGGAGCTGCTCGCAGCCCTTGGGGTTGCCTTACCCTGCCGCAAGCACTGCGATCAGTGCTGGTTGAAATACATTCAGGTGACTTGTACCATGACGCTGCTTTGTAAATTATGCACGCCCTTTATACAGCGTTTTGGTGGCCTGACCTGCCTGCGTTCGCACATCCACTCCCCCATTCACAAGCACCTTCCCGTTACCACCCACAAACGGCACTATCTGTCACTCAAAGCAGTGACCTGAAAGTGGCTTGCGAGCTACCAAAATCAGATCGCAACGAATGACTTGCGCACACGCACTGCGAATTATACGCATACGCAGATGTGCGAATATTGCTCCCAGCGAGCGAGTTTGCCCTAGAGACTCTGAATGAGGTCCTTTGTTCACTACATGGAGGTAAAAACTCATATTAAAAGGTCATATTAATAAAGTGAGCATAAGTTCCCAGAATGGAGCTATTGCCTTCCCAATCTTTAGAGACAAGCTGCCAGCCTATCCTAGGTTTATAATTAATTCCGTGTGATGTAAAACTATATATAGCTATTTGTGTTGTGTATTTTTTATACTTTGGCATGCTGAATTTTTATGTGTCATATTAATATTGCACCATTTTAGGCTTTTTCTACTCTATTGCTGCAGATTTCTAACTAAGCTAATTGTAGTATTATTTCCTGTGGTGAACTATGCAGAGGACCAGCTGGTGACTGACAATAATGGGTACGAATCTGCAAGCACTTTTATATATGTAGAGATAGATCTTGTACAAATGGCTGTTCTAACGATTGGTCTAACAAAGAACCAAACCCTGTGATACAAACAGTGCAGTAAAATAGTTTCTATAATGTGATTCTAAATCTAGAAAATAAATTGCTCATATTAAACCTCCACCTAAGAGGAAGCTATTTATTCCCTGAAAGTGATAAAGGAGTGTTTAACTTTTTCTATTTAGATTAATTTTTTTTCCTTCCAAAAAATGGGATATATATATATATATATATATATAAACAGGTTATAAAGGCATCAGAAGAGTTTGGTGGTGCTAGTACAGGGTAGGTTCTATAATACTTGCCAGTCAGATTTCATGGACTATACTATTTTAAAGTTAAGTTGGTGTTCAGATAAGTACAGTACTAAGGTATGACTGATTAAGGATCTTTTGCAATATTTACGTCTGTGACATTATGCTAACGCTATTATCAGTGTGCGTCTAAATGTGTAAGGACTGAGACGCCCACTTTGTGCATCTTTAAATGCAACAATTTCTCTTGGTGCATCTTTAGACGCTACCGGCGGGCGCACAATTAAAACTCACACCTGCCCCATGCTAGGTGCATATTAGAGTATGGCCTCCAATGTAAGTGATTAAATGTCTGATTTTGCACCCAGTTATGGGACACGCCCACAACGCTCCCAAAACACGCCCATAAGACGGATCTTTGTGTGTCTGAATAGCCACCTCCCAGTCACAGTGCAGGAACACTCAGCACATTTCCACTATATTTCTTAGACCATGGGGTAAATTTACTAAAGGTCGATTTTAATTGATTAAAAATCGATCTAAATCGATCAACATCGATGTTGTATTTCAGGGGCTAAATCTCTCATTTACTAATGACAATTTTTTTAAATATAATTTTTAAGTTAGTAAATGTGCGGTTCAGTCCCTGAAATACAGCATCGATTTTGATCAATTTAGATTGTTTTTTAATCTATTAAAATTAATCTTTAGTAAATTTACCCCCACGTGTCTCAATCACTGCTGCTGCAGTAGTACGCACCGTGGGACACATGCTCTATGTGACTTTTTATCTACTTAGACGCATGCACAGTTGAAAAGCACTGTCCATTTTCGCGATTATCGGCTTTGCGTGCTACTCAGAATCAGGCACTTAATTGCATATAAGAAAATTGCATGGCCTATAGCTAATAGATAAATCGCTTACAGATCATGTGATTTCTTATTTGTGTTATAAGTAGCATGTGTTATTTAAATGTACAGTTAACCTCACAAGCAGTGTTCATTGTGTGTTTGGAACCTGCCATATGTGGTTTTTTTTAATTTCATTTATTTACAGCCTTTTCATACAGCACGCACTGTTATATGTCAGGATACCCTGCCATGTAAAATGTATATAAAGACAGAAATAGTAACAATGCCACTAATATAACAAAATGCCTTGATAAATGCTGTAAATCAGTGGTTCCCAAATTTTTTCAAATGATGGCGCCCTGGAGTTTCAGCATTTTTTCCACGGCACTCCTGGGCCAAAGGTTTCTTTTTAAGAAATTCAGCAATAATTAATCAAAATAAATTGTGCTTATACGTCTCCCTTAGGTTCAGTTATGTGGTGGTTGACACGGCTGCGCTTCTATTTGTCCACATATGTTATGATTGGTAGTCATTAGCACTGGTTTTGCCTATCACACTGACTAAAAATCATTCTGTTTGGTACTGGACCACCAACCTGAGGCCCCCCTGCAATTGCCCTGAGGCACCCAGTTCGGGAACCACTGCTGTAAAGTATACATATATGATTTAAGATGTGGCATATTCATTTGCTTCTTGATCTAGTTTGCAAAAGGAACAATAACACTTACTTTTGGCACCACATTTATTTATTTGAAACTATTAAGTATACAATTACAAACAGGAGAAAAATATTTGTCACGTCTCCTGTAAATCTGGTACCTTCAATAATGGGAATGTATTCCAATAAAACCAAACATCTCATTCGCTGTTTTTTTTGTTTACTACAGTTATCCATTTAGAACATGTATATATTGATATATATAATTAATAGCATTGAAAAAGCAATACATTTTTAGTGTGAAAAATGCTATGACATGTTGAGTTTTTCTATCCACCATGCACCTAGATGGCGCTATGAGGCTGATTCTGTATCACATGCAAAATGGCTGTAGTTGTGTGCAGCTGCAGAAGTCTGAATTACTACTTTGTGCTAATGAGAGAATCTGTTCAAGTAATGAAGGGGATCGTGTGTATGCAAGTGGAAACCAGTGCCGCCCATTGTTTTTATGCTGGACGCCATAACCAAATATCATTAGTATCTGTTGCTGCACCAGTCCTATGCCATTAGAAACAGGCTTCCCTCCCCCGTACACACGACTCAGGGCCCCCATATCCGGGGCAATTTGTATCAGATCTGATGGCACATACGATTTCCCTTGATAATTCTACCTTTGACATTCTGTACGATTTGTGTTTAGAAAAGGTACGATTGCACAAACGACCATATGATTTGATGTATTAAGATGTGTCACATCGTACTCGATCAGTCAAAATCTTTCTGCAAAACCATTTGATCTACGATGCCGATACACAACTGCGGGGACGCACATCGGCATCGTAATCTTCTAAAAAACGCAATTTTTTACTCGATTGGTCGTTACAATCAAGTCAAAATGGCCATATTGTGCGAAAAATCGCCCTGTGTATGGAGGCCTTTAGAATCACGCAGAGCTCCGTGTTCTGTTCAGCTAAAAATAAGACGGTCATACGCAAAAATGTCTATATGAACTATATGCAAAAACTCGCCATTTGTGTTCGTGAACAGAGATCCCTGTGTCTCAGAATCAGCCTCTACGTGTCATGCATATAGAAGCTGAACTCCAATATTGTCAAATACTGTGTGTCTGATCGTTAATAGGCAGAACCTTTTGTTAGTGCTGTTTCAATGTTATATTAAGAGACAACAAGCTTCAAAGCTCTGTACATTATGGGGATACATTTAAAATAAAATGACAAATCAGGGGAATTGAAGGTGAGAGAGCCCTGCTGTCAGCAGTATACAATGTACGTGCATTGTGAGTACGGGTACATAAGACAAGTGTACAGAGCACTACCACTGTCTTAGCTGCTGAAGCAGGGTGTGGTACACCGTGGCTCTCCTGCTGTCTTGGAACTACTCTACCACCCCTGGCGAACCACAGGTTACATATGCCTGCCTTAAAATATATTACCTTTACATAGAGAACACTAACACATGTAGTATACACAGCATACAAATATATCGTTAGCGAATCATTCTTACCCAAAATTAACTATACTGTACATACTGTCTGCAAAAGCTGTTTAAATTTGTCCATTTATAAAATGGCCTGAGAGAGGGTGTGAGTTATGCAATATACATACTGCCCTAATTGTGCAGATTGTGAAGTCAGTTCAATTATCCTTATCCTTTGTCATTTTAAGTCAGCTGTAAGTTACTTAGAAAACCAGCACAAATGTATGGAAAGCCCTGCATGCAAAAAAAACTCCCCAAAAAAACAAAACAAGCAAAAAAAAAAAATCTGGTTTAATTGCTTAGCATGTTGGTTATAGTGCGTTGGATTGCCAAACAAAAAGGGAGATATAAGGTACTTAAATGTATAAAAGTGACTTTGAATTGCACCTTGAAACTATTTGGGACTAGGATTAGGGCCAGTGAGTTTACAGTTTTTTCCTAGATTTAAGTTGGCCCTTGTAGGTTCTCAAATCCTTTATTACTACATAGGATTCCTTTGAATGTACCGCAGTCTGTTGTCAAGTGAGCAACAAATTTGTATCCAATTTTTGTGGTTTTGATCCAATTTTGCATGAAACAATACCTTGATGAACTTTGGCATGGAATATTTTTGTGAGGTTATTGAACTGCCTATGTTATTTCTTGTAAATAAAACATAAAAAGAGAACACAGTATGAATATATTTAAAAATTCTAGTATACAATGTGATCTCTGGCTGACTTTCTTTTCTATTCTTATTTTCTTTTTGAAAAACTACGTAAAGAATCTTAATTTCATTGGGGTGGCTATAAAAGCACATTTGAAGATACTGTGCAATTTTGGGGGTGATATAATACTGTGACAAAGATTTACAATAATTTTACATTGTTGGATTTTATGAATAAATGAAGCGCCTGTTAATTTGCTTGTGTGGTGTCTTTCTTAATTTACTGTTTTAAGTAGTGTGATATTTGTGATGTATTAGAATATAGACATTTCATACTAGTAACTTCAGAATGTATCATCAACAGTTAGTTTAGTATAATTAGTATAGCTCGGAAACAGATGAGCCATGCTTACATAAAGCCAACGCAGTATGTATTACATGAATATTGTTATTTTCTGTGGTTCGAAAACGTTAATGGAAAATACCAATTTTAAAGGAGTGTCTGTTGATTAATATGCACTCCATGTGTTAAAAGTTGGAAAGATACCCCATCTCAGGTTTCAGCTATCACAAATTAAACTCCACTCTAGGTAAATTTTTATTTTATAAATCAAAATAAAAAAAAAGATTCTTCAGAGTGCACCTTCCATCAACCTTACGGTGTCAACCAACTTATTAAACAAAAACCTGTGGGTGCAGGGAACAACTGAAATGATATAATTCCAAAACAAATGTTCTCGTATATAATCTAAGAATTGTGTGAGTGTGTATATATATTCTGTGAGGGCACAGAATATGGTTATTGG
Organism: Taudactylus pleione; assembly: GCA_031769625.1. Lineage (NCBI taxonomy): Eukaryota > Metazoa > Chordata > Amphibia > Anura > Myobatrachidae > Taudactylus > Taudactylus pleione. The sequence continues at coordinate 37,952,455 of JAUIMM010000052.1, read as the reverse complement.
GAGTGCCAGACCATGGATGGTTTTATACAGTGCTATTTTTCATCAGGAACTATCCTGGACCAAAATCTATTTTCCTTAAGATAAGTTTTATTTTAAAAGTCCTTTTGAGTGCCTTCTTTTATAAATACTATATATATATATATATATATATACATACAGTATAGATATATACATATATATATATATGTATATATATATATATATATATATATATATAATACAGATATAATTTTTAGTATATAGCTCCACCCCCTGTAGTTCCACCCATGTTTGGGGTCGTTGTCATGCTGCAGAATACATTTGGATCTTAAATAATCACTAAACACTTCCTGCCAGTACAATTCACTGCTCAACACGTTTCTTCCCAAAATGCACAATTCTTTTATTCACAGTAGTCATTAGTGATTAATTCTTTAAATAGCCTATTCTGAATGTTCAACTGTTTTACTAACTTACACTGTTATCCAGTTAAATGTTTATTCATTAAAATGAAACAGCATATTCTGAACTATTTTTATCTCCTATTCTGTATTAGTTTCACCCTACATCATCTCCACAAAAAACTATTTTGTTACAACAGGGGGCATTTTATAAGATAGATAAACCACTCTGGGGGGTACGGTCACGCTCTGATATATGCACTCCTTGGATAGTTGAGCCTTCGTCCTCGAGCATCAAAATGGACTCCAAGGCATGCGTATATCTGAGTGCGACCGCACACATCCAAGAGTGGTATATATTACATATAGGGTCAGATTATGGGGGGGTGGCAGCAGTGGTTGCCCCGGGGCTCCCACACATAAGGGGACCCCACACAGGAAGGCGGAACAGCACATCGCAGCCTGCGCTCCGGTTCTCCTAGGCGGCTAAACTGTTCCATATACAGCAGCCACCGCAGAGCTCACTGCTTCACCTGTTGTCTCGCTAGATGATGACATCTCTCAAGACAGAGTCAGTCCCATAGAGCTCCAGCTGCTGCTGCACTGCTGGTTATATATGACATCAGCACACACACAGGGCGACCATGGCTGAGCTGAATCCCACAGCCAGAGAGGTCAGTAGCTGCTCAGAGAGGTACAGTATATCCATAAAAGTATTTGGCCCCTCATTGTGTATATTTTATAAGATAGGGGCCCCCACAAACCTAAATCCAGTCCTGAAATATATATATATATATATATATATATATACAATCAAGTGCATAAATATTGGGACATTGACAGCTCGCTAAGATGCAAACTCTCGCTGCTGCCGCTGGTATGTACTGTGTATGTATTGTGCGCATGCATCGCAGTACATATGTGCATACCTCAGCGAAAGTTCACAATGCATTCTCTCGCTGGGCATAGATAGCCTAGCAGAGTGAGTGACAGGGAAAGCCGTGTGTAGGTGGTAACAGGGGCTGGCCATTAAATACGAGGGAGTGGAGGTGCAAACGCAGGCATGCCTGAGCATCTCAACAGCGTTTTAGAGGTGTGTAGAAATATAAGACCGCATCATAGTACACGTCACCTGGCTTGTTTTTACATTGAAGTGCTTGCAGCAGGGTATGGTCAACCTCAAGCGCTGCTATAGCATACGATGTTATCCGATGGTTGCATACACTTCCTGAACATGACGTGCACAAGTGGGTGTCTTAAAACAGGCTGGAGGGTGTCTGCATACACTGTGATCGCGCTCTAAGAAATACTGGGCATGCTAATGCATTGCTGTACGGTAGCACTGCCTACGTAATTTGCATACACATCGTGCGAGCGATCGCATCTAGCGAGCGGCTCTGAATTAGGCCCATAGAGTGATAAACTACCAACCAATCAGCTCCTGTCATTTTTCAAACACAGCCTATAAGATGACAGGAGCTGTTTGGCTTGTAGTTTATCACTTTGGAATTTACCACTTTCCAGAGCTTAGTACATCTCCCCTTATTTTGTATTAACTACAGTCAGGTGCATAAATATTGGGACATTGACAGAATTTTCAGATTTTGGCCTCTATTCATCACCACAATGGCTTTGAAATTAAACAAACAAGATGTGCTTTAACTGCAGACTTTCAGATTTAATTTGAGAGTAATTACATCCAAATCAGGTGAACGGTGTAGGAATTACAACGGTTTCTATATGTGCCTCCCACTTTTTAAGGGGCCCAAAGTAATGGGACTATCAACTCAAAAGCTATTTCATGGACAAGTGTGGGCTATTCCCTCATTATTTCATTATCAATTAAGCAGGTAAAAGGTCTGGAGTTGATTCTAGGTGTGACATTTGCATTTGGAATCAGTTGCTGTCGACTCTCAATATGAGATCCAAAGAGCTGTCACTATCAGTGGTAGCAAGCCATCATTAGGCTGAAAAATCAAAACAAACCCATCAGAGAGATAGCAAAAACATTAGTTGTGGCCAAATCAACTGTTTGGAACATTCTTAAAAAGAAAGAACGCATCGGAGAGCTCAGCATCACCAAAAGACCCAGAAGACCATGGAAAACAACTGTGGTGGATGACAAAAAAATTATTTCCCTGGTGAAGAAAAACCCCTTCACAACAGTTGGCCAAATCAAAAACACTCTCCAGGAGGTAGATGTATATGTGTCAAAGTCAACAATCAAGAGAAGACTTCACAAGAGTGTATATAGAGGGTTCACCACAAGATGTAAACCATTGGTGAGCCACAAAAACAGGAAGACCAGATTAGAGTTTGCCAAACAACATCTAAAAAAGCCATTACAGTTCTGGAACAACATCCTATGGACAGATGAGACAAAGATCAACTTGTACCAGAGTGATGGGAAGAGAAGAGTATAGAGAAGGAAAGGAACTGCTCATGATCCAAAACATACCACCTCATCAGTGAAGCATGGTGGTGGTAGTGTCATGGCGTGGGCATGTATGGCTGCCAATGGAACTGGTTCCCTTGTATTTATTGATGATGTGACTGCTGACAAAAGCAGCAGAATTAATTCTGAAGTGTTTCGGGCAATATTATATGCTCATACTCAGTCAAATGCTTCAGAACTCATTGGACGGCGCTTCACAGTGCAGATGGACAATGACCCGAAACATACTGCAAAAGCAACCAAAGAGTTTTTTAAGGCTAAAAAGTGGAATGTTATGCAATGGCCAAGTCAATCCCCTGACCTGAATCCGATTGAGCATGCATTTCACTTGATGAAGACAAAACTGAAGGGAAAATGCCCCAAGAACAAGCAGGAACTGAAGACATTTGCAGTAGAGGCCTGGCAGAGCATCACCAGGGATGAAACCCAGAGTCTTGTGATGTCTATGTGTTCCAGACTTCAGGCTGTAATTGCCTGCAAAGGATTTGCAACAAAGTATTAAAAAGTGAAAGTTAGATTTAGGATTGTTTAGTTTGTCCCATTACTTTTGGCCCCTTAAAAAGTGGGAGGCACATACAGAAACCGTTGTAATTCCTACACCGTTCACCTGACTTGGATGTAATTACCCTCAAATTAAATCTGAAAGTCTGCAGTTAAAGCACATCTTGTTTGTTTCATTTCAAAGCCATTGTGGTGGTGAATAGAGGCCAAAATATGAAAATTCTGTCAATGTCCCAATATTTATGCACCTGACTGTGTATATATATATATATATATACTGTATATACACACACACGCGCACACACGTGGAATACCACATTTATTATTAGATAGCTGTAAACTCTGATGATCAGTGGAGCCCCACACATTTGGTGGTCTATGTCGGCCAGCGAGGTTGCCACATATACAGGACGTCCAGCTTCAGATTATTGCTGTATAATAGAATTGACATTACAGCATGTAACAGATGGTGTAGAGTTCAGGTGTTTCTCAGCAGGCCAGGACAACGGTGACTGGTAGGATAGCACTATTACTCAGAATTATGCTTATGTATTGCCTGTTAATAGACCTGTTTATTGATTTGCATGATTAATTTTTACAAAACTAACTGTAAATGTTTCTCCAGATAACAGCTGCACATATAAGAGATGGACATGCTGCTTTTCTATAGCAAAAAATGGAAATAAGATGCAAACTGTGAGGGCTGCTTGTTTCTGGGTCACAATTCCCTTCATTGTTCATAAAATCGTTATATATTTAAGCTGAACATTATTTTACTATTTTTGTTATTAAATTTAATTACATTGGAAAAATTATCACTTGAATAAGTCAGTTATAGTAGTGAAATATATTAAACATAATTCTATTGTAACAAAAAAAGAGAGAGAGAAAACATCTCAGCATTTGACACTTGAACATCCAGAAACAAACTGTTCCGGAATGTAACAATTTAGAGGAAGTACAGGTACATTGACGTTCAGTTTGGGGTCACCCAGACAATTTTGTGTTTTGCATGAAAACTGACTTTTTTTATCAAATGAGTTGCAAAATGAATAGAACATATAGTCAAGACATTGGCAAGGTAAGAAATAATGATTTTTATTTGAAATAATGATTTTGTCCTTCAAACTTTGCCTTCATCAAAGAATGCTCCTTTTACAGCATTGCAGACCTTTGGCATTCTAGCTGTTAATTTGTTGAGGTCATTTGAAGAAATTTCACCCCATGCTTCCTGAAGCACCTCCCACAAGTTGGATTGGCTTGATGGGCACTTCCTGCGTACCATAAGGTAAAGCTGCTCCCACAACAGCTCAATGGGGTTGAGATCTGGTGACTGCGCTGGCCACTCCATTATAGACAGAATACCAGCTGCCTGTTTCTTCCCTAAATAGTTCTTGCATAATTTGGAGGTGTGCTTTGGGTCATTGGGCCTGATTCAGACCCACTCGCGAGCGGCTGTCCGCTCGCAAGTGGGTCGATGTTATGCACTGAGCATGCGCACGACGGAGGGAGCTCCGTCGTGCGCATGCGCCAGACGCGACGAGCGAAGGAAAGTCCTTCGCTTGTTGTGTCCGATCAAAGGGGGCGTGCTGTCAATGTTGATTGACAGCGCGCCCCCTTTGGTGGGCGTGCCGGGGGCGTGCCTCCCTGACGGGGGCGTTCCCACGGGAACGCCTCCCGTCAGAAGCCGGCCCACTGACATCACTAGTGATGTCAGTGGGAGTGATTTTGGCTCTGATAGAGCCAAAATCACTCCGGAGCTTGCGGTTGAAAACCTCAACCGCAGGCTCCGGCTCGCAATTTCGATGGTCGCGATGGTCTCGACCATCGCGGCCATCAAAATGCACGCTCGTATAGCCTGTGGGTGGTGACCCACAGCTATACGAGCGTCCAGGAGGACGCTCCATGAAAATGGAGCCCGGCCCTCATTCAGAGCGTGCGCTCTGCTCAGAGCGTACGGCTCTGAATGAGGGCCATTGTCCTGTTGGAGGTGGAAATTGGCTTCAATCAAGCGCTGTCCACAGGGTATGGCATAGCGTTTCAAAATGGAGTGATAGCCTTCCTTATTCAAAATCCCTTTTACCTTGTACAAATCTTCCTCTTTACCAGCACCAAAGCAGCTCCAGACTATCACATTACCTCCACCATGCTTGACAGACGGCATCAGGCACTCTTCCAGCATCTTTTCACTTGTTCTGCATCTCACAAATGTTCTTCTGTGTGATCCAAACACCTCAAACTTCGATTCATCTGTCCATAACACTTTTTTTCCAATCTTCCTCTGTCCAATGTCTGTGTTCTTCTGCCAATATTAATATTTTCCTTTTATTGGCCAGTCTCAGATATTGCTTTTTCTTTGCCACTCTACCTAGAAGGCCAGCATCCCAGAGTCGTCTCTTCACTGTAGATGTTGACACTGGCGTTTTGCGGGTACCATTTAATGAAGCTGCCAGTTGAGGACTTGTGAGGCATCAATTTCTCAAACTAGAGACTCTAGTGTACTTGTCTTCTTGCACAGTTGTGCAACGGGGCCTCCCACTTCTCTTTCTACTCTGGTTAGAGCCTGTTTGTGCTGTTCCCTGAAGGGAGTAGTACACACCGTTGTAGGAAATGTTCAGTTTCTTGGCAATTTCTCGCATGGAATAGCCTTCATTTCTAAGAACAAGAATATCCTGTCGAGTTTCACATGACAGTTCTCTTTTTCTGGCCATTTGGAGAGTATAATCGAACCCACAAATGTGATGCTCCAGATACTCAACTAGCTCAAATGAAGGCCAGTTTTATAGCTTCTCTAACGAGCAAACCCGTTTTCAGCTGTGCTAACATAATTGCTCAAGGGTTTTCAAATCATCCATTAGTCTTCTAACGCGTTTATCAAACACAATATACCATTAGATCACTGGAGTGATGGTTGCTGGAAATGAGCCTCTATACACCTATGTAGATATTCCTTTAAAAACCAGACGTTTGCAGCTAGAATAGTCATTTACCACATTAACAATGTATAGAGTGTATTTCTGATTAATGTTATCTTCATTGAAAAAAACAGTGCTTTTCTTTCAAAAATAAGGAAATTTCTAAGTGACCCCAAACTTTTGAACGGTAGTGTATGTCATACATGTCTATCATTAAATGCATTAAATAAAAAAAATAAGCAACTAAGGTACAAATGGATAAAAAACAAACACAAGGAAACGGTCTACTGATCAGAGTGTCATATACTATAATAATAGAGATATAACAGGTCTCATACATTGCTGCTGTTGTGTGAAAAAAATTCTATGGATTTCATGCTGGAGGCCAAATCAATTAGCGGCTGTGGTGCCAAACATCCCGCCATGTTCAGATGTGCATATACTGTATACGCATAATACGGTAGACTAATTTTACTGTGCATCTCTAGCTAGCGATATCTCTGGTCACAATATGCCCTACCAGGATGGACCGCAGGTGTGCACAGATGGGTTTTATAGAGGCTCGTTGTGTTAGATGGGGCTGGGAGACAGTACTCACAACTGCTGCTTGGAGGAGTAGGCACAGGCCTCTGCATAAAGTACTGCCAAGGCTCCAGGCAACCTTTTATAAAGTTACCTGTGGGTGTCCTCTGGGTATGTCTCACCAAGCACAGAGCCTGTGGCTCCCCACCCCTACTTACCAGCTAAGGGATCCCATAGTTGTCCTCCCCAGTGATAATGACAGTAGCATCCACACCTCGGTCCCACATTTTTTGTACATTTCTGTTTATCTTTCTGAACGTGAAATAAGAGGTTTCTTCTGAAAGCAGTTATTTTTTTATGGCAAAGAAGCACCCTCTAGATCTAGAACAGAGGTTCCCAAACTCAGGGCCTGATTCGGACCCGCTCGCGAGTGCCGAGCGCTCGCAAGCGGGCCGATGTTGCCCAAGTGCGCATTAACACGACGGAGGCGGCTCCATCATGTTCATGCGCAAGACCTGAATAACTATGGCCAAGCCGTCATTATGGGTCTCGCACCAAAGGGGGCGTGCTGTCGATGGTGATTGACAGCACGCCCCCTTTGGTAGGTGTGCCGGGGGCGTGGCTGCCCAGACGGAGGCGTTCCCATGGGAACGCCTACCGTCTGGGGCTGGCCCCGCTTCAGTGGGAGTGCTTTTGGCTCTGATAGAGCCAAAAGCACTCCAGGGCTTGCGGCAGATGAGACCCTACTAGCACTCTGTCAGAGCGTCCGGCTCTGAATCAGGGCCTCAATCCTCAAGGCACTCTTACAGTCCTGGTTTTAATGATACCCATGCTTGAACACAGCTGACTTAATTAGTACCTCAGTCAATTTGATTTAACCACCTGTTCTCAACCATGGATTTCTCTAAAACCTAAAATGTTGGGGTGCCTTGAGGACCGCGTTTGGGAACCTCTGATCTAGAACATTTTTATACAACAAAATTGGGCTGGAACTGTAGGTCTAGTTTAAATATTTTAAATGGTGATAGTATTTATTTTATACGTTTGAAAATATATATATATATATATATTTTTTTTTTTTCTATATGGACTCTGGCCCTGATTCAGAGACGGACGCTCTGACAGAGCGCTCACTATGAATCAGGGCCGGTCTTTTTTTCTTTTTAGAACGGCATCCTGGCCGCTCGCATAGCTGTGGGTGACCACCCACAGCTATAGCGAGCGGCCAGGAAGATGGTCGCAGTGGTCAAGACCATCACGACCATTGGGCTTGCAACGAGACCCTTGTGGTAGGGTCTTGTGGACGCAAGCCCCAGAGAGATTTCGGCTCTAACAGAGGCGAAATCTCTCTCACTGACATCACTCGTGATATCAGTGGGGCCGTCCCCAAATGGAGGCGTTCACATGGGAACGCCTCCGTTTGGGCAGCCACTCCCCCGGCCCGCCCACCAAAGGGCCCACTCAACATCAACAGCACGCCTCCTTTGGTACGAGACCCGGAGCGACAGATTGCCCGTCGCTATCCAGGTCTCGCGCATGCGCACGACGGAGCCGGCTCCGTCGTGCGCATGCGCTCTGGGCCACCATCGACCCAGTTGCGAGCGCTCAGAGCTTGCGACTGGGTCAGAATCAGGCCCTCTGTGAACAACAGGGACACCATGAAGGTATACAACACCCTTTTTTTTCACTGTTTATTGAACTGTAAGCAATTCCAGTGAAGAACCTGAAATGGTAAGCTGTAAACTACTGGAAATTTAAAAAATTAAAAGCTTAGGTTAGCAAAACTGAAAAAGAATATAAATTTTAAAATTCGAAAAGGGGCCTTTTTCAGGGAACAAGTAATACAAGTAATACTAAGAACTTAGAGCTGTTCTGCAGCAATGAAAAAAGAAGCTTGTTTGGGCCATAAAGCACTGTTTGTGAACTAATGACGACTGGAAGAAGGTCTTATAGACCAGATAATTAAAATTTTAAATCTATGCTTCATCATACAGGTTTATTGTACATCGTCAGTAGGTGGGGTTTATTTACTAAGCTGTGCCTTGTAAAAGCTCTATTCCCGGCTCAAATTTCCTATTAAAATAATTGCCCTTTTACAAGCTGCCTATTAGTAAATCATTCCCCGTGACAGCAAATGTCAAACATGGTGTAGAGAGGGCAATGGTCTGAGAGTCTTTTGCTGGATTCCAAGCCTGTGACTGGCATCCTGAACCAAAAGGGCTACCACTGCATTTTACAGCTCCATGCAGTCAACTCAACATTAACATAATGACCCAAAACATACTTCAAGGCTGTGTCAGAACTAACTTCAAGGAAAAGAACAAGACAGTAGGCTTCAAATCATGGAATGGCCAGCACAGTCTCCAGACTTAAACCTCATCGAGCTGGTTTGAGATGAACTGGAAGAGGGGTGAAAGCAAAGAAACCTACAAGTCCAACACATTTCTGGGAGCTTCTGCACAGTGGGCCTGATTCAGACCCGCTCGCGAGCGCCGAGCGCTCGCAAGTGGGTCGATGTTGGCCCAGTGCGCATGCGCACGACGGAGCCGGCTCCGTCGTGCGCATGCGCGAGACCCGGATAGCGACAGGCAAGCAGTCGCTCTGGGTCTCGTACCAAAGGGGGCATGCTGTCGATGTTGAGTGACAGCACGCCCCCTTTGGTGGGCGGGCTGGGGGCATGGCTGGCCAGACGGAGGCGTTCCCATCAGTGGGAGTGCTTTCGGCTCTGGTAGAGCCGAAAGCACTCTAGGGCTTGCGGCAACAAGACCCTACCACAAGGGTCTTGTCGCAAGCCCGATGGTCGCGATGGTCTTGACCATCGCGACCATCTTCCTGGCCGCTCGCTATAGCTGTGGGTGGTCACCCACAGTTATGCGAGCGGCCAGGAGGCCGCTCTAAAAAACTAGAGGGCCGGCCCTGATTCAGAGCGGGCGGTCACTCAGAGCGTCCGGCTCTGAATCAGGGCCAGTGTTAGGAAGACCTTCCCAAACAATATTTCCAGTGCAGAAAGATTGCCACATGTGTGTTCTGCGGGTCCATATCTCTAAAACGTGGCTCCAATTGTTTATTTGTTCTATGTTATCAGTTCAGAGTACAATGAAACAATAAAAATGGGGCTGTTCTATAACTTTGGGTACTGTGTGTATGTATACACACAGTAAGTAGCTAAACAACTGGATGTTTAACTGAAGTTGGGTACACACTGACCAATATATTGGGTGATTAATTGATTGGCTAATATACCTGGTGTCCGTCGGCCAGTGTGTACCAGAGATATATTCTGTGAACGACGTCCATCGGCAAGTATGTACTGGTGGTCTGCCGATGAAGGTAGCAGTGAGGGAAGGAAAAGCACATGAGGGAAGAGGGCCCTGCTTTATGAGCTTACAATCTTAACCAAGGGACATTTGTTCTATCAAATAACTACAGTCCTGAGGAAAGTCCAGATTCCTCATTTATGAGGTTTCCCACAAAACTGATTGAGACCAACATAGGAACAAAGCTGTCTTAATTTCTCCTGAACAGGGAGCTAATGTTATGGGCAACTGCCAGAACCCCTGTGGTGACTCATCAGATTTGGCAGAATTGGTCCCAAGTTGACCAAAATTTATATTTGCCTTTAATCAACCTACATGCCTAGCCATTGGGTTCCATGTACTCATCATGTTTCCAACAACAGTCCTTAGACCTTTGGAAACTCAGAGATGAGAAGCTTTGGCTTCAGTGTTCCTGGGACTTCCTGTTTTAGCAGATTATTTATGCATCTTGACAGAAACCTGTTCAGCTTTTCTCCACCTTTATACAGTATGTTTATTCATGAACATATTGTTCATGGTATTTGTTAGATTATATCTTTGTTGTTATCTAAAATTTAAGCAAGTTATATTTGTTATTTTTCTGATTTACATTGTGTTCCACTGTTGGTAATTAATTAGCGGGTAGTTATGACACTTCCCCACACTCTTTTCCGGCCACTATTGAACCTCAAATGAGATTAATTTATTCAACTATTTTCCCTTTCCCATACTCCACTCTCCATCCTTTTCCCCATCCATTCAAACAAATGGAAATTGGCATTTTTTTTCTAAACAGGATTTCTATAACCACCCTGTTACCTACCCCAAACACTGTAATTGCAAACCAATCACCATCCAAGCACAGTACGACTTACACACATACACAATGCTTATAAATCATTCAATCTGCATAAAAATCACCATTGCGTAAATCTCTGAATCAGGCCCACAACCCGTAAAATGACAGAAGGGAGCTGATTGGTTGGCACTTTATCTCTCTCCAAGCTTTGATAAATCTCCCCCAGTGTATGTTCCCAATAAGAAACAACTACTATTTGTTAAGAAAAGTTTAAAAAAAAGTAAAAAAGTTCAGTTTGTAGGGGCTTGATTATTTTTTGTGGGACTTTAATATTGTTCTAAAATGGACAGATCTAACAGAATGAAGACCCACAAAAAACCCTCCTGCCCAATCAAACAAATCCTATGAAAATATTACATGTACGATTTATGGTGCTCTTTCCACCCACTGTGCAGGGTTACACTTCTCACATGTGATATATATTCAAGAATTGATCTAGCTCTAGCAAACTAAAGGACCCTACAACAATTCATAAAGGTGATCATACTTCATTTTGTGGTCCAACCACACTCCCCTCCATCTTCACTAGGATACTATCGCAATATTGGCCTTGGAGACTGAATAACCATATCCTAACATCTCTAGAAGCTTATCAAGTAATCTACTCATTGGAGGACTACCTCTTAAGTAATAAACTGAAGGACACCTGCACACTCATTTTCTGGAGTAGTTTGAAAGCCATTGTGAGAGGCCTTGCCATCCAGGTTACTTCAAGAATGGAAAAAATCCCAGTTCTTGCTAGAGACCCAGTTCTTGCTAGAGACCCTTCATAAGAAACAACCCCATGATGCCTCCCTTCTCAAAAAACTATTAAAACTGATTTCTGGACTCTCTTAAAAGTTTTCAGAAAATTATTGCTCATCTTGACCAAAGGTCCTACTGTGAATGGAATAGGGCCTCTTGTCTATTGTCCAGGATGTTATTGGGAGGATAGCCTGGAATATTACTAAGGCTCTTCTTAATACCAAAGATGTAAAATTACCTAACCCCTGGTAATTACCAATACCCTAGCAGGGTATTATGACTGCCTTTATAATCTTAAAAACAATCTCAATACCTTTCAGCCCACAACAGCCAATATTGATAGCTTTTTGTATGAGCTGTGGTTCACTGAAATGGACCCTAGATGATAAATACCAGCAATATCATAGTTACTGGTGCTGCAAGCAACAACGAACCGTATATACTGTCAGATGTCATTTTATTAATAACATATAGAGACATTCTTGTTGTAAAGGAGCATCTTTTGCTTCTGTTTTCAGAGATTGCTTCAAAGAAAAAACGAGAGAGAGAGAGAGAGAGAGAGAGAGAGAGAGAGAGAGAGAGAGATACAAGGAATGAGACAGAGATACTGTAGATTGAGAGAGAGGGAGGGGGGCTCCTTATCAAGCTATTCTGCCATATATAATTTGGAGATAGTAGCTTCCACATTCGAGTAAATATTTGACAATGTTAATGGCAGGAGATGTTGCAGATATCATTATTTAAAATTTGTAATTTATCTTGGTAATACATAATGTAGAATATGATATGTAATAATATCAAATAGTAGTAGTAGCTTTATATGCTCTTTAAGCGATCTATAATGCCACTTAGCAGACAGAAAATACTGTAGGTTACAGTAACACAAGGACACATATAATATGTAACAAAGGCAAGTTTTCAAATACATTTCATGCAATTAATGTTTCATGGATTCAAGCAGTCACTTTGTTCTAGGTTGCAAGGTCACGGAGGCATAGCTCATAAGAGGAGTCATTCTGTGAATAGAGATTGGTACATGCTGTCACTTACAAGCAGACAGTACCCAGAATGCTGCTGGGCTGCAGGCAATCTTCTTTTAAAACTTTTCTTATGATCTGTTTAAATGTTATAGCAAAGTATCTAAGCTTCTGAAAAAATGATGGACCCTGGGATATGTACGGTTACAAAGATAGTCATTTAACAAAACAAAAATTACACAATTGTTTAAGATAAAATTCATTTTCCGCAATAACTACATTTCTCAAGAAACAAATGGTAGCATTCAATAATTATTTTTAAAATCATATCAAGATGTTTTCAATAAAAAAAAAATCAGTTGACTCTTTAAGAAGTGACTGTGTACATAAGGATACGTAACTGTATAGTCTTTATTATAAAATATGTTTCATTTACCATCTCAGGAACAAATTATTTGACATACCTGCTAATAAACATCTATGTCTGGAAGCCTAGTTATATAGCTTCTGTCTTTTGTTTTATTAGTTATTTCATTTCTTTACAACCCCGTGAGGTGCTTATTGTGCTAATATCCACAAACTATTTTTATTGACATATCTTCCAGAGAATTGTGAAATATCAGCACAAAGTACTGCTGAGGAAGGCTTTTAATCTATACTTAGCAATATACACTTGAGTCATATTTTATAAACTGTTCCTACCCTAATCATGCCACACCGCCCGACAGAAGGAACTGACCGCTGTTGTCCTAGCTCTGTTCATAGACTGTAAATTCCACAAAGGCAAATTTACAAGTACAGATTTATAGGTATAAATAGTAGGATAGGGAACGTTTTGTTACAACTATAATTTACATAAGTCTTTTCTTTAACATACTGTAATAAAAATCAAATAGGAAAATCAAATGGAGTGAAAATCACTTCATTCTAGGGTGCGCGTAATATTTAGGCAAATAAAAATCAGCTATGGCAGTTATTATTAGTCAAAAGTGTGATTTAGTGCAGGAGGCGCATATGAACTTTTGACCTGGAAGTGGTTACCATCCATCTTCATTCTTCTCCTCCTGTCATACTGCCCTGACGAAGAGTTAAGCTCGATACGCGTTGGCCTATGACAGGAGATTCTGCGGTTGATACGGTGGCGGAGGAGTGACGTTGTTGCTGCATGTGACAGGAGCAAACGAGGTTTGGAGGTTCCGGAGCCCCCAACTTGGAATAAGTTCTATCCACTTGTGACACCAATCACATGCATCTGGTAAACGTCCCCATCTGTACTATTGTGATTGAAGTTTTTTCATATTTGTTATTTTATTCGCAACTTATAAGGAAGCATTCACTTATATGTTATTAACTAGGTTCATGGATGAACATATTAAATATTCGTTTGTTATATGATACACTATGAGAATTGTTATTCTTTTTTCTTTCATATACATGATACAAAATTCATCATACTGTTATAAGGCGACAAGAGGAGAATCGCCATCTTAAGGAAAGGATTAAGGGCCTAATTCAGACCCGCTCGCAGGAGCTTTGCGCTCGCAAGCGGGTCGATGGTGGCCCAGTGCGTGTGCGCGAGCCCCGGAGCGAGCGCAAAAAGCACTCGCTCCGGGACTCACTACAAAAGGGGCGGCTGTCGATGTTGATTGACAGCTTGCCCCATTTTGTAGGTGTGCAGGGGGGCTGGCTTCACAAACGGAGGCGTTCCCATGCGAACACCTGCCGTTTGTGGGCGGCTCTACTGACATCACTAGTGATGTCAGTAGGTGGACTTCCTGCTCTAATAGTGCAGGAAGTCCACTGGGGCTTGCGGCAACGAGACCCTACCGCAAGGTTCTCGTCGCAAGCCCGATGGTCGCGATGGTCTTGACCATCGCGACCATCATCATGGCCTCTCGCATAATCTGTGGGTGGTACCCCACAGATATGCGAGTGGCCAAGAGGCCGCAAAAAAAAAAAAAGCACACGCCCTGATTCAGAGCGAGCGCTCGCTTTTTGCGAGCGTCTCTGAATCAGGCCCTAAGTATATATCTCATCACGTTACACTATTGTGCTGTGTGTTCATCTGTCTGCTGATATATGTGCAAGTAAGCTAGATAAACATTAGAACCAGCGCCAAGTATCTAAACACCTTTTCTATATACATATTGTGATTATGTGGGTTCAAGTGTACCCTAGTTTAGATCCAGGCAGCTGTTGTGTTCTACTGCACCCGGACAGTTCTCTACTTTTGAAATAAAAATAATGTTAACCATTATTGTGTTTTTTCGATTGTAATAGCTAATTTACAGCTTTTTCCCCATTGCACACTTTGAAGCTCGTTTAGAGCTTGATTTAGTAATGCACGCAAGTGCACTGCTGAATGCAGATTCTGGATTATCGTGAATCTGCGCGTGAGCAGGACCCATTCTGCGAGTGTGCAGAATGGGTCCTGCTCAATCGCACGCAAGCCCTTGAATGCCTCTGCCTGATTGACAGGCAGAGGCATGTAAGGGGTGGTGTGGGGGCGGCCGGTGTTCCCCAAAACAGGGTGTGTCCACCCCATTGCCGGGAGTGGCCAGTCCAGAGACTGTGTGGACGTACTCAGTCTTCTGGACTCGCAAGCCGGCCAGCCTGAGTAATCTGAGGCTTACTCAGCTGGCCGGCCACTCAGCGCCGTCCACCAGCGTGACCATCGACCACCGATGGTCGCGATGGTGAACCTAGCCTGCGACCTCCGTCGCAGTGCTGGGATCGCAAATGCAGCAGGGGGTGTCATACACTTCCTGCGGCATTTGCATTATTTCAAGGATCGCGTATCATTCATTTGTGGCTCCTAACGGAATGGGAATGTGAAGGGGCCGGTAAGCACAGGCTCAGCGTGCCCATCGACTACCAGTGATCACGATGGTGATCCCAGCCTGCGACGTCCATCGCAGTGCTGGGATTGCAAATGCAGCAGGGGGTGTCACACACCTCCTGCTGCATTTACATTATTGCTGCCTGCGTGCAGCTTTGCAGTTGCAATCCTAGCTGAATCAGGCCCTTAGATTTGGGTGTACATTTGTTTTTCTGTGCAAGATAATGCATTCTAGCACTGCACATCTGCACCAGGACTGCAAATGCCTACTTCCATATAGATTTTTTTTGTGTGTATCATTACTTTGTAGCTCCTAACGGAATGGGAATGTGAAGGGGCCGGTAAGCACAGGCTCAGTACAGTACAATGTAACTTAATTAGACTTGGATACATTTCCAGATACAATTATTGGGTGGTGGAGGGCTGGTGCAGATATACTGTATATAATGACTAGCTGAAGTACCTGGCATTGGCCGGGTTTAAATTTTCAAGTTATTAAGTTTTATTGGGGGAGATGTACGAAGCCCAGAAGCAGTATCAGTGCACTTTATGTGCGCTGATACCGCTTCTCCCCGATGTATTATCGGGGGTCTGGGCGGTAAATGACAGGGGTGCCCCAGTCATTATCGGCGCTGCTATCTATAAGATAGCAGCGCCGAGCGGCAGGGCCATGTACGAATGGTCATACCGCATGACCGTTCGTCCGGCTGTAGCTGTCGTTATCGACAGCTACAGCCTGGCGCTAGCCTATACCCACAGCAGGGACAGCGCTGTCCCTGCTGCGGCGGCTGCCGGCTCCAGGGCTCCACGCAGGGATCTCGCAATACTTGCGAGATCCCGTGCATGCTCAATGGAGCCGGCCGGGACATAGACACAGCGCATCAGCACTAGGCTGATGCGCTGCTGTCTCTAGCGGGTAGCGCCGGAGGGGGGAGTTAACGCTCCCCCTCTCCGACCGATGAGATGTTTATAGATCTCATCGGTAGTGCTTCCTGCTTCGCCTCGGTAAAGAGGCGAAGCGAGAAGCGTTATAGCGGCACGTTAAGTGCCGCTATAATACATCTACCCCATTATGTGATGTCGTACAAATCTATACAGTGGAAGGCCCAGAACAGGCTCCCTGTGTCAAAGTTCTGCCCAGCATACACCAACGAGAGGTCCGACCGGGACCCCAACCACTCCATTAGGCATCCCAGACCAATTGCCACCCCTCTGTGAAGTTATTATCTAAATCCATCCAGTGAAAGGCTCGGAACAGGCTCCCCAGTTCAAAGTTCTGCCGTGCGTACACCAACGGGAGGTCCGACCAGGACTTCAACCCCCTACTATGTCTTCTGGCATCCAATGTTACCACTCTGAGTTTTCTTCCAAATCCATCCAGTGGAAGGATCAGAACAGGCTCCCCAGGTCAACGTTCTGCGCAACCCACACCAACGAGAGTTCCGACCAGGACCCCCCTAAAACCTGGCCAGGATTCAACTGGATGACCTCGCATTGGCTTCATCCCAATCGGTGCATGGGTGTATTTTCAAGTTATTACATTTTATTATGTGATGTTGTCCAAATTCATACAGTGGAAGGGCCAGAACAGGCTCCTTGGGTCAAAGTTCTGCCCAGTACACTCTGCCGGATGGTCCGACCGGGACTCCAACCTCTCCATTAGGCATCCCAGACCAATTGCCACCCCTCTGTGAAGTTTTCATTCAAATCCATCCAGTGGAAGGCCCAGAACAGGCTCTCTGAGTCAAAATTCTGCCCAGCATCCCTGGGTCAAAGTTCTGCCCAGCGTACACCAACGGCAGGTCTGACCGGGACCTCAACTCTCTAGTAATTCTTCTGTGATCCAATAATACCACTCTGAAGTTTTCGTCCAAATCCATCCAGTGGAAAGCTCAGACTACCAACCCTGGTCTAAGTACTGCCCAGCATACACCAATGGGAGGTCTAAAGAGGGCCCTAACCCCCTTAAAACCAGGCCAGGAGCCAACTGGACCACCTCGCATTGGTTTCATCCCAATCGGTGCAGGGGTGTCTGAATGCATAACCGGACAGACAAACTAACGAACAAACATACCAATGAATTTTATATATAAGATATGTTGCTCTGTCGTTTTGTGGTCTAATAGCTATTTAGTATCGAAAAAGTAAGCTATGAAAGATTTGGCAGCTTTACCTTAAGGGCTGTGGAAGATATTCACCCCAACAAACAAACAAACTTCATATATATATATATATAGAGAGAGAGAGAGAGAGAGAGAGAGAGAGAGAGAGAGAGAGAGAGAGAGATTATATTATCTAGCAATTCCTAGCAGCTTCTGATAACTAGATTTGATTATTTTGGTAAAAAGTACATTCTTGACCTATTATATATGTAACAACATATATCATGTGAATAAAATATTTCTCTAATGAACTTGGCAAGAAGGTTTGCCATACATTACATTAGCACTGGTTAATATGTAGAATTGAGGGGGTGATAGCACATTCACAAACAGGACCTTAATCTGGACGAAACCACAAAATGCAGCCCCCATGCAAGCACAGGAGCAGATGTGCCAGAAATACGATAAGATTTGTGGCTTCATTGAGTTTAAATATGCTAGTAAAAAGGCAGTACACAATTCATAGACATTATAGTAAATACACAGAGAGTACAGATAATAAGTGTCAGTACCAGCATTCATGGACAGCACTGGCCGGCCTCTGACACTCAGCAGGTCACTGATTGCTGGCCTTTCCAATTAGGATTCTTAACAGAACCCAGCTGAGCTCAGCCTCAGGCTAGAGATTACATAAAACCTCTCACAGGAGTCACCACTAACTGTTGTTTAAACTCTGGTATTCGGTTTCCTCCACAGCAGCACATTCTTACCCTTATTTACATCTAAGGTGTTTCCAGGCAGACTTCACATACAGTACAAGCTAAGTAGTCTGTGGCTTTCACTGAGTAAAGTGCATATCCTCTTGCAGGCATTCCTGGTGAAGTCTGGCATCAATACTGTCCTCTGAGTTGACATGGAATGACGAATCCTCTTAGTTATCTTCTGGAAGGGATTGGCAGACCACATCAAGGATGTCCTAGCATCCAGAGAACTTCCACCGCCACTAGATAGCATGATTTCCACTTGGATCAATTGTGTCATTTAGCTGACTGAAAGGGCAGCTGAGAGAGGATGGCTCCAAGACCTGTAACCCAAATACCTAGATACCAACCACCTTGTTACCAATATGAGGAACACATACAGCATGCCTTACACGACAGGAGCGAGAAAGGAACCTTAAGCACAAACAAGCCATGCCAAGTCAGGACCAATTAGTCCAGACTAGGTAATTATTCAGAAGCCTACCCTGAACCTAAACTCTTCTTGGTATTCATCACCCTCAGTACCACCAAGGGCAAAACCATGCTACAAGCATTTATTGATTCCGGGGCAGCTGGCAATTTCATTTCTGCTAACTTTGCTAAAGACAGGGGTCATTCTCACTGATATCCGTGGATGGGGGTAAGATCCCACACATATGTCACAAAGGGTACTACTGCTACTCACACGCAAACAGAAGCCACTCATTCCGAAGTCATCTTCTTTCTGGTCCTGCCACATCCATGCACCTTATAATTTTAGAGCTACCATGGCTACATCTGCACTCGCCCACACTGGACTGGTCCTCTTTGGAGATCAAGGCATGGGGGACCAAGTGTCAACTACAGTATGCTGCCTCACCAAAGTGGTCAAGAATAATTCCATGACACTATGCCACTCTGAATTCACAATGATCCTACCCCATCCACTACTCTGAATTCTCAGACGTCTTCGATAAATGGAGAGTGGAGCAGAGGCCACCCCACTAGGAGGGTGACTGAGGAAATGAACTGATTCCAGGAAAGTCCCCACTTCGGGAGCAGGTTTTCTCACTCTCATTGCCAGAGACCAAGGCAATGTCAGACTACATCCAGGAGAACCTAGTGAAGGGATTGGAAAGTCCAAATCACCTGCTGGATCTGGGTTCTTCTTCATAACCAAGAAGGATCAAGCACTCCATCTTTGCATCGACTACAGGGGTTTCAATGCCATAACAATTAAAAATGTGTACACCATCCCACTTAATACTGAACTATTTGACCGTCTGAAATGGGCCACTGTCTTTACCAAGCTGGACCTGAGGGGGGCCTATAACATTATCTGGATTCGACAACGAGCGTAGTCGAAAAATGCTTTTAACACAACGGACAGGCATTTTGAATACTTGGTAATGCCCGTCGGGATCTGCAAAGCCATGCAGGCCTTCTAGGGGTTCATGAATGAGATATTCCAAGATCTCTGGTACTTGTGTGTCATAGTCTACATAAATGACATTTCAATATTTTCTTCTTGACTCATGACCCACCATCAACAAATAAAAGAGTCGCTGAAATTAATATGAGCCAACAACTTATACGGAAAATTGAGTTTCAGAGGACCTTGATACCTTTCCTTGGGAACCGCATTTTGGACACAGGTATGGAGATGGATCCGGTAAAATTCCACTATCAATGAGTAATAATTGCCTACTGACCTCCAAGCCACAAAATGATTCCTGGGGTATTTGAACTACCAGCAGTTCATTAAGAACTACTCCATGGTGGTAGCCTTGATGACAGCCCTCACCAGGAAAGGGTGCAACCACAGACAATGGCTGCCAGAAGTCATTCAGGCCATCAATACTTTAAAAAGTCCTTCAATTCAGCCACTATCTTCAAACAGTCGGACACCTCTTTATCCTTCATACTACAGGTGGATTAATCCTCCATTGGCACTGTGGCTAGTACTATCCTAGCGGAATACACAGGGAAATTTCACCCCTGTGAATATCATTCCCATAAGATACTTCCCAACGAGATGAACTACAGCATTGGGGACAAGGAACTCCTTGCCATTAAATTGGTGCTTCAGGAGTGAAGACATGTGCTTGAGGAGGCTGTACAACCGGTGACAGTATTTACAGATCACAAAAACATATCTGCATTTGGCCAGCAGACTGATCCCAATACAAGCATGCTGATCAGTGTTCTGTTTGAGGTTTCAACTCACTATTATCTTTCGGATGGGCTCTCGAAACACAAAAGCAGATGATCTATTCTGCTTGTTTGACAACACGGACAGAGAAAAGGAGGTGATTCCCAAACCACTCCTTGCCAGCTAGTATACTAACAGTTACGGATACCATCCTGGCAGGAGTTCCCCCCAGCAGATCATTCCTGCCAGAAAAGCTGAGACCCAGATTACTCTGCTGGGCCCACACATCACTGTTTTGGAAATCCCAGGACTAGGAAAATGACCCACTTAATCTCCAGATCTTATTGGTGGATGACTTTCTCAACAAATGTGCAGGAATACGTCTCTGCTTGTGACATGTGCCCAACACAAGACCCTGAAGATGAAGCTCCAAGGGCCCCAGCATCCAAACCCCACTCCAAGTCAACCTTGGTCCAGCATCAGCATGGACTTTATAACCAGCCTGCCACCATCTAAGAGGTGTAACACCATCTGGGTTATAGTGGATCAGTTCACCAAGGTCCATTATGTAGCCCACCCTTCAAGGGCATACCCTCAACTACAGGTTTTAGATGTCCACAGATACAGAACTTCAATATCTGATAGACTGGAATGGATACAAACTAGAGGAATAAACCTGGATGGGGGCATTAGATGTCTATGCTCCACAAGTTTCCAGTCAAATCCCTGAGGAAGTTTCCCCATAATAAGATCTGTGGGTGTCTGGTGGCCTCTCTTTTGAGGGGTACTGCCAGTACCAGCAGTCATGAACAGCACTGGCCTGCCTCCAATACTAAACAGGCCACCGATTGCTGGCCTTCCCAATTAGAATCCTTAACAGAACCCAGCTGGGCTCAGCTTCAGGATACCAATGACATAACACCTCTTTCATGTGTTACCACTAACCTCCAACACTAATGGCTCATTCAGGGAATCCCCCATCAGCCAGTCACTAAAAGAACCTGCTCAGTGCACTCCTCTAATGCTTGAGTATAAATTGTGTCTACATAGGTGCTCCCTCTCCAGAACTATACTCTCCAGTTTAGTTTTCTTCCAGTGTTGACAGCAGCACATCCATACCTGCATTTCCATCCATGTTGTCCTCATGCTAGTTAAGTACTCTGCTGCTTTCCCGGTGGGAACCAATTACAGTGGACCATGACCAGGGCCTTCATTGAGTAAAGTCCATATTCTCTTGCAGGGATTTCTGTTGAAGCCAGTGGGGGTCCTCGCCATGGTCTTTGGTTGTGCCAATTCCACCTGTTTGCATTTAACTGTGCGTTACCCTTGCTGTTTGTTTTGACCACCAGGCTTGAGTTACACTTTGTGTATATCATTGCATGCTACACACTGTTCCCCTAGTGCCAACACTTCTGTGCTTCTCAAAGCACGCTATGTGATGTTCCCACAGTGCCAGCACATGTGTATCTCATTACATACTATGCGCTATTCAAACAGTGGCAACACCTCCATATACCCTATTCCACACTACGTGCTGTACAAACAGTGCCAATGGATCAGTGTACCTGGTGGAAAGCTACCAAAATCTCACACTTTGTACCATCGGCATACTGTGATAAATACCTCACGTTATTCTATGGCTACCACCTTTTAGAGTATTGCAGCTATACTTCTTTCAGTGTGTTCTTCCGTAGAAGCAAAATCCCAAGGCTTCACAATAAGTACCTAACTCATACTTGCCTACTCTCTCGGAATGGCCAGGAGGCTCCTGAATCTTGGGTGGTGCTCCAGGGCCGTCCAGAAGAGTATTCAAGTCTCTTGGTCCAAAGCTGCTGCTGTCCACGTCTGACTGGTGCCGCCCACTCCAAAGTGAAGTGTGTGGTCGGCCAGCCAATGACGTGGTTTGCGCTAAATTGCATCATCGTAGCCCTGCTTCACGCTTTACAATGGCGGTAATCTCAGGCATTATATAGCAGGGATGGAGCTACAATGATGCAATCGTGTGGTCATGCCCCGGCAAAGCCTACCTATGCTGCACCACGCAGCCTGCTATGCCACCCTGGTTGCCCCCTCCCAGAAGGGGCAGCCAGAAAGTCAGCAAGTATGACCTAACTAGCTTAAAGCCTGTTAAATACAAAATGAACCAGGTGCATACAAAATGAACCAGGTGCAAATATACAATTAAATCTATTAAATATAATATATGAATAAAATAATTATATTATAATATATAAATATAATAAATATATGGATAGCCTTTCCCTTCCCACATGGAATATTAAACATAGTTGGGGAAGATGTATCAAGAGTGGAGAAGTGGACAAGTTGCCCATAGCAAATAATCAGCATCTAGCTAGCAGAATGGGATTGAAATACCGACGGCTTAATAGCCGCCGTTTCTAATCCCGATAGTGAGAGACCGACAAATGAAGATCTCGATGGGCGCCCGTAAGTATACTAACCCTCCTCTCTCACCTAACCTCCCCACTAGTGCCTAACCCTAACCTCGTCCCAAGGGTGCCTAAACCTAACCCCCCTCCCCGCACCCTAAACCTAAGTCCCAGGGGGGGGATGCCTAACCCTAACCTTCCCGCCTAGTGCCTAACACCCCCTTTTCCTAGCCTAACCCTAACCTTCCCCGGGGGGGGGTGCCCAACCCTAAGTCCCCCCGGGGAGGTCCCTAAAGCTGACCCCCACATCCCCTGGCTAAGTGCATACTTAGAAACAGACAAATCTTTCCCATATGTGCATACTTACCCAGCAGGAGGACGATCGGTCTGGCGTCCTTCGGCGTTCCGGCGTCGGGATTAACTTATGCGTCGTATTTCGACGTCTATGTTAAATCCCTTGCCGGAATGACACTGTCGGGATTGAGACCATGTGGCCGCCGGTCTCATAACTACATCCCCTAGCTAGCATATCAAGTATATTCTAGAAAATTATATGTAGAGACTAATTGGTTAATATGTGCAACTTCTCAACTCTTTGGAAGAATTGATACAACTGCTACTCAATATTTTTTTTAGCGGAGAGTTCAGTGCACTATGATCTTGCTTTTAAATCACAGCTGCAGCAGTTTTACTTAACTTGCACTACTGGGTGTGTCTTAGATACATTTGACCAATCAGACCTGGCCTATTGCTGTCATCATAATCATCATCCACCAGGGATTGAGCACCCGCAGGTCATGTCCCATCCAAACAGATTCATTTGTGCTTTTATGACAGTAAATTTAGGCATATTTTGCATCAACATGAACTTACTGTACTTTGCTCGTATGTACACGCCTCACGTAGCGCCATTGTCATAGGGGATCGTGAATCCAACTTACCTGGAAAAATGTACGCACATTGCAAACAGAGCAACTCTGAATAAGGTCCATAATATTCAAAAATGCATTGGATGTCTTTTCTTCAAGAAATGCTAAAGTTAACAGAGGACATTACAGGGACAAGTGATGAAGGGAATTGTGTCAGATGGGATGCAGTCATAATACTGACAGTTGGGATGCCGGCGCCAAAATCCTGACACCAGTCAGAATCTCAGCGCTGTCATTCCAACAGTAAGAGTGAGGGTTAGGGCTAGCGCTAGGCACTAGGGGGAGGATTAGGCACTAAGGGAGGAGGGTTAGGTTTAGAGTTCGGGGGGAGGTTAGGTTTAGGTACCAGGGAGGGAGGTTAGGTTTAGGCAGCACAGAGGGAGGATTAGGATACTGACCGACAGGTGTCGGTATCCTAACCCTGTCGGGGTGACGGCGTTGGAATTCAGAGCACCGGGATCCAGAGCTTCGGCATCCCGTACCCAAAGCTATTAGATTTCCCTTTCCCCTGTGAGGCTGAGCAGGAAACTTGTAGTTTTGTTTTGCTTTCCTCTGGATTACCACAATAAGAATTTTCTGAAACTCTGAACATAAAATATTATTAATTACGTGATTTTCTTCACTCTGTTAGAAGCCTGATAGTCAATAGCAGAGTGGTAAGACAAATAAGCAGGGATGGAGTATCAATGTGACTAAAACATCAATGGGTTTATGTGTTCTTAACACAGGGCTGGTTATACATTAGGTACAGCAAGTCCTTGGTAATAAAGACAAAAAACAATTCATGATAGAACTTTTATACGAGCCAAAAAAAAGATTAATATTAAGGTCGGTACACAAATAGCAGCTGTAAATTACAACTGCTAATGGATCCCCCGGGGCTATCCAATTAGCCCCGAAGTCTAGCCCGACACTGGAGTTTATCTGGGATTTTTTGGGGGACCTGCTGTGTCCTGAAATATAATCCCCGAAAAGTGCAGTGTTTTTGCTGCTGCCGCGATGGAGAAGACACATAGGTTCATGAACTTATCATGGATCAGCCGAACAAACAGGATACACTGATAAAAAAAATCACTGAAAAACGGGGATTACAGTAGAAAAATTTCTGTTTTTCGCTCCCGAAAATATATTCAGGCTAATTGGATACCAGCCTCAGTGATTTTCAAGTAACAGAAAGTAGAACTTTGTTTATGTAAATCTATTTTGGAAAATAGTATTTGTATATGTGAGCCAAAATAAAAATCCATAAAAGGTGCAAACAGCACAAAGCTACAGCTGGTTGATCTGGTAATACCATAACAGGGAAGGCCATAGTGCTTAGGGGAATTATGCCCCCAACAAAATACAGGCCATCCGGAATCCAGAGATCCATGGACTTGGCATATAGGCATAATTGGATCAAAAAAACAAAAACAAAAAAAACTATATATATATATATATATATATATATATATATATACCTAGGGGTATATTTACTAAGAATTATGGCTACCCAGATGTTTTTCCCAATCAATCAAATTTACTAATAATCGTATTTGACTGAATCGTGTTTTCCGATGGTCCATGGAATTGTGGGCCAGATTCAGACCTGCTCGCGAGTGCTGAGCGCTCGCAAGCGGGTCGATGTTGCCCAAGTGCACATGCACACGAGGGAGCCGGCTCAGTCGTGCGCATGCGCGAGACCCGAA
The DNA here is from genome assembly GCA_031769625.1 of Taudactylus pleione. Lineage (NCBI taxonomy): Eukaryota > Metazoa > Chordata > Amphibia > Anura > Myobatrachidae > Taudactylus > Taudactylus pleione. The sequence goes on along the minus strand of JAUIMM010000052.1, from coordinate 37,926,966 downwards.
TAACAACGGCCAAGCTGTCGTTATGGGTCTAGCAGCAAAGGGGGCGTGCTGTCGATGGTGATTGACAGCACGCCCCCTTTGGTGGGCGTGCCGGGAGCGTGGCTGCCCAGACTGACGCGTTCCCATGGGAACGCCTACCGTCTGGGTCCGGCCCCACTGACATCACTAGTGATGTCAGTGGGAGTGCTTTAGGCTCTGAAAGAGCCAAAAGCACTCCAGGGCTTGCGGCAGCGAGACCCTACCGCAGGGTCTCGTCACAAGCTCTGAATCAGGGCCGTCCTTGCTCCTTTTTGTAGCGGCCTCCTGGCCGCTCGCATAGCTTTGGGTGACCACCCACAGCTATAGCGAGCGGCCAAAATGATGGTCGCGATGGTCATCATTTTGACCGCTCGCTATAGCTGTGGGTGGTCACCCACAGCTATGCGAGCGGCCAGGAGGCCACTCCAAAAAGGAGCAGGGACGGCCCTGATTCAGAGCGAGCGCTCTGTCAGAGCGTCCGGCTCTGAATCAGGGCCTGTGTTTGATCATGTCGTATTGGATGGAATGAATAGAGCTGTGTGTTCTGCATAAGCACTGCACAGATCAGTGTGATCTGTGCAGTTCCTCTGTGCTATAGGTGTAATAAAGGGTCACCCCTAAAAGCATAACCAGGTCTGGACCTCTGAGCCCCTTCTGGTACAGGAAAATTGGGGGGAAAAATGACTGAGGGGTTCCCTCTATTTTCGTATAATCAGCACTGGGCTGAACCAGCCGGGGAGCTTACACTATAGCAGGGAGACACACAGCATGGAGTCCCCCTGCCATGATGCAGAGCAGCCCCAAATTGGTCAGCCCAGGGCTGGCAATCCTTGGAAAGTGGGGACCCCCTCCAAAAAATAGGGTCTGCCCTCCCGAGGATCAACCAGCTTTTAGCCCAGGGCTCTTCCCTACACCCTTGGAAGTTATGGATGCAGGGCTAATGCATTAAATATAGAAATAATATTGTTCTTCACAGTGGGACTACAGATCCCAGCAAACCTGCCTTGCGGCACTTGTAGAACAAAAAATGCCAGCATGCCCCTGGCACTTTTACCCCCACTGTGAAGAAAGTATTGTATATAAAAAAGACAGGACATGGATCTGGAATATTTTAACCCTTTATTATGCATGTATATACAGCGCTTGCCCTGGAGAATGACAGAACCCCCACGTGGGTTCCTGCACCTTAGCCATGATTGGCTAAGGGTCACTTTTAGCCAATCAGCAGCCGCTGTCATATTTTGGGTTCCACACTTTCAGAGGATTGCCAGCCCTGTGCTGACCAGTTTGAGGCTGGTAAATGCTTTGGTAAGGAGTCCCCACACTGTATGTCTTCCTGCTATGGCATTACCACCACGCACGTTCAGCCCAGTGCAGGTTATAGGAAAATAGGGGTAGCAGAATGGGCTTAGAGGTCCAGGGCTGGTTATGCTTTGGTGGGGACCCCACACCATTTTGCTTCTTAAATTGTAACCCTTTATTACACCTATAGCACAGAAGCATTGCACAGATCAGGTGTTAGGTTTCTACATAAAACAAATCTTGAAACAGCAACATATTACAATTAATTCCATAATATATGAACAGCCTTGTAACAGAAGGAGCATGTTACAACAGTGAAATCATATTTTTATCTGTACCAGCTAGTTTGCGTGCTCTGCCTGGAGCCTGCCTGAAAACCATCACATATGCCTCATTGACCTACTTTGTGAAAAGATTATCTTGAGCAAAAAACGAGACTCACAAATATCATAAAGTTTAAGAATACATTATCTTTTTGAAGTTATACAAGTCTATGGTTTTAAAGGTTGAGTTGATCTGCCAAGCAGTTTCTATTAGTGAAAGATACATAATTCATCTACAGATAACAAGGGGCCTGATAAATAGACTGACAGTATTGCAATTGCAGCTGCTTTCTCACACGGATTGCAGTTGCTAAAACATGCTAATGCATTCCACAGCATAGCCAACCATAGGGACACCCACTGCTGCCTACTCATATTCGTCCAATGACAAACATCGATGCAGATCTGGTAGCCATGCAGCAAGTCTGACCTGTCTCCATCACTGCACCTCTCATGACAGGAAGTGAGCTCTCATGCTGCAAAGGAGATCGCAATAGCTAATTTATGCACATCAATGAAAGGGCATTTAAACGATCAGACACGACTGCATTTGCTAAACCACCCCCTGTTATCTCCCCCAAATGCCGACTACCTGTCACTCACTTTGTGAATTAATCCTCTGTGCGGGCGTCGCAGTGGCTTACTGCTGCATCTTTCGTGAAAGGATGTTGAGGGCTGCAGTGTGTTGAGAACACACAATACGATATATATCGTACAATAGATAGTTCCGACACAGATCGTTTAGTGTGTAAGTTCGATTTGTCGTTAATGATGGGACCATGCAATGAACAATGTTACATGCAGCATAAAATGTCACATGGTACACCGGATAGTGCTGTGTGTACGGCGCGTGCGATGTATTGTTACATCGCATTGCATTGCTTAAGCAGCAGGGCCAACTTGTAGATGCAAATGGCAGATGATCTCATTGGGTAGAGGATATGAACGAAATAATAACAAAGTTTATACTTTGCTTCGGGTCGCTGGTACACGGTAGACAAAGAAGATTTGTTGAAGGTAAATGTTGTATATCAAGCTTGTAGTGCTGATCCTACAGTAAGCAAGCGACGTCTTCAGGTCTCCCATTGGTTTAACTGTGCTTTTTTCCTGTCTAAGGAGTTTCCTTTTAAAAATACGGAATAGCATTTTGGCAATGGTCTGATGCTAAGTTGGGAGTACAGTACGTATACCACCCAACATCTGGGAGATGAAAGTAGGGACACCAGGCATGCGCCCAAGGTGTGCATCCAAAAAAAGGGTGTGCTCTCATAGTATAGGGTTTGGCCCCATGGCACACGTCGTTTACAGCACTATGGCCATGTACCCAGCACTCCTGGAGATGCTGGGCTGCCCCCAGGCTGTTCCTCGCACTGTAGATGCCCCAAAAATCGGGACAGTTGGGAGGCATGGTGTACATCTGTTCATGAAATATGTAACAGAGAATACATACAACAACATCCAGTGGTTGTAGAGGGCCAGTATACTGACACTTCTCCACTGCTTTGATTGCAGAACCATCAGGTTTAATTGATTTTAATAAATTTCCACTTTGGCTACATTCATAAGCAGATTCAGTTATATCTTATACTTGCAGCCCCTTCTGCTGACAGAGTGCTGAAGGGAGAGGAAGGTGTAGGCAGTATACAGTAAAGGCATCTTCCTGCAAGTGCGACAGCTTATTAAATAAAAAAAAAGTGGTACCCGCTCAAATGTGTTTCTTGTACCAGAACCAATATTACAGTTTGGTAGCAGAATATTTGGGGGTGGGGAAAGGGCACAAACAGCATAGGGTAACACTTGAAAAAGCTGTAACTAAACTATGTCAGGCCGGGCTGGTTTCACTATGGCCCATACTCAATTAGCCGCAAAAAGTTTGAGACTTTTCATCTGTTGTACTTTCCGCCGCATTCACCTGTTTGGGACACGAATTCGCGGCATGTGCGTCCCCGCGTTTCAGCCTATTCAATTACAGAACAGGCGAAAAGGCAAATAGGCGAATGCATAACAGCCGGAAAGTAGTGAATAGATTGGGGGAATCAGTCTGTACCCCAAAATAAGATGCACTGACACTGGAAATCATTACAGATGTGTACTGTTAGCCCTAATAAATGTACTTTGTGTCCTTAAGTTGTGTTAAAAGCTTTCTAGAAGCTTTTTTGTAACAGTGGTGAAGAATGATATAAAACAGTATTTTTTGTTAAAATAAGTAGTCCAGTCAAATTTGGGGTACTTGAAAATGGGTGCTAAATTATTTTTGTGTCTCTAAAATGCACTTTTAAAAAAATTGAAAAATACACCTGCTGCATGCACCTACAATCCTAAAAACACCTGCCCCATCCAAACAGCACCTCAAGAAACCTATTTTTCTACATTTTATCCTTGTCCCTCCACTTTTTTCTTTTTCGCCCCGAAAATTACATGTATTTTTTGGGGTGTTCTGAGGTAGTCATTTTTTTTTATTGCTGATTTGTCCTTTGGGGAGGGGGGGATCCAAAGGGTTCTGAATCAATTCCCCACATTTGCACCCCAAAATAGAGATTTTGCACTTTTTTCCGTCTGCCATTCATTGGAGAAACTTTTACACCTATTCCAGTGCATTGACTTTCCACTTAGGCAAAGACGTCCTAATTGAATTTGGAGATAAGACGCAAACAGGCGAAAGGCGGCAATAGGCGAGACTTTTTAGCCAATTACGGCTTTTCGCGTCTAATTGAGTCCGGCCCTATAACAGAGGACAACACAGCGTCCATTACCCCCTGTCATAATGTCACTCAGGCCTAGCCTGTTCAGCACAGGGCTGAATTCCTTAGAGTCAGCATAAAAAAATGCAGGACCTTCCTTAGAAAGTAAACAACCTATGTTGAAAACAAAATAAATGTAAAAGTCTATCATCATGCTATAACCTCTCTGTTTCTGAGGCTTTACCCACCCCTGTGCTTACCCTCTTTTGACACTTTTTTCTAACATCAATATCTGTCATTTTTGTATTCAGTGACCACACAAAATATACCTTGTCTTTTCATAAAGCTTTGATTTTTCCAAAACTAGCATTAGTTTATTTATCTGACATATTACAGATAGTCTACCCAAAAGGCTTGAATAAGCGTTTAAAAAAAAAAAAAAAAAAAAATTAAATTGCAAGGAAGTTAATATAAAACATTTATTTTACTTTTTGAACTACCACCAAGAAAAAGTTTGTGGTTCTTTTTCATTAGTCAACCTTTCCATAACAACAGAGAGCTGGGATCTACCCGTACCGAAGCTACACAATGTTCTTGCTTTTCTTTTTCTTTTTTCACTTGTTTAAATGAAACACATAATATGATAGAGAAACCAAATATCTCATTTGGAAAATTATACAACCTCTGCATGAAAATGATAACCGAACAGGGCCATCAAAGTGTGGGGCCCAGTACAAACTGAAACAGTCAGAGCCCATCCCATCTGTATCCCCTCCTTTTTCTCTCACCTGCTCCCGCAACCCACTGTCCACGTGCCCCACATCTTCTTCCCTTTGTGAGTTAGTGTGATCATAAGACTTAATGTTCTGTGATAAAAAATATTGTTCTGCTGCGGAAATTTTCATGAATCAAAACTAAATATAATTTAAACAGGAAATTAAGCAGAAATGAAGCAGAATTGAGCAGTTATGAAATATGTCTGAATTTAATTAAATTAGAAAAACACTGAATAGCTGCTACCATACAATAATTCTGTTTTCAAAGTCCAGTACTGTACAGATTTTTCATGTATAATTATATATATAATCACACATATATAATCATACACACACATATATATATATATATATATAATCATACATACATACATACATATATTTTGCACAGTACTGTGCAAAAGCTTTAGGCAGGTGTGGGAGACGCAGGGCTAAAAATAAAGCAAATTTATCAAAAAAGACATAACAACATTTGAAACTATTTGCCTGGCCTTGTTGCATTATTTTGTAGTGCCTCCATTCACTTGCTATATATATATATATATATATATATATATATATATATACACACATCCAAGGAAAAAAAGTCACTCAGAGATTTCAGTAAAACAGCAAATAACGTGTATTGGTCGCCGAATGTTTCAGGGCCAAAGCCCCGTCTTCAGAACCACATCATATACAGAAAACACTTACAAGACATTAAAACGCTCACCCCGTTAAGTACCTCTCGACCCACATAGAAGTTAATCCTCAGTCGTCTATCAGGTACCGTTCAGCGTACGCACATCACCACCGCACTTCCGGGAGCATCAGTCCTCGCTGCCATGGGAATCACAACAAATACATTATATATATCATCAGATGCCCATGTGTCTTGGCCTATATTGGCAAAACGTCCGTGTACCATGCGGATTAGGATGGCTCAACACAGAACTGCGATACGACAATCCATTGACGGAAGAGACAGTGATCAACCAGTGGCCCATCACTTTAAGGAAGCAAGACATCCATTGGCCACACTGTCCTACAAAATCATTGATCACATACCGGCATCAAAGAGAGGAGGAGACAGGGACAAACAATTACTCCAACTTGAAGCCCAGTGGATACATAGGATGAATACTGTGTCCCCATATGGACTCAGGGCCTGATTCAGAGCCGGACGCTCTTTCAGAGCACTCGCTCTGAATCAGTGCCCGCCTATTGTATTTTTAGAGCGGCCTCCTGGCCGCTCGCATACCTGTGGGTGACTACCCACAGCTAGTGTGAGCGGCCAGGATGATGGTCGCGATGGTCAAGACCATCACGACCATCGGACTTGCGACGAGATCCTTGTGGTAGGGTCTCGTTGCCACAAGTCCCAGTGGACTTCTTGCTCTTACAGAACAAGAAGTCCACCCACTGACATCACTTGTGATGTCAGTGGGGCCAGTCCCAGATGGTAGGCGTTCCCATGGGAACGCCTCCGTCTGGGCAGCCATGCCCCGGCCTGCCCACCAAAGGGGGTGTGCTGTCACTCAACATCGACAGCATGCCCCCTTTGGTACTAGACCCGGAGCGACGGCTTGACCGTCACTATCCGGGTCTCACGCATGCACATGACGGAGCCGCCTCCGTCGTGCACTTGCGCACTGGGCCAACATCGACCCGCTTGCAAGCGCTCAGCGCTCGCGAGCGGGTCTGAATCAGGCCCAGAATGAGGACCTATCTTTTGCTTGTTTTCTATGATTGTCTACCTTACCCTGTCTGTCCTATCTTGTGTGTATATAGGTGGTCTGTCTTATTCTCATCATGTGTATATAGTCCATGTCTTCTGTAGCATTCTTTGATATGATCCTTTAGGTTTCACAGTGTGTGCACTATTGCAGGTTGCACCAGATGGGTAGCATCGACTTGCACCACACATGCCAACCATGCTCAGGCATATCACTCATGTATAGTCATTTTATCATCCATTGTACCAAGTGGGTATCCCACTTTTGGTCGCACTTCATATCATATGACCTTGGTGCATACCCTCATTAGTGGTCTACAGTGAGGACTTCCCGTGATGGAGAATGAATGTCTTGTCTTAAATACTTACAACCATACAGCGCTGCACATGCCCGATCTCGTCCGATCTTGGAAGCTAAACAGTGTCTGGCTTGACTAGTAGTGGGTCGGGCGGCCACCCAGGAAGACCGAGTGTTGTCAGCAAAATAACTTGTACCATTTTGGTTATCCGGATGATGTTCCCACAGTTTCTACCTCTATGTACAGGAGCTCCACCGCTTGGTCACATGAACAGAGTGCTTTACCTTACTGACAGGACAGCAAAAGTGTTGCTGAGTTCTGCCTTATTACCTTAGTATGCTGGTCCAGCACCATTCAGTATTGTCGTGCTTCCATGCATCATACACCCATTTGGTACTTGCACACTATATCATCACCAGGGGCTGGCTGGCAACTTTTAGCCTGGTGGGCAAATGCATGCAGGCGGCCCTGGCAGAGGAGTAGCGTGTAGCCAGGGTGCCTGAAAGAACGGGTGTGCTACGGCGCCCCCCCCCCCCTCAGGAGAGGACACCCTTATGCAGGCCTCGAGTAGTGCCCCCAGTAGTGATCCCCCCTATGCAGTGCCCCTTGTGCCCCCAGTAGTAAGCCCCTTATATAGTGCCCCCAGTAGTGGTAACCCTTATGCAGTGCCCCTTAAATAGTGGCCCCAGTTGTAGTCTTCCCCCTATGCAGTACCCCCACTATTGCCCTTTATATAGAGCCCCCAGCAGTGGTCCCTCGATGCAGTGCCCCCAGTGGTAGTCCCCTCCCCCCTATGTAGTGCCCCTACTAGTAGTCCCCTCCCCCCTATGCAATGCCCCTAGTAGTAGTCCCCTTGTAGTGCCTCTAGTAGTAGTCCCCCCCAGTAGTAGTACCCCCTTGTAGTGCCCCCAGTAGTAGTAGTCCCCCCTCCCTTGTAGTGCCCCCAGTAGTAGTAGTCCCCTCCCTTGTAGTGCCCCCAGTAGTAGTAGTCCCCCCCTTTGTAGTGCCCCCAGTAGTGGTCTCCTCCTTTTAGTGCCAGACCCCCCACACATAATATAAAATAAAAAAAACACTTACCTGACACCCGCTCCTGCTCCTGGTCCCGCCGCCGAGATCAGCTCCTCCGTCCGCCGCTTTGCGTCACTCCCATTACCCACTGCGGGAGCCGGAAGATGTCCGGCTCTGGCAGTGGGAGCAGCAGCCGATGAGAGTCTGTCTCTCATCAGCTGCTAAAGCAAACACACAGCTGCCGGCTCCGGTGGCTGTGTGTTTGTGCTGTGTAGAGCTGACCGAACTCCGTCCGGTCAGCGCTACACACGCGGTGCAGTCTGTGTCACAGTGACACAGACTGCCTGCGGCCCGCATGACGCTGCCGCCCGAGGGCCACATGGCACCCTGCCCCCCGGCCCAGCCCACCACTGATCATCACGGAGTGTCACCGGTTCGGTGCAGCTCCATTCCAGTGATCACATAACTCTTTCATGATATCCAGTTTCTTTTCCTTAACAGGGCGTGTTTTTATTAGGGTTACATTAGAGATCAGTGACAATACCTTGTTGTCACGACACGCAATTTTTGCATACTGTCATTATTATCCTTTCTTATGCTCTTTTCTATTGTTGTGTCACACCCAGTCCCTATATGTATTGCTCTTATTCTTAACTCACGAGCATGGACATTGTATGTCGTTATGTTTGTTACTTTTCTTTGTATTCCAATGAGCACACCATTCTGTGAACTAGCAGCTCCACCATCTTGTGAGTGACAGCAATCTCATTCTGTGAGAGTTCTGAATCTGCTAACCACAGGGTGTGATGGCATACCATATCTGTATTGCGCAAGGACCACGTCCATTAAGGCATCAGCCTTAATGATCGTAATTTGATTGCTTTTTGAAGTTTGAGTGGCAGAAAATCAATAGGTTTTGTGAATTTTCAGATCATGTCTAAGCAGCCTTAATGGGACATGTGAAACTGTAAGGTTTTTTGTCTATGGAATATATATATATATATATATATATATTCATATACATACAGTATATACAGTCAGGTTAATAAATATTGGGACATTGACAGAATTTTCAGATTTTGGCCTCTATTCACCACCACAATGGTTTTGAAATGAAACAAACAAGATGTGTTTTAACTGCAGACTTTCAGATTTAATTTGAGGGTAATTACATCCAAATCAGGTGAACGGTGTAGGAATTACAACAGTTTCAATATGTGCCTCCCACTTTTAAGGGGCCAAAAGTAATGGGACTATCAACTCAAAAGCTATTTCATGGACAGGTGTGGGCTATTCCCTCGTTATTTCATTATCAATTAAGCAGGTAAAAGATCTGGAGTTGATTCTAGGTGTGACATTTGCATTTGGAATCAGTTGATGTCGACTCTCAATATGAGATCCAAAGAGCTGTCACTATCAGTGAAGCAAGCCATCATTAGGCTGAAAAATCAAAACAAACCCATCAGAGAGATAGCAAAAACATTAGGTGTGGCCAAATCAACTGTTTGGAACATTCTTAAAAAGAAAGAACGCACCGGAGAGCTCAGCAACACCAAAAGACCCGGAAGACCACGGAAAACAACTGTGGTGGATGACAGAAGAATTATTTCCCTAGTGAAGAAAAACCCCTTCACAACAGTTGGCCAAATCAAGAACACTCTCCAGGAGGTAGATGTATATGTGTCAAAGTCAACAATCAAGAGAAGACTTCACAAGAGTGAATATAGAGGGTTCAACACAAGATGCAAACTATTGGTGAGCCACAAAAACAGGAAGACCAGATTAGAGTTTGCCAAACAAAATCTAAAAAAGCCATTACAATTCTGGAACAACATCCTATGGACAGATGAGACAAAGATCAACTTGTACCATAGTGATGGGAAGAGAAGCGTACGGAGAAGGAAAGGAACTCCTCATGATCCAAAACATACCACCTCATCAGTGAAGCATGGTGGTGGTAGTGTCATGGCGTGGGCATGTATGGCTGCCAATGGAACTGGTTCTCTTGTATTTATTGATGATGTGACTGCTGACAAAAGCAGCAGAATGAATTCTGAAGTGTTTCGGGCAATATTATATGCTCATATTCAGTCAAATGCTTCAGAACTCATTGGACGGTGCTTCACAGTGCAGATGGACAATGACCCGAAGCATACTGCAAAAGCAACCAAAGAGTTTTTTAAGGCTAAAAAGTGGAATGTTATGCAATGGCCAAGTCAATCCCCTGACCTGAATCTGATTGAGCATGCATTTCACTTGATGAAGACAAAACTGAAGGGAAAATGCCCCAAGAACAAGCAGGAACTGAAGACATTTGCAGTAGAGGCCTGGCAGAGCAGGGATGAAACCCAGCGTGTGGTGATGTCTATGCACTCCAGACTTCAGGCTGTAATTGCCTGCAAAGGATTTGCAGCAAAGGATTAAAAAGTGAAAGTTAGATTTAGTATTGTTTAGTTTGTCCCATTACTTTTGGCCCCTTAAAAAGTGGGAGGCACATACAGAAACTGTTGTAATTCCTACACCGTTCACCTGATTTGGATGTAATTACCCTCAAATTAAATCTGAAAGTCTGCAGTTAAATCACATCTTGTTTGTTTCATTTCAAAGCCATTGTGGTGGTGAATAGATATGCCTCAGTTAAAAATCTGTTACAGTAGCTACTAGCTATGCAATGTTATGTCACATTTATCAGTAATGCACCAAAATGAATGATCATACAGTATATATTCCTAATCACTAAATCAAATTATTATTCACAGGGAATCCCAGAATATGAGTATTTCTTAATAATAATGATCCATGTACTTATTCAGAATTTTCTTGTTTGGTCAGTTCACTGTCCACAAATAAATTTTCTAAACATTATTGATCACTATGATATTAATGCTGTAGTCTGGTGCTTTTAAGATTAAGGGAGGTATTCAATTAGGCTGTGAAAAGTCGCAGCCTATTTCATTTTCGCCTATTTCAGTTATCCCCGTATTCAATTTCAAAGACTTTTCGCAGGTTCGAAAAGTCTTTGAAAAAAAACGGGGACTTTTCACCATGTTTTACATGGCGAAAAAAAATGCAGAATTGGGGTTTAGGGGGCAGGCTTAAAAAAAATAGCCTGCACCCCTGGGAATGTCATTTAAAGATAAACTGTGTCAAAAAAGGTTTAAAAAAAAATAGGGACACCTGAAAAAAATTATTTCAAAATTTGGGGTGAAAAAAAAAAGGGGAAACAGTGTTTAAAAATAGGGAAATAGGTTCGGGGATATTCTGTAAATATGCGGCAGGTGTTTTCTAGAATAGGCTATTATCGGCAGGTGCATTTTTTAAGAATTTAAAAAAAATTACTTTAGGGACTTAAAAATATGCTAGCACCCATTTTCATGTACCCCAAATTTGATGGGACCACTTAAAAAAAAAAAAAACCTAAGTGCTCTTCTGCATCACTTCTTCAATGTTGGAAAAAAACACCTGCTGTGGCTATTTAAAAACCAGACTTTCTTCTGCAGGCAAAAACGGGAGTACCCATAGTGATCCCCCATGTCTGGACATCTTTAGGGGGGGTCCTACAATTATTTGCTGAAAATTCCCATTTTTTTTTCGTAGATCCCAAATTCGCCGGGTCCTGTTTTAGTTAATTTTAAATTGAATACGGAGATAAAGCGGGCACGCGCCCGATACTTATCCCCAGAAAAGCTCCGATGTGGAGCGAAAAGTCCAGCACCGACTTTTCGCTCCCTAATTGAGTACGGGCCTATGTGATTATATGTATTTACCCAAGTTCCAGCCTATGATATTAAGTACTGGTTTTCTGTAAAAAGAAAAATATTTAAATTGCTATGTAAAAAAGAAATAATTTGTAACCAATTTCACTCGGAGCTACAGAGGTTGCATCTGCTGAATTACAGCCTGCAGTTGGTAACACAGGTGTTTGCAGTAATACATCTTATTGCTATGCAGGGAATTTGCTGATCTCAGACAGAATCACATAGGGTATGTTTATTCAATAAACTATATTTGCTAAACATTAAACCCAGGTTTCTGCCGTGAATAATCCTATAGAGTAGGAAGATAGCTGGTCTCAATCGAAACTACAGCGCTATATATTACTCTAGATTAAATATTCAGTCCATATGTATTATTAATTGTATAGAACTTATTCTGTTTATTTTTATACATTTGTATTCATTTACACCAGCTGATTCTAGCGTCCCATAGGAATGGAAATATCTGTAGTATATACCAGCTCTGCAGTGATTAATAATGTCAGTCTCTCTGCAGAGAGAGTAATTCACCTTCTGCATAGCAAATTAACTGATCTCTCACACATTAATAATGATTTCATGTATTGTTAACCCCTGGGACCATAGTACTACCCACACAGAGCTCCCAAAATAAACTGATGTTCCTAAATTCACTGGATTTCAATCCATGATAGTCTATTAAGAACTCTACAGTGGATTAATAAAATCTTATCTAAGGAATTTGCCACTGGAATTTCAGACTCACCCCCTGTATATTCCTAGGCTATGAATATCCCTAACAATGGTGCAAAAGCTAGGATTGTAATATATAATTACACAGGTATTGCTATTATATATGTTGTAGCCATTGGCTATGATTGTAGCCTGCCACAATATATAATCTTTCATAAGTACAGAACTGCCATTCTATTCATTTACTAGGATTACCACAATCACATACTGTAACATTCATTTATCTATTATTCATTTGTCTATTACAACATAGGCTGTACTCAATTACTGTTTTTTCCGCCATTGTTGAAATCGTCCATTTTTTTTACAAAAAAACATGAGTACATGATTAGTTCCTGCGTATGTCTATTACTATATTATTTTCAAAACATTAGCGACTACAGAAGCTATAAAAATACCAGTTACTAAATATGATTTAAAATAGGTATTCCTTGAGTAGTATCATCACATATGTATTGACTCACTATTGGATTGAAACAAATACAGCACAAATAAGAGCTAGCTATATTGAAACTATTTACAGATACTCGCTATCTATCAGTCCATTGCAACAAACTATCTAAGGTGTTTATACTTCGGATATTCTGTTTTCTTTACTTATCCGTATTTACAGATATTAACAAACATCCTACCTCAATAATTCTGGACTTCTTTTGGATTTATTATTTGATCTTTCTTGTGTCAGAATTTTATATGTTAATTAAGTTCAGTTGTCAGATTTTAAAACATTTATGTTTAGTCTAAACTAATATTCATTTGGATTCTAAGTTAGGATTTATCTAGGGGAGGCAATTTTTCCCATTGTGTGTGATATATTTTTATTATATAAATATACAATTTTATATGAATATTAATAAATATCTGATATCGAGATTGCCCTTCATTGTTCTATTTAGTACTACTTATTTAAGAGAGGTCAGTACGCATTCCTGATGTCATGATGCTGGCATTCGTGTCATTGGGGAAGGGGGGCATCACCACAAAATTGCCAGCACAAGAGATAAGGACCCCACATGGGGACTTGGGACCTCATTCAGAGGCGGTCATTAGATGCAAGCGGTCGCTTGGAATCAGGGCGACCGCTTGCATCCTGAATGGCCGCCTCCTTGTCGATCGCTAAGCAGTGGGTTGCCACCCGCAGCTTAACGACTGACCAGGTTGATGGTCGGGATGGTGATCACCATCGTGACTATCGGGGCTTACGACCAGACCCTAAGGTTGGGTCTGGGCAATCGTAAGCCCCAGGGAGCTTTCTGCTCTGATGGAGCAGGAAGCTCCCCACTGACATCACTGATGATGTCAGTGCGGCCGCCCACAAAACGGCCTCCATTTTGGAAACCACCCCCCCCGGCCCGCCTACCAAACGGGGCGAGCTGTCGATCAACATCGATAGCCGCCCCTATGGTAACAAGCTCTGAAGCCACAGAGTTTCTCTGTCACTCCGGGGCTTGCGCACGCGCAGTGCGGCCGCTGCGCATGCGCAGGACTAACCATCGAGTCAGTAACGAGCGCATCAGCGCTTGCGACCGACTCTGAATAAGGTCCTTGGTTTTTTCATCTTAGGAGGAGGTTGAGCAGGAGACTCAGGGCCAGATTCAGAGCAGCTCATAAGCGGCCGCTCGTTCGTTCCGAGCGATGTTCGCACAACTGCGCATGCGTATGGCTCGTAATACGCATGCGAGAACCAGTCAGTGCGGTCGAAATTCATGTGCTTGCAAAATAGCGAATGCCTGATAATTTGAGTGACAGAATGAGGCGTTTGTGGGTGGTAACAGGGGAAGGTGCTTGAAAACGGGAAGTGGAGATCCGATCGCAGGCATGCCAAAAGGTCAAAACTGGCGTTTTAAGGGTGTGCATAATTAACAAAGCAGCATCATCGACCACGTCACTTGGTTGTTTCTTAGCCTGAACTGTTCGCATGATTGCGGTAGGAAAATCCAACCACAAGCACTGCGAACAGTTCAGACGCCTTTCGATGTACTCGATTAATCAAATAAATAGCGGAGATGACGTAGGATGCGAGCGGCCAGGGGGCGCTTTTATCAAAATAGCGGCCGCAGGTTTTGTTCGCTCGTTCAGACTTAGAGGCGTCAACAGACCGCAAAGAGCGAGCACTTCATTTAAATATCCGGCCCCTTTTTCTGAACGACCGTTCGCAAATAGCGTCCGGCTCTGAATCAGGCCCTCAGGACAGTAAAAGAAAGCACCCAGGTACAGAGAGGGAGGGAGAGAGAGAGTGAGAGAGAGAGAGAGAGAGAGAGAGGGAGAGAGAGAGAGAGAGAGAGAGAGAGAGAGAGAGAGAGAGAGAGAGAGAGAGAGAGAGAAATCTGTAAGGAGGGAGGAAATGCTGCCCCTGTGCAGTGTGCCTGTAATGTAAGTGTGGGCAGTGGAACCAGTGAAGAAGCCAGGTCAGTACAGTGGAGGGTCAGAAAGAGACTTAAGGTGCGTATCCACAACGTGATTAAACAGGCTGATTGAACGATAACGACATCGTTCAATCACTTGTTAATCGTTTGCAAATCGGCCATGTAAATGTCTAAAATGAACAGCGATGCGCGCGCGCTGGTCGTTTTTGACATCTATTATCGTCTGAACATGCTGGTCAACCTGACGACGTCGTCAGGTTGACCATGTTCGGGGATGATTGATGTGCCTACACTGAACGACTGAACGTTCAGTGTAGGCACATCACAGACTATGAAACGACTGCACAATTACAATGTCGTAATCGTGCACTCGTTTCAAAGTCGGCAAGTGGATGAGCACCTTCAAGCTGGGTACACACTAAGTGATACATTGGATGATATATATTGTTCTGCCGCGCATCGGAATGATACAGCGGGTACACCGCTCAGTGTGTACGGGTGATTGCGCGCTCCCATGCGTCGTATCTTCTGGTCAGTGGCCGACACCATGCTTCTGGATTGAGGCGGGATGGGAAATAGTGTAGTGTTTACAGACCGTCTGATATATATATCGTGCTGTCGCATCTGCTGTCGCTGGATACACACGTCGTCTAGTGTGTACCCAGCTATACTGTAAGGAGAAGGGGAGGTGTGTCTTGGAGAGAAAGCTAAGAACATGACAGCAGGAGAGCCTTCATACTGCAATAAGAGGAAGACGCATCGTAGAGAAGAAATGTCCTTGGTAATTGTCTCTGTAAAGCACCCGATATAGGATGGGGAGGACAGGCAATTTGGCTGTAAGAAAATCTTGTGAAACAGCCCAGTATTAGAAGGACTAGTCGCTGCAAGGCGATGACATTAACAGCTTGGGACACTTGTATATAATGATTGAAGAAGTCTATGCTGTGTGGCTTTTGGAGCAGAGCGTCCTTGTGGTGTGGGTTGGAGTGCAGGGTATTTGACATATCTGCCACAGGTATCATCATTAATATCTGGACTTACATCAGCACCAGCTGAAACAGACATCCCATCTCCGTTCATACGGATGTCAGCTGACAGGCCACAAGAAGGAAGAGTTCCACATGATCGCTGCTGAGTTACCACCCAGAAACGATTATTTTACAGATGGAGTAGGCCGTTGACGGACGGATAAATCCATATGCAGAGCCACTACCAGCAAGGCGTGAGTAAATATCATAAACCATTCCCAGAACATTCCCCAAGACAGCAGAGTTTTCAATAACAGACACTTCGGGGGAGATGTATGAAACCTCCTAAAGACAGGAGAAGGGGACAAGTGGAGAAGCTGTGCATAACAATTAATCAGCTTCAACGGTAGCTATCATTTATAAAGTATATTCTATAAAATGATAGGCATAAGCTGAATGGTTACTATGGGCAACTACAACCTTAGGCCCTCATTCAGTGGCGGTCGCAAGAAGCGACTGCTCGCTCTGAATGAGGGCGGCCGCTTGCTTTTTCTAGTGCGGCCTCCTGGTCGCTAGCTAAGCTGTGGGTTACCAACCACAGCTTAGCGACCGACCAAGTTGATGGTTGTGATGGTCAAGACCATTGCGACCATCGGGGCTTGCGACGAAACCCTAAGGTTGGGTCTCGGCAACCACAAGCCCCGGGGAGCTTCCTGCTCTGATCGAGCAAGAAGCTCCCCACTGACATCACTTCTGATGTCAGTGTGGCCGCCCACAAAACAGCAGGCGTTCCACAGGGGATCACGCGGCTCTGAGATCCTGTGCGCTCTACTCGCCAAAGTTGAGGAGACTTTGGCAGGCAGGGAGGGGGGGATACAGTCACAATGGTGGCAATGTTGGTACAAAAATAAGTAGTGGTGCTCTGGTGCTCCTACGCTTGTAGGCTAACAGCCTTCCTTAGGGAATGATGGTCAGCGCCATCTTGGAGGTGGAATTTAAATTGGGTTGGGCGGGCTTCAACCATGCTGCATGCCCACGTCATAGTGTAAACAAATGTTGCATACTCATACAAGCAGACAGGGGGAAAAAATGAAGAGGTGGGGGGCGGGGGTTGTCTTACTCTCAATATGAGACTAGGGGAAGGAGAAGAACTAACGCTAGACATCTGATATTAAACTATATTAGAGACAGGAAGAAAGAGGGATTAGTATCCCTTATTTTCTTAATAAGGACTAGTCCTTACCGCATCTGATCATACATAACCTATACTGTAAATAGGGAGAGAAGGGGAGAAGGGGAGGGAAAAAAACGGGGCGAGAACGATACAGAAGGGTCATCTACTTCACTGTACCAGCTTGAAATGTGTTTGTAACTTCAGAGATGTGTTATATTCCGGGCGGACTGATCATGCTATTTCTGCCCAGTAAATCTGTGTACTGGATACCGTGCCTTCATCTATCTTAATATAATAACTCAATGCTAATATGTCGGCCCTGTTGTGTCAAAAAATGAAAGGAATAAATAAATAAAATAAAAATCGAATAAATAAACTCAATTGAATATAATCGAGTGTGAGCATCCATTATTATATATAGATAGTTTATACATGCTCAGATTTTAGCTGTAGACAGACTGTTATCATCTATACTTGTGCTCTCTGTTGTAGTAATAGGTCACATCTGTAATATACATATATGAGATATTCACTATGGAGCCGGCTCAGGTTAGCTCTAACCTGTTATGACAGCTTTTATCTCGTTGTCTAGGTTGAGTCCATATGGCGTTAACGTTTTGAGTTCCATTATCCATCTTAGCTCTTCCTTGTTAATAGTTTTCTCATAATTACCTCCCCTCCAGTTTTTCTTAACTTGTTTGATCCCTATAAACCACATTCCAGTTGGATCTTGGTTATGGTTGTCTTTGAAGTGCTTGAAGAGACTATGGGATTCTAGTCCCTTTCTAATATTTCTAATGTGTTCTGATATTCTAACCTTTAGTTTCCTTGTCGTCCTTCCCACATATTGCTCTCCACAGCAACAAGTGACAAGATAGATGACCCCCACACTGTTACAAGTAAGATGATCTTTGATGTCATAGGTTTTTTGTCTATGACTAGACCTGAAGGAGCATACTTTCTTTGTGGACTGTGGGTTTAGTTTGCAGAATTGGCATGTTCCGCAATAGTAAAAACCTGAATCTAGTGTATTGCCCAGAAGTGTCTTTTGAATGGCTACCCTATTTTTCACATGATTGTGTACTAGTTTCTGTTTCAGATCTGGTGCTTTTCTAAAGATCACTTGCGGTCTTGGTGGAAGAATGTCGTTAAGGGTATCGTCTTCAAGGAGAATGTGCCAATGTTTATGTAAAATCTTGCTTAACCGTTTATGATCCTTGCTATATTGGGTGATAAATGGTTTATTTGGTTTCTTCTGTTTAAGTGACCTATCTTTGTATGTGAGCAAAGAAACTCTATTATCTAGTTCTGCTTGTTCGAAAGCATGTTGCACTTTCTCTTCTGTGTAACCTTTGTTTATAAATTGTTGTATCATCATTGTGCCTTGTTTATGATAATCTGACAATTGGCTGCAGTTCCTCCTGACTCTTTTGAACTGGCCTAAGGGGATATTCCCCAGCCAATTAGGGTGGTGCCCGCTGCTTGATAGTATGTAACTATTGACATCCACTGTTTTTTGATAGGTTTTTGTGCCAATCTGGTCTTGTTGTATGTAAATTGTTATGTCTAGGAAGTTGACTTCCATTTTACTATACTGGGTGGTGAAATTGAGGTTGTTGGTGTTTTGGTTTATGTAACTGAGGAATTGATTAAGTTTACTTTCTTCACCTTGCCAGATAAATAGCACGTCATCTATATAACGGCGCCAGAGGACCAGGTTTGCCCTGAATTCATGCTCCGACCAGATGTTAAGGTCCTCCCACCTGCTGAGGAATAGGTTCGCATAACTCGGGGCAAACCTGGTCCCCATAGCCATCCCTGTGTCTTGTTTGTAAAATGATCCATCAAACCAAAAATAATTATGTTTGACTATGAACATAATGCAATCAGTTATAAACTCAACCTGTTTTCTATCCATGTCTGGATCCTGCTCTAGAAAATGTTTAACCGCATATGTCCCCTGCTGGTGGTCAATAACAGTATAAAGTGAAGTTATGTCGCTTGTGCATAACCAGTAGTCTGCATGCCAGTCAAAGGTCTGTAGAGATTTGAGGATATCAGTAGTATCTCTGATATGAGATTTCTGTTTCTGTACATAAATCTGTAAAAATGAGTCTATGTATTTTGACAGATTACTGGTCAGTGAATCTATGCCTGATATAATTGGGCGACCAGGCGGTTTTGTGATGTGTTTGTGAATTTTAGGTAGGTAGTATATGACTGGAACCACTGGGTGCTGGTTGTCTAGGAACTTGTGTTCTTTGTCTGTAATGATACCTTGATCATGACCTTCTTTTAAAAGCTTGTGGAGTTCCATTTTGGTAGTGTCCAGTAGGGTCTATTGGTAGGAGACTATAGGTATGAATGTCGTTAACTAAGCTTTTACATTCTGTGATGTAATCTTGTTTATCTAGTAGAACCACTCCCCCTCCCTTATCCGCTGGCTTTATCACTAAATTGTTGTTATTGCAGAGATCTTTTAGGGCTTTCCTTTCCTTGGTACTGAGATTCATGTTTTTTGATTTGAATTGTATATCCAACTTATCAATGTCCTTACTTACTAATTTTTCAAAGGTCTCTATCAGAGATCCTTTCATGTGTGTGGGATAGAAAGTGGAGGGTGGTTTTAGATCAGTATGTTTGAATTTACTTGATGATGGGTCAGTGCGTAGGCATGGGTTCTTACTGAAATATTTGGCTAGAACTGCTGCCAATTGTCAGATTATCATAAACAAGGCACAATGATGAAACAACAATTTATAAACAAAGGTTACACAGAAGAGAAAGTGCAACATGCTTTCGAACAAGCAGAACTAGATAATAGAGTTTCTTTGCTCACATACAAAGATAGGTCACTTAAACAGAAGAAACCAAATAAACCATTTATCACCCAATATAGCAAGGATCATAAACGGTTAAGCAAGATTTTACATAAACATTGGCACATTCTCCTTGAAGACGATACCCTTAACGACATTCTTCCACCAAGACCGCAAGTGATCTTTAGAAAAGCACCAGATCTGAAACAGAAACTAGTACACAATCATGTGAAAAATAGGGTAGCCATTCAAAAGACACTTCTGGGCAATACACTATATAATAATGGATGCTCACACTCGATTATATTCAATTGATTTTATTTATTCGATTTTATTTTATTTATTTATTCCTTTCATTTTTTGACACAACAGGGCCAACATATTAGCATTGAGTCATTATATTAAGATAGATGAAGGCACGGTATCCAGTACACAGATTTACTGGGCAGAAATAGCATAGTAGGAGCACCAGAGCACCACTACTTATTTTTGTACCAACATTGCCACCATTGTGACTGTATCCCCCCCTCCCTGCCTGCCAAAGTCTCCTCAACTTTGGCGAGTAGAGCGCACAGGATCTCGGAGCCGCGTGATCCCCTGTGGCCCGCGACCTCTCGCGAGATCGCGGCGCTGCACGAGATCCGGCAGACGGATTCTGTGGGGGCCAAGCCGGTAGCCGTGCAGCGGTGGGCACCGGAATACGACCCTACCATCAAGCGGCAGTAGAGGGGAAGTAGGAAGTCTCAATACAGGACAGAACAGGACCGGGAACCTTCTTATGCTTATTATCAGGTGAGGCCTCACTAAGACTTTGACTGCGTCTGACTAAAACTATACTTTTGAACTGTGCATTTCGAATTTGACTTTTGGATTTCTGTTTGGGTTCAGTGGGGTGTGGGACGCCCTCCCACTGTACCAACACTACGAGTTACTGAGCATTACAATCCTATCGGTCAGTCACCTTGGTGCTGATCTCCATCTCCCCCCCCCCCATCCTCGGTTTTACATACCCAGCTCCCACCATCATTTCGTTTTTACCCCCTTCTGGGGCTGCTTAGCCACACTCACCACATATATGATAAAGACGATTTGCTAAATAAATATTTGTCAGTTTATAAGAGTTTTCCCAGACTCACTTATTCTCATAGATCACCTTCTACACACCATCTACGGAGCACAATCCTACTTATGATACATGTCTGTTAACACACATAGATCATTTCCAGTTACAAGTTGTTATAGTTAGACTTGGGGGAGTCTAATATTGGGAATTGCAGCACCTTTCTTTACCCACTTTATTCCCTGATTAGAAGCAAGCGCCGATTCAACCCACTTATTATTATGTAATCACATGCCTCCCAGCTGGACATCAAAACATTGACACGGTTGCGAGCGCGCAGCGCTTGCGACCGGGTCTGAATGAGGTCCTTAGTGCCTTATGGAATGTTTTTTTGCATCTTGACCACAAAGTGCAGGGTTATCCTGACCACAACAACATACTTCCCAGCATTTTTTGTACATAACAAAATAAGCCCCGTCTCCAATTCGCCTAATCCTGTCCAGAAGCAACAACTTATGGTTGAAAGTATGATACCTTCACGACCAGCGAATCAGGACTTTCCCGGGGTAATTGAGAAAATTACGAGATATGCAATAATGATAGCTTCCGACAGAGTGGAGTATAATGGGACTCCTGTGACATCCATGCAGGACGCCACAGCAGTAACAGGGAAGCAGGTGGGTCCTTTCACACGGCATGGGCATGGCACGGTCGCCGTGTTACAGCCGGGAATATCCACTGAGAAGGACGGCTGCCTGCCGTCCCTGCAGGCCACACACACTGGCCGGCTTGTACAGCAGCTGCTACTGCTGCGCATGCCCAGAATTAGTAGTAAAAAAAAATAAACAGTAAAAAGTCTCAAAGCTGCAGCATGTGAAAGGCCCTGAGTTATTATTTATCAATACCGGAGTGGCTTTGCTCACTGAAGCACTGTGAGTACCGCTGAGCCTTTGTATAAATCTACTATTATTATTGCCCAGTACTGGTTGACTATCAGCATTTATTTCATCTTGAACTCCAGCTCACCTGCATTGTGCTTTGACATCTACGTTGCTACAATTATCAGCTTGTGGCCCGTTTGTTACATAGTGTCACAATTATTGGGAACAATGGCCCTCATTCAGAGCCGCTCGTAAGCAGCAGTACGCTCGTTCCGAGCGATATTTGCACATCTGCGAATGCGTACGGTTTTTAGTACGCATGCGCGAACCAGTCAGTGCGGCCGAAAATCGTTTGTTCGCTATATAGCGAGTGCCTGCTAATTTGAGTGACAGAATGAGGCATATGTGGGTGGTAACAGGGGAAGGTGCTTGAAAAGGGGGAGTGGAGATCAGAACGCAGGCGTGCTTAAAGGTCAAAGCGGGCGTTTTATGGGTGTGCATAATTAATACAGCAGCGTCATTCACCACGTCACTGGGTTATTTTATAGTCAGAACTGCTCGCAATATTGTGGTTGAAAAAACCAACCACAAGAATAGCGAGCAGTTCATACGCTGTTCGATGTACTCGATTAATCTAATAAATAGCGGACATGACGTATGATGCGAGCGGCCAGGGGGCGTTTTTATCAAATAAACGAGCGTATGTTTTGCTCGCTCGTTCAGACATGGAGGCGGCAACAGACCGCAAAGAGTGAACGGTTCATTTGAATAGCCACCCCCTTTTTATGAACGAGCGAGCGCTAATTGCGAGCGGCTCTGAATGAGGGCCAATATCTTTACCGCTGGATCTTGAGCCTATACTGTGCACAGTTTTTTGCTCTGGAAAGCGACTTTGGCACCCTGTATTATAGGGGATTAGAGATCATTATTCAACGGCTGTTATATTTATATTTTATTGTCATTTTGTGTATTATATATGTTTTTTATAATATATGTCTTTTTAGGATTGTTTCTTAGTAATCACATGTAGGGACTATTCACGTATTATATGTGTCTATTAATAAATACTAACTTTTATACTGCATATTTTTTCTACCTGCTGTTATAAATCAGCGCCGTCTATCCACTTTTTGTGAAAGGCCCTGAGTGCCTGAAAAAAACGGCCAGCTTCTGCCTGGTTTTTTGCCGGCCAGGCAAAACAGGCAGGTGTGAAATAGGCTTATCACGGCGACCGTGCCGTGTGAAAGGGCCCACTAGGTTCCTTGTTAAATAAAATTTTACACCTGGCAAAAAAGCAGACCAAAACCGGCAGTCGGATAAGCAGGGGCTGGCTGGCAACTTTCAGCCTGGGGGGCAAACACAAATCAAGTGGCCCCGGCTTTTCTATCAGCATATTGTGAATCATTTAGGAGCTTGGCCCGATAGGGTAATGCCATCCCCAGACTGCACATGCTATGAGACCTCAGGAGGCGTCAGGTATAGCAGTGGCTAATTTATGGACGCCCATGTAACGGCGTTGAAATGCACCGGCACGCCTGCGTTCGCCCGACCACCCCCTGCCACCACCCATATACAACACTTCCTGTCAATCACTCTGCTCTGGGTCTGCATAGCCTCTGCAAACGCAGTTGCCATCTCATTTGCTAGTTCATGCATAGGCATGCGCAGAACGCAAAATCGACCTATTGCGTACGTCTTTGCAACTTTGGCCCTGATTCAGAGCCGAACGCTCTGACAGAGTGCTCGCTCTGAGTCAGGGCCCTCCTTCTTGATTTTTAGAGCAGCCTCCTGTGTGACCACTCACAGCTATATCGAGCGGCCAGGAAGATGGTCGCGATGGTCAAGACCATCGCGACCATCGGGCTTGCGACGAGACCCTTGTGGTAGGGTCTCGTTGCCGCAAGCCCTAGAGTACTTTCGGCTCAAACAGACCCGAAAGCACTCCCAGTGACATCATTTGTGATGTCAGTGGGGCCGGCCCCAGACGGTAGGCGTCCCCATGGGAACGCCTCCGTCTGGGCAGCCATGCCCCCGGCACGCCCACCAAAGGGGGCGTGCTGTCACTCACCATCTACAGCACACCCCCTTTGGTACAAGACCCGGAGCGACGGCTTGCCCGTCGCTATCCGGATCTCGCACATGCGCACGACGGAGCCGGCTCCGTCGTGCGCATGTGCACTGGGCCACCATCGACCCGCTTGTGAGCGCTCACGAGCGGGTCTGAATCAGGCCCTGTGTTCCTTGCTGAATCAGGCCCATTATCCTATAGTAGCCTATGGGCTACTATTTAGCAAATTCTTCCAGAGGGGGTGCTCTGGATCCCTCTCCGTCAGCCACCAGTGACATATGGTACCAACAGCCATGCATGCACAGCGTGCACCGAGGACCCAAACCAGAAAGCTGTGTAAAAACGTTATGCCTTTCCGCTTATGGTTTACACTGGGGGCAGCCATATACCCACCTGCTAAGGTGGTTCCCTCTGTAAAAAAGAACTACAGATAACCTGATTATGTCTGTGTTCTAAGCAAGACATGGGCATCGGCAATGACTTATGGCGTTGTTGACAAAGCGGCGCTGATGAAACGGATCATCAGCACCAGGACAGCTAGAGTAAGGGGAGAGGCACATTCCTCTGACCCCCTCTCTCAGTTCTCATTAGGCCAGTATGCAGTCACACTGCCTGTGCATTAAAGCACTCCTGAATTTAGATTTTTTTCTTTAAACGGCTTCTTTAGCAGCGGGACCGTATGTGGTTAAAGAATTGAGTTTAGTTAAGGGCACACTGGGGGTCATTCAGACCCGCTCACGAGCGCAGGACGCTCGCAATCGGGTCGATGTTGCCCCACTGCGCATGCGCACGATGGAGGGAGCTCCATCGTGCGCATGCGCGAGACCCGGCTAGCGACGGGCTCTCCGTCGCTCTGGGTCTCGCACCAAAGGGGGCGTGCTGTCGATGTTGATTGACAGCACGCCCCCTTTGGTGGGCGTGCCGGGGGCGTGGCTGCCAGACGGAGGCGTTCCCATGGAAACGCCTACCGTCTGAAGCCGGCCCCACTGACATCACTAGTGATGTCAGTGGGAGTGATCACTAGTGATCACTAGTGATGTCAGTGGGAGTGGGAGTGATCACTAGTGATGTCAGTGGGAGTGATTTTGGCTCTGATAGAGCCAAAATCACTCCAGGGCTTGCGGCAGCGAGACCCTACCGCAGGGTCTCCGTCGCAAGCCCGATGGTCGCGATGGTCTTGACCATCGCGACCATCATCATGGACGCTCTCATAAGCTGTGGGTGGTAACCCACAGCTATGTGAGCGTCCATAAGGCCGCTCCATTTTCATGTAGGAGGGCCCTGATTCAGAGCGAGCACTCTGGTCAGAGCATCCGGCTCTGAATCAGGCCCACAGTGCACATGTATATCCCTACACTACATTTATTTCAACCTTGCTTCCTCTGTTTGGCTGCACCCAATTGGCAAGCAAAGGCCACAACTCCAAATAGAAAAATAGGATCTGGGGAGCACATAGATCACAGGTTCTCAAACTCGGTCCTCAGGACCCCAAACAGTGCATGTTTTCCAGGTCTCCTCACAGAATCGCAATTTAAATAATTAGCTCCACTTGTGAATCTTTTCAAATGTGTCAGTGAGTAATGAATACACCTGTGCACCTGCTAGGTGACCTGGAAAATGTGACCTGTGTGGAGGTCCTGAGGACCGAGTTTGAAAACCACTGGCATAGAGGAAGGAAAGGAAAAAATGGAGCAGGTAAAACATTTCGGGGGTAGGGAGACTGTGGACACATACCAATATTTTATTTTTTATATATATAATATAATATCAGCTGATAGAGACAAAAGGGGGATAGAAATTAGAGAGACAGGAGGGAGGGAAGGCACACACAGACGTGAGGAAGATGACTGCGGCTGCTAGTGCTACTGTCACCGTCAGGACTTAAACTGGCCACACACATAGCGATTTTTTACCAGATTTGTCCGATTTCGACGAATCCTGAGGACAAATCTTGTAAAATATTCCAAAATCATGAGTTTCTACTCAAGATCATGATGCCGATGCGCATCCCCGCTCGTCGTACATCGCATCTTCAGATCTGCTGTGCTGTAGGGCAGATTTGCCAATCTGGGACACAATGCACTGGATGCATGATAGATCTTCAGTCAGATTGTACATTTTTTACTCCAAATCATGACGACTCCTGGGGAGCTGCCTCGGGAGAGTTCACAGGAAATCGTACACATCGTGGGATTGTGAGCACATCGCTATGTGTGTGGGCACCTTTAGTATATGCCATGGCCTCACATGCGCAGCCCGCCCCTATAGCAGCCAGCAAGAACACACTTGACTCTCTTCCAGCTGTCCTGCCAACAGTGTTACTGCATTACTGCCAGCATCTGGCTGGTGCGCTGTGTCGCTGGTTGCAGCTCCTCAGCTTCTTGACCGGCTCCTCTTCACACTGACAAACTGCGATTGCATCATACAACATCCAACCACCACACCCAGCGGCGTAAGTTGTAGATCATCAGTGCCTCAAATAATTTCTCACTGGCAGGTCACAGAGAGTTTCTTCTGGAGTAAACTCTTCATCACCAGTGTCACTTCCATGCGGTGTCCCACAGGGTTCTATACTATCTTCCATGCTTTTTGCAGTATACATGCTACCATTGGGTGAAATAATCAGACGTCATGGCCTGGTCTACCACTGCTATATAGATGATACAAAACTGTACCTGTCCTTTGCTCCAGGTACAAAGGACCCAATAACAACCCTAAATGGCTGCCTAGCTGAACTTCAGGAGTGGATGAGTGCCAGTTGGCTGCGACTGAACCCTGATAAAACAGAGGTTCTTATGATAGGTCACAGGAGAGGGCTACAGCATAGCCAACCAACAGGACTTACGCTTGGGGGTTCAGAATTACAAAACACTAAACATGTGCGGAATCTTGGTGTTGTCCTGGATAGTGGCTTGACACTTAAACATCTGGTATCAGCCACAATCAAATCCTCATTCTTTCATCTGAGGAACATAGCCAGAATCAAGCACTTAATTCCCTCAGAAGATCTGCCTAAAGTCATACATGCATTTATATCATCACGCCTAGACTACTGCAACGCCCTCTACCTCGGTCTCCCAGCAAAAGAATTACACCGCTTGCAGATGGTACAAAACGCAGCTGCCAGGCTATTAACCAACCAGCCCCGTTCCATTCTCTACTCCCTTCACTGGCTGCCTGTCAGATGGCGAATTGCTTTCAAGATTGGATTAATAACTTACAAAGCCCTTCATGTCCATGGCCCAGGGTACCTGAAGCAGATTCTGATTCCTTCTGTCCCACTCGATTACTGCTATCCGTTGACGAAGGACTATTAACAGTACCTAGAATCTCACGGAATTCGCCTGGGGGTCGAGCTTTCAGTTTTGTGGCTCCAACCTTTTGGAACTCACTTCCCCACACAGTTCGAGAGGCCTCCACTCTAGAATCCTTCAAAAATAGACTCAAGACTCACCTATTCACCCAAGCATTTCACTAATGTCCCTTGTTTAAGCTTATTTTGTATTTTGTACTGTAAATGTAAAGCACTTTGAGTCCTTTAGGAGAACAGCGCTATATAAATAAAATTATTATTATTATTATTACTAAGTTCATCCCATTCACCCGGAGACAAGTTAGAGTTTGGCGTGGTGTATATATATCCATTTATATATACACACACATGTGCAATATTGGCGACAAGAAATTATAATTATCGGGACTAGGAACCCCCCCTCAATCACTGAGATCACCTCCTCACACACGTACAGCTCTGCACCCATACAGATCCCCACCTCACAAAGATCTTGCCCTTAGATCCCCCCTCACACAAACACTCTCCCCACTCACTCACTCAGAACCCCCCACACAGCTCTCCCCCCACCATGCTGACACAGTGCTTCACCCACACATAGATCCCCCCTCCCATAACACACGGGGGGGGGGGGGAATCACCTGCTGAGCCTGAAACATTGAGAGATCATCAGTGTCTCCATACTATAGGGGTGTGGTGTGGGCATGGCAGGAGTAGCGAGTGCCGCTCCGCCACACCACACCCCCCTGTCTGAAAGCAAAGACCTCTCAATGTTTCAGGCTCAACTGTTGGTCCCCTAAGGCCCCTCCCATTGTCCCGTGCCCTCCCTCTTTCTGGCAGATTCAGAGCTATTAGTGTATGTGCTGACACATGTGGTCAGCACATACCTCTGGGGGACCGCCCTGTAGTTTCCCCAGTGCCTGTCTGTGTCTGCTGGGCTCCTTCTCGATCTAGTAGCACTGCTGCAGCCTGACAGTGACAGCCGGGAGGCAGGCACAGGAACCTCCCCGGATGTCACTGGTATATGCTCTTAGAGCCCAGCGGCGGCCGTAGTGCTGCACTATTGTACCGGCCCGGCGGGCAGATGGCACCCTGCCCAGCCCGCCACTGTATCCACAAGCTGGGCATATACTATACATTTGTGCTACTTAATTTAGTCATATTGTTGCATAACCTTTTGCTCTTTTTCATACCGAGCAATTTTCGTTTTTACTCTTACATGTTCATTTTTTGAAACACATATTATGAATAATTAGTAGTAAAAGTTACGTGTTATATAAATACGCCCCCCAAGAAAGAGTTTATTTTTCTCATATTCTGTACTATACAATTTTCTGTCAGATATCTGTCCAATCTGGCTGGTTGCAATGAAAACTGGTAATGTACAGTATGGGAGCAAATGACAGTCGTCCATTTGCTCACAAACACTGAAAAATAGCCAAAAATGGTCGTTCAGACAAATTTACCCAATTTGAACTATTTTTTTTGTTCTTTTTTCAATGTTTAAAACCATATGATCGACTGTCATTTGCTCCCATACATTACCAGGTTTTAATTCCAACCAGCCAGATATCTGACAGATAATTGTATAGTGTATGCTCAGCATAAACCTACCCCTAACCCTCCCTCCCCGCTGCCTAACCCTAAACACCCATTTACAGTGGGAAGAGCATAAAACCATTTACAGTGAGGATGCCGTTGCCGGGATTCTGCCTAGTGTCGGGATTCCGGTGCCGGCATCACGACAGCCGGGATTAAAACTACTTTCCTTATGTACATAGAGGTAAAGAATAGTGTTGGAATCCTCCCCTTGTCCTGATTACCGTGATGACAGGAGAACTGAGTGGTGAGAGATTACATGTCAGTAGTCAGCACAATGAGTAATACAGAGAGAGCTATTTCACATTATCCGGTTTTTCCCGGGCGGCAAAAAGCCGCCCGGTTTTTATCCGGATGTGAAATCTAGAAATGCAGGGGGTGAGCAGCTCCTTTCACAAGGCACGGCGACGGCACGGTCGCCGTGTACAAGCCAGACAAAACTACAGTGCTGGACGGCTGCCGTGCCATCTCAGCAAGGCAGTCTTGCACGCTGTCCAATGTTGCTATTCACACTGGCCGGCTATTTCTCACTAGTTCCCGCCCACAACTCCATCTATGCCCAGGCTGGTACACTGTCAACATGTGTGAAATCACAGACATAGATACTGAGATGCTTATCTCATTAGTTGAAAATAGACCAGTATTATGGGATAAATCCCAGGATATCTATAAAGATAGAAATGCCACTAGAAAGGCGTGGCAAGAAGTTTTTATGGACTTAAAAGGAGATTTTAATGTCTTGACAGAGGATAAAGATATATATGGTTAGTATTTTTACCTGTAGCACTGTTTTACATACTGCATGTAAAGATGGGTTTTCATCAATCTAACTAACCTCCATGCAGACGTCATTGCAGCGTCTTTTTTTAGTAGTGTGAATATGCATGTTAAACGCTACTTTACAGTGTCAGCACCTGTAATGTAGTGTGGGGTAGATGTATGAAGGCCAGAAGCGGTATCAGCGCACGTTATTTGCGTTGATACCGCTTCTCCCCGATGTATGATCGGGGGTCTGGGCGATAAATGACAGGGGTGCTATGCGCCCGTCATTATCTGCGCTGCTATCTACATGATAGCAGCGCTGATATGTTCGAATGACCATATCGCCTGACCGTTCTGTCCGCTGTAGCTGTCGTTATCAACAGCTACAGCCTGGCGCTAGCCTATCTCCACAGCAGGGACAGCACTGTCCCTGCTGGGGCTGCTGCCGGCTCCAGGGCTGCACGCGGGGATCTCGCAATACTTGCAAGATCCAGCGCATGCTCAGTGGAGCCGGCCAGGACAGAGACACAGCGCTTCAGCACTACACTGATGCACTGTGGTGTCGAGCAGGTAGCGCCAGAGGAGAGAGTTAATACTCCCCCTCTCCGGCCGATGAGATGTTCTTACATCTCACGGTAAGTGCCGCTATCATACATCTACCCCTTTATCACATGCAGATACACCTGCGGGCAAACACACATCATAGCCATTCTGCATATCAATGTTATCAGCATAAGCTGCTTTTGTGTAATTTTGGCATCACTATGTAATTCAACAACATTTTAAGGTTAAGGCAAAGATCCCATGTTATGTGTGGCACGACTTGCAGTGCACACAGGATAGATGTTCATGGACACCATTTTGCCTAATTATTTATAATCTCCTGTTTCAAAATTTTTTAAATTAAATTTGTGAAAAGACAATACCAAACAACTTTTTAAATAGATTTTTAATACTTGAATTTGGACACAATACAATACAGCATCATGTTCAATTGGGTTTGGAAGTGTGTTCCACAGATATAAATTAAATTTAGCTTTACTAGCGTAGTGTTCAAAACATTGTATATGAGGATGCCTGTTCTTGCTTTATCTATAAACTCCAAAAAAGGCCATTGTACAACACAACAACGTGATGATTTCTAAAGTTGCATCCCCTACTTCCGCAGGCTAGTCGTCATCACGTTGAAATAAATCTAGGACAGACAAATATGTACAATTTATTCCAACATAATAGAAGGACTTGGCCCATGTAATGTGTCCCTTTTCCTTTCGGTTTGGTAATGTGAACCGGTGTTTGGATTTTACATTACTTTGAATTGTTTGTGGCACTTTGTAGATACTTGACACATTCATATTTTTGACAATTGCCAGGAAACAGCTCCAAAGCCTGTGACAAAGTAATTTGTAAATATTTGTCTAACATTGTTTGCTGATAAGCCTCCTTGTACTATGGCTTCTCGTGGTACATCTTCCAAGCCAGTTATTGTTGTTGTATCCTCAATTTGTATTCCATCTCAATCCCGTACAAAATTATGTAGGATGATACAAGCCTTGACAATGTCAACTGCAAAATGTGGATCTACATTAATTGGCCGATGGAAAATTTGCCACTTATTCGTTAGAATGCCAAATGAACATTGCACATACCTATAGGCTCTACTCAGGCGGTAGTTAAAAACTCTTTTTTTTAATGAAAGGTTTTGTCCACCATAAGGCCGTAGTAGATGCTTATGAAGGCCAAATGCTTCATCGCCAACAAACACATATGGCACTTTAGGATCCCGGTAGACAATCCTCATCTGGCAGTTGTTGTGGGTTGGTAACAATTGACTTCCACAGTCCACATCTTTTCCAAATTGCTGAGTCGCAGTCTTTTCCAAAACTACCAATATTTACATAACTGAAGCGGTATTTAGAGTCCACAATAGCCATTAATACAACTGAATAGAAATCTTTGTAATTAAAGAAAATTGAACCACTTCTGGATGGACAAATTATTCTAATATGTTTGCCATCTACTGCCCCTATGCAATGTGGGAAATTTGCATTTTTAGCAAAATCCATGGCAATCGATTGCCACTGTTCTTTTGTTGGTGTAGGCAGACATTCTGATTGCCCAAATTGCATGGCATACTTCTTTTAATATCATACTTGCTGTGGAAATGCCAATTCTGAATATATAGTGCGGATCGGTAAAAGTACACCCACTTTGTACATATCTGTAATCAAAAATAAAAACTAATATTATTTTTTAGTTATGTGACTAAGCAAACAACATAAAAATACCATAATTAATTTGATTGACATTCTTTTAGGTAAGGAAGTAATGAGGAGGTGGAATAATATCCGTGATTCCTTTGCCAAGTTTTTTTAAAAAAAAAAACCAAGAAGCAAAGACATAGGGATCTGGCAGCTCCAAACACAAGAAATATGTGTATAGTGATCAACTGCAATTTTTGAAGAAATTATACGTAGCAAGAGAGACAGAAGAAAATTTCAGTGAAGATGTTTTTGAAGAAAATTCAACAGAAGACAACTTAAGCCAAAATACCAATCTCGAAAAAGAGCCACAAGCAGAAACATCAACTCCAGCATGGAGGTTACCACAAGGTGGATTTCGCCCACAAGCATGTCGCCGTAAACCAGATGAAATCGAATTAAAAATGCTAAAGGCCCTGGAACAAGAAAAGCCAAATAGGCATATGTCTTTTTTTCAGGGGATACTACCGGCATTAGAAAAGTTTGATGAGGACGAAATCCTACAATTTCAAATGGGGATTCTCAAAGTAATATCTAATCTAAACCAGCAAAAACGAAGAGCAATGCAGCCTATGTCCTATCATTCAATGCCAATGTCCCAAACAATGCCCCAACCTTCATCTTATACCCAGTCAACATACGCAAGGTACACTGCCTACCTCGCAATATGTAACAAATTATGGCCCAATGTCTGCAATTAGTAACCCACACAGTTGCCCATCAGAAAGTTCAGCCAAGTCTACTTCTTCCTATAATTCTGGGGATTTTTACCTCAATGACCCCATTGTAAAATGACAATACCTGTAATAGGGACAAATTAATGCAAGTAGCTTGTTGTGTGGGTATTTTGTGCGTAATTAGGTAAAAATTTACATGTTCAAACATTTGAACAACAAACCCATATCATTTTGGGCGCACACTATTTTATTTTGTACATTGCCAGGGTTTGGCGTTTAAAATATAATATATTTTCAAACTGTTTATTACTTTCAAAATTTAAAATTTTAATAATGTAAAAATATAAGAGCTAAAAGACGCTCAATACGTGTAATAGTACGTTTTTGTTACCTTGAAAAATAAAAAAAATAAACATTCGATATACAAACGTCTCTGATTTACTTAACTTAGTGCTACAGCTAACATTTGAACAGGTTGAATACAAGTTCGCATTTTGTTGTGATGTTGAATGTGGGGTTTCAGCCGCCTATGTAATTCGTCAAAAGATGACAATGACATACGGAAGTAATTGAAGAATTTCTTATCATCGGCTCGTAGGTCTTGAAATAGTATCTCAATTGTTCGCAGTTCATCTCTCCGTAGGTTTATTGGGTGTGCCCAATATATACGGTTTTGCCTCTGTGCTCTGCGACGCCGATAGAACAGCCACATTTGCAATAATAGAGCTATTTCACACATGCCGGTTTTGACTGGGCGGCAAAAAGCCGCCCGTTATTTAACCAGCCGTGAAATGTAGTACTGCAGGGAAAGGACAGGCTCCTTTCACACGGCACGGTCGCCGTGATATAGCCGGAAAAAACTACTATGCAGGACGGTGCCGTGGCCGTCTCTGCACGCCAGTAGTGTGAAGAAAACAAGTTTCCTTTCACACACACTGGCTTTTGCCAGCCGGGCATGTGCAGCAGCAGCTACTGCTGCGCATGCCCAAAAAAAAAAAAAAAAAACCTGAACCAAAAAGCAGCTCAAAGCCGCTGCTTATGAAAGGCACGGAGTGCCAGGAAAAAGCCGTCCGGCTACCGCCCGGTTCTTGCCTAGCCGGCGAGAACCGGCATGTGTGAAA
The DNA here is from genome assembly GCA_031769625.1 of Taudactylus pleione. Lineage (NCBI taxonomy): Eukaryota > Metazoa > Chordata > Amphibia > Anura > Myobatrachidae > Taudactylus > Taudactylus pleione. Next base: position 37,893,310 of record JAUIMM010000052.1, on the reverse strand, counting down.
TAGCTCATACGGTTGCGACCCATGTCAGACTGTTGCTCTGTCAACAAAACACTGAGAAATTCTTCTGATGCTGCTTTTGTGCATGTTTAATTCAGGGGGGAAAAAACCATCACAAACAGGTTAAAACCGTTGCGTGTGAAAGGGATTGTTATCCAGCAAAAAACCGGACGGTGTGATCCAGTTTTTTTGCCGAACGGCCAGAACCTGAGTGTGTGAAATAGCTCAGAGAGAGGAGAATAACGGAACATGAGCAGAGACGGGCAGCAGCAGTAGATGTGTGATAACGGTGGCAGCAGGAACCTTTCTTTCTAGTGATTTGTTTCCAGGCGGAGGCAGAGCGGAGCGGACAGGAAGCGGCGAGTGACATTCCCATGCCTATGCAGAGGGCGAGATACTCTGCTGTCACCAGTGAGATCAGTTAGCTGAGATCAGTTAGCGCGGCTCAGTGACACCGGCCTCGAAGGACGATGGCTGCGGGGCTGGGCTGGAGGCTGCTCTCTGCCCGGTGCAGGCTGCTGGCTGACAGGTCAGTGACGTCCAGCGTATATACCATAGGGTGCACCACATGTGCTCCCACTTACATGTCACACATAACATAACTATGAGCCCTGGTGTTACATACATTATCTGGGCAATCTGTAACCTATCCATGCTCTAAGGTACAGTATGCAGTGGACAGAAATGTACCCAGCTAGTACCACCAAACTAGAACATCAGATATTTGTTATTGTGTCCGGGTCATACATCTGCTGGGCAATTCCCCAACTCGCGCTGATTGGTGTACTCTGTCGATCGGGAAAATGCATCATGTTAAAAATGCCCCATTTGCAGATTCCAATCATATATGGGTCGGAATCAGCGAATTAATATTGTCCAAATTTGGATTTTCATAATCCCCCGACCCAATCATCTGTAGAACGGGGAAAGTGGAAATACATCTTATTTATAAACAGGATATAATTTTCCTCAAATAATACCCAACTGAAGCAATGTGATATTTGGGTGGATAAGGATGAACTATGTCACCCATTTCTCGCATGCCAAAACCACTGCCCAATATAGTGAGGAGTGCAGATAATATATGAAATGTTTTACATTTGCAGTGCCTGCTAACATTGTTTTGTTTACTGTCCATTGTAATGGGCTTATGGTAGGAGTAGGGCTTGGCAATGTGTGACACTGGGAGGTTTCAATAGAATAAATGCACACTGAAAGGTTTGATAGTCTTACGACTCAATTTGGGGGAATATCAACCATGTTTCTGGTCACAACATTGCGAAATTTCAATCTTTTAGCTTTCATTTTAGATCAGCTCCATCTGTCTGCTATGTTACTATAACAGTTGTTTACATTTGGAAGTGTATTTGAAGTAACACTATATTTTGTCCTATTTTCCTTTCAGTCGTATGTCAAGTGTGCTGCTTGTGAGAGGCAAGCAGACAAGCACATGGTGGGATGAACATCTCTCTCAAGAAAATAGAAAATACCTAGCACAGTTGACTTCAGAGGAGTACAAAGCTATGACTGCAAGCAAGCTCTGTCCTCTGAAAGATGAGCCATGGCCTATTAAACCTTGGGAACCAGGTGCGTTTATTGAAAGTAGTTGATAAATTCAAATAAAAAAATAGCTGTGATAAAAAAAGAATAATAATTAGTAACTGGTCCTTGCAGTTAATTTCCTGTGACTGCAGGGCATCACTAGATTCACGTTTCCTTTTCAGTTCTTATGTTGGATCATTAGATCTTCTGACTTATGCTGCCTTCTGACAGGCAGGCAGATATTCAGCAGGCAGCCAAGCAGCATAGCCGGTCCCATGGGGCTAAAGGTTGCACTAAGAGGATAGTTACAATTCACTGTGGTTGTAACAACTTACTGTAGAGCAGGTTAGTTAATCCATGTCACTGGGTCAGTAATCATCCAACCTGCTTCCACAGATAGAAAGCCACAAATAATGACTTGTTGAGAAAACTTGAAGGTTGAGAGACATTGCTGTAGAGCATTCTGGTGTAGCCCACCAATTAAAGAACTGTTTAATCTATAATATGTACAAAATAAATTTCTGAAAGCAAAGCATACTGGGGTTTCAAGATGTGCTGTTCAAGCTATTTTGAAGAAGCACAAAGAAACGGGCAACGTTGAGGACCATAGACTTAGTGGTCGGCCAAGGAAACTTAGTGCATCAGATGAAAGACACAACATGCTTTCTTCCTTTTGAAATCGGGAGATGTCCATCTTTGCCATCAGCTTAGAACTGGCAGAAACCAGTAGGACCCAGGTATACCCATCTATTGTTCGGAGAAGTCTGGCCAGATGTGGTCTTCATGAAAGAATTGCAGCCAAAAATACTGTCGACATGGAAAGAAGGCCAAGCGACTCAACTATGCACGACAACATAGGAACTGGGGTGCACACAAATGGCAGCAGTTGCTCTGGACTGATGAGTCAAAAATTTTAATATTTGGCTTTAACAAGGCAGTTTGTTTGTCGAAGGACTGGAGAGCGGTACAATAATGAGTGTCTGCAGGCAACAGTGAAGCATGGTGGAGGTTCCTTGCAGGTTTTGGGGCTGCATTTCAGCAAATGGAGTTGGGGATGTAGTCAGGATTTATGGTGTCCTAAATGCTGAGAAAAACAGGTGGGTACTTACCCATCATGCAATATCGGAGGCGTCTGGTGGGCTCCAAATTTATTCTGCAGCAGGACAACGACCCCAAACATACAGCCAATGTCATTAAGAATTATCTTCAGCGTAAAGAAGAACAGAGGCCCTGATTCAGAGCTGGACGCTCTGACAGAGCGCTCGCTCTGAATCAGGGCCGTCCTTCGCTTTTTTTAGAGCGGCCTCCCGGCCGCTCGCATAGCTGTGGGTGACCACCCACCGCTATAGCGAGCGGCCAAAAAGATGGTCGCGATGGTCAAGACCATCGCGACCATCGGGCTTGCGACGAGACCCTTGTAGTAGGGTCTCGTGGCCGCAAGCCCTGGAGTGCTTTCGGCTCTATCGGAGCCGAGAGCACTCCCACTGGCATCACTTGCGATGTCAGTGGGGCCGGCCCCAGATGGTAGGCGTTCCCATGGGATCGCCTCCGTCTGGGCAGCCACGCCCCCGGCACGCCCACCACAGGGGGCGTGCTGTCACCATCGACCGCACGCCCCCTTTGTAGCGAGACCCGGAGCGACGGCTTGCCTGTCGCTATCCGGGTCCCGGGCATGCGCACGACGGAGCCGCCTCCGTCGTGCGCATGCGCACTGGCCCAACATTAACCCGCTTGTGAGCGCTCATCGCTCGCGAGCGGGTCTGAATTAGGCCCTGATCTCCACATCATCGAGTCTGTCTGGGATTACATGAAGAGACAGAAGGATTTGAGCAAGCCTACATCCACAGAAGATCTGTGGTTAGTTCTCCAAGATGTTTGGAACAGCATCTCTGCTGAGTTCCTTCAAAAACTCAAAGAATTGATGCCGTTTTAAAGGCAAAGGGTGGTCACACCAAATATTGATTTGATATAGATTTCTCTTCTGTTTATTCACTTTGCATGTGGTAATTCATAAAAACAAACTATTAACACTTCTATTCCACACCTGCCTAAAACTTTTGCACAGCACTGTACATGTGGGACACAAACTACAACACCACGATATTAAAAGGTAAATTAATCAAAACAATGCATATGAGGGCTATAAATGACCGTATAAGTGTGTGTGTATGTATGCATGTATATGTATATATATATATATATATATATATATATATATATATAATCCAAAAAATGTGTATATATTTTTTATAAAAACAACAAAAAATAAAAGAGAATTAGACAACATGGTATAGCAGCAAAACATGGCAATGACCATTTTTTTTAAAAAAAAGAACAAACTATTAAAACACAAAAAAAAGGAAAAGATATTCTTGAAAATTGAAAAGTCACAATGTTTCTTTGAGTCCTTTTGGGGACAAGGTTTTGTTGTTATATAGCTTTATGTATTTTGTAGCCTCCCACAGGACAGTGGCTATATTTCAATTGAACTTTCTTGTGCACATTTCTGTTTACCCTAGCTGTATTAGGGATGGACAGCGGAAGCCCGCAATAGAATGTTGCAATGCGATGGTAGCTAACCTTCGCATCAAAAGCATTCTATGGTCTATCCATTGCGAAGCGGCTGTCTGGAGTGGGCGGGGAGAGACTGTCTGTTACTGGAGGAGGCGGAGAAGGACAGGACAACAGTGCCACTCCTCCTCCAGTGACTGCATGTGAAAGTACCTGGCACTATGAATTAATTGTATGTACCGAGGCTGGGAGAGGGTGCAGCCGACACTGCAGGTGCATGCAGCAGCAATTAGTTGGGCTGTAGGGAATGTGTCACCACTAACAGATCTGTCTCCCGCTAGCTTGTTCATAGCTGTTCCAGTGTCCTGCGGGTGGGAAAAAATTACGGTGAATCTGTCACCGTAGAGTGAATAGAAGCCGTGCGCATGTGCAAGGCATCTTTTCATTCTGCAGGGAGAGCTTTGAGGCATCTCTGTGAGCGCAAGGCATGCTTCTTGCAGTGACGAAAAGGGAGTGCATCCTTTGGACACACTCTCTTTTTTGAGTGACCACATGCTGGTGCCCATTTTCACTCCAAGTACCCTGCCGCACTCCGGCCCTGGTGTGCACGCTAAATTAAGCATTACTGTATTCGTATTGGATCTGTAGATGGCACTGCTGAGGATGGCAAATTGGATCTGTAGACCTCCTGTGGATGGTGCTACTAATAATGGTTACATTTGTTGGATGTACAGTAGTTCAGCAAAGATTTGCAAAACTCTATTCAATGATGTCACGTGTTGATTTTCTTTGTGGGTCTAGCAAGATGGCGGTATTTGCAGTGGAGCTGATGTTTGCACTGGCAAATGGAATAAAATGGGTGGATCGTGGACATTCCTTGCGAAGTACAGAAGTACCTAGTTTTGGGGAAGTGCAAATATTATATTCAATTAAACAGAGTGAGATAATTAGAGAGTATCGTCCAAGCAGACCATAACCCGAGCAGTATTTTGTAGAAAAAATGACCAGTTTCATTGCATGAAAGGGGTAGTTTTATAGTGTTAGGTAATTGGACTTTGAGGATCTACATTTGGAGAGCTTACCTTCTAATGAGAATGGGACACATCTGAAAAAGAGTGTGGCTTTGTCTGTAGGTTGGGGTAGTTGTGAGACTAGTGGTATAGGTAGGCTCTAATAAAGATGTGGGTTTTAAGAGTGCATTTAAAATCTGGATGAAAGTTGGATCTGGCCTGGCAGGGAGAGCTGTAAGTGGGTAGCTAATGATAGAAGCCATGTAGATGGGAGTAAGAGACTATCTTTAGAGACGCTGCCACGTAGGAGATGCACAAGGGGCTTTGTAGAGGAGATTCAGTCATTTGAATTGGATTCTGGATGATCCTATCAGTCAGTATAGTGATTTACAGAGTGGTGGAAAGGAAGATTGAATCTGTTTTTGACATGTTGATTTATTATGTAGATAGCAGAGAAACAGTAGGACACACAATATACTGCAGAATGGCAGAGATATGGATCTCATAAACAGGTGTCCCTGATTCCTTGTATAAGTCTGGCTCTCATTGTACACATAATACTGATAACTTTATAAAAAAAACTAAACATTAACCATTCATTCCTGAGCATGCTGCTATGTTAGTGGGTTTATGTGGTCGCCACAAATTCGTTTTCCCTCCTGTCTGCCTGTTGTGTTTGGCAATGCAGATGAGCAGACGCAGAAGAGTAAGGGGCCTATGTTTCAACGTTTGATGAGAGAGAAAATTGTGTGATATAAATCGCCAACCAATCAGCTTCTAACTTACATTTTATAGGCTGTGTTTGAAAAATGACAGTTAGGAGCTGATTGGTTAATACTTTTTCTCTCAAAATTTTATCTCTCATCAAGCTTTGACACATAGGTCCCTAAGTGTATAAGTCTGATTGCACTACCCCTGGGCTGCCATCATATGGGTAGAGGTGTCACTTCTTTATACAAATATCATACAACTGTTCCTTGTGTTGATCACACTGTGAATTGTAATGTGGCATGAGTACCAGTCTGTTGCTGAATTACCATTCACAAATGGGGAGCTAGCTGGTCATCAGGATCCAAAAGAACATCTGCTGTCAACGACACTGTCATCCATCACCCCGTGATTTCTGTCATTTAAGTCATGTATCCTGGTTGCAATTAATTAGAGGTCTATGGCCTGATTCAGCACGGATCGCAACTGCGTAATTGCATGCAGTGCAGCTGCGAAAATATTCTGCTAATGTCTGCCACCGCTCAGCCAGCATAGATGCCCACTACTGCTTTCTCACATCTGTAATACCTCGCAGTCCTGCGTATACATCTGTTACTTCGAAGCACATCGCGGCCCGTCATGCACAACTATAGTAGGTCTGACCCGTCGCAGACATTGCAAGTCTTTTCGCACACAGAGATAACTCAAGCTGCGCTGGCAATCGCAGTGGCTAACTTGTGCACGCCCATGCAATGTCATTCAAACAAACAGACACGCCTGCGTTTCTGCAACCACTGAACTGTCACCACCCCCTAACGCTCACGGCCTATCACTCACTCTGCGATGGATTCCTGTCTAAGTGCTCGATTGCAGTGCGCTGCATTTGCAGTACGAAACAGTCGGCCAATCTGTGTACGCAGTTGCGATTCATGCTGAATCGAGCCCTATGTACTGAGCCATGGAAAGAGAGAAAGTGGATGGAGATAAAGTAGCAACCAATCAACTCCTAACTGTCACTTTAAAGGCTGTGTTTGAAAAATGACAGGAGCTGATTGGCTGGTACTTTATCTCAATTCACTTTTAGCTCTCTCCAAGGCTTAGTCCATAGACCCCCTAAGTGTCTTCTAGATTCTACAGGAATGTCTTTTTGGTTACAAGAGTGTATTGGAAGTTGAGTTATGTGCAGATGACTGCTGAATACACTTTACTCATGTAATAAATGTAATTAGTTGGGTCAGTGAACATTTAAATTGCTGCTGTAAAAAATGTGTTATACTTGCTGCAATAAAGATTGTTCTTTCATAAATATTAAACATATAATTGCTGTTCTCATGCTGCCCTGTTAATGTTGTATTTAGAGACTAAAACCAGTTTACCATTCTGTTACCTATATTATGCACTTTGTCTATTATTACGATTTAAAATTTTAAGAGGAGTAATTCTACTCAACAAAAGCACGCAGCATGACCACTGTAGAAGTGTTGTCCTGGAGACCAGTGGTTGCGCTATTCCTCTTCACATTTTTATGAAGTATTATTATCCAAAGAATAATATATCATCTGTAATTAGACATAATGGAAAATTGCCATATGATGCTAAAAACTCCCCAATTAAGCAGGGGAGTATTGTTACAGCTCGTACATCAGTCGGGCAAGGCTGTGGGCAGTAATGGTTGGGAACAGTCAGTACTACAGGCGCTATTACTGCCGCTACTGCAGAATTTCTCTTTACAAGCCGAAGCAACCGATTCTTCAGCTCTCAATTCAACACTATTCTGTAATGTAGTACAAGTTCAACCCTGGATAGTCTCCTTCTTCATATTCACACGTGAGTCTGCCATGATGTTTTTATTAAAATATTTCAAGAAGCTCATCTGATTACACTGTCAATCAAAAGCTTAGACACAATTATCCTTTATTTATTGCCCCATCCACAATGGGGACGATTCAATTTAACGCGAATTGAATAGCGCCGGGAGTGAGCTCTCCGAAACTATTCAATTCAGTGCGCTGTGTGGTCTGAGAACGCCGGTTATTGCGCCTATCGCGCCTTAACATTGGTGTTAAGGCACGTTAACCGGCATTCTCTGACCAAAGTGCCGGGCGCACGGCTGTTAGCGTCGCGCTAAGCAGAAAAATAGCTGTGCGCCCGGCACTTTGGTCAGATTTCTCCGGGCGTCCTTAGCACTTAGCCACGTGGGGGAAAGTTAGGTTTAGGTACCCCCGGGGCGACTTAGGGTTAGGCATCCCCCGGGGAGGGTTAGGTTTAGGCTATTGGAAAGCGGGTTAGAGCTAGGTGCCACTGGGGGGGAGAATAGGGCTAGGCACCCCCCCGGGAGAGTTAGGTTTAGGGTGCAGGGAGGTGGGGGTTAGGTTTAGGCACCCCCGGGGGGGACTTAGGGTTAGGCACCACCAAGGGAGGGATAGGTGACTTACCTGCGCTGTATTGCTTCCACTGTCTGTATTTCACACCGCCAGGATTTCATACCCAACTTGTAATATGACTTGGTCATAAGAAAGGTAATTTCTCATGCAGCAATATATTTGCATCTTGATCTGTTTTGTGCCTTGTATTACAGGCTCTAACAGGGTTGGTGTAATAGCAGTTAAGTTGGGAATGATGCCGATATGGACTAATTCTGGGGAAAAACATGCTGTCACAATGTTGCAAGTAAGTTAATATGAAGTATAATTTTTCTTAGGCTTCTATTGGGGTGATTCAATTGCTTGTACCTCCTGTAGCTCCCATCTAAACTGCACAGGAGCTATTCAATTGATTTGTGCAACCAGCCCCGAGGCGCGCCCAGCACTTACCACGGAAGAACCAGCTTAATGCGCCTAATCCTGAGTATTCCTGCGTGACAAAGGGCCTGGTCGTGCATAGAATTGTATAGGTCCCATGCAGTTTAGACAGAAGCTAAGGGAGGTAAAACAATTGAATTCCCCCCTAGATCTGCCTCTTGTGTATCTTGTTTAAAATTTATCTTTTGTGCTGTTTGGTATATTTTATGTTTCCCTTTTTATCTGCATATCTTTAATGCATTGTTTTATACATTATATTTATATTTTACTTGTATTTGTTTGAAGTAAACTTATTGGAATTATAGTAAGCAATTAATGTTGATTGTTTTGTTCAAATACAAAATGCTGTGTTTTTAATGTGATTTCTTCTTTGAAGAAGTCATGTGCCTTGATTTATGCTGGTGTATCTAGACTCCCACCAAAGTGCATAGGTCTGTATAGCAAGATGACGCTGTTTGCACTGGCCGATGGGAGAAGTTGGATGGAGCAAAGGCGTTCCCCTCTAAGTACGGAGATGACTAGTTTTGCAGAGCAGTTAAAAAAATGGGATTTAATTTAGCAGGGCAAGATTATTAAAATGAGACAAAAGGATGCAGAATGCCTAGCCATTTCCCCTGGCAAAAACACTTAAGTTTTAAACAAGCTCTAAATTGCCAGAGATCGCATCTCATCCTACACTTTACTCTCATGGTTAATTTAAGTCATAAATTAAGTAATAAACCTAGCAGCATATTGTAGACACTAGCAAGTTTTAAAGAAAAACAAAGTGATTTGCAGTACACATCAAGGATGCTTTATAAATGGGATCCACTCTTTAGACAGTGCCTGCCTTTTGTGATTTACTGTGTAATTGAAATAGCCACAATATATATATATATATATATATATATATATATATATGTGTGTGTGTGAAGCATGGCTATATATGAAATGTCAATCTCGTTCAGGACATACAGGGTTAAGGAGAATATTTGAAGAGGCAGCATTAATTTGTTTAGGGAGTTAAATTGCAGATAAGGAAATACAGTTGGAATAGTATGTTTGCACATGGATACATTCACATAACATCAAGGCTATATGAGATGTAAACTTTAACTACAGAGCTGCTTCCTGTAGTAATGATGTAAGGAAATTCTTGGTATATAGTTAAGATGTTAATACAAGTTTGTATTATTGCTGCTGTACAACTTCCAATTACTGATCTGCACTCACTGCAGAGTAAACAGCTTCTCATGGTGACCTAATTCCATCCCTCTATTGAACGTAAACCTTCCATATGCATTTGTTTTCAGCTTTTTCTGTGGTCTGTTACCCAGTTGATAATAAAGCTTGAGCACCTAGAATGTCAGAATGAAGGTCTGATCTATACTGCAGTTCCCAATATAGCTTCACTTAACCTGCAGTTAGTGGAGCGCAGTGGGGGGAACAGGTGACCGCCTGAGTGTTCAGCAAATAAATGTGACATTTGAAACCGTGCACCAGACTTCTTATGTGCCTGCAAGGCTGTCAGAGTTTAGCACAAATCAAAGGCTGTTTTAATATTTTGATCCAATTGTAGATTCTGAAAATGTGACTCAATTGCCCATACTGTTCACTAGTATTGCCTGAAAGGATTATCATTTTAACTTGTTGCATCTATATAAGATCTTTTGAATTATCGCATAGTTTTTAATAAGGCTTCAAAATATTCTAATGTGCAGTAGTTAATTGCTTGACCTGGCTTTGTTTATTGTTGCGATTAGAATTGCATGGAGGAGACCTGCAAAATGCTTGTTGGGGGTTCAGAAGATTTAATGGTTATACTTACAAGTGTTGCATATCCAATTAATCAGCGCAGTCTCCTGGTGCATCCTAGTCGCATCACTTTGCGACTTAGATGTGTTTTCGGCAGCAAAATATGCCCAACGCTAGCATAGTAGCACGGGACCTTGCTGCTCACTCACGCTATTCAAGTCGCACTTTGTGGCGTATTGAGGTAGATGTATGAGGACACATCTGTCGAAACTGTGGGGCTAATTCAAAGCCAAAAAAGGAGAAAATATGCACCCTGGCAAAATCCTGCAGGTGGGGCAGAGAGATTTACGATTGACATGCTTAAGATGCAATGACCAGCAGAGAAATGTCTCCAAAATGTATTCTATAAACTTAGAAACTGCACATAGTCAACAGAGATGGAACTAAGTGATATGGTGTGACAGGGCTGTGAGCTTACAGGGCTGTGAGATTACCCAATGTAAAAAGAACTTGCAGTTCAATCTGACACAGTGATGCTGTGTAAGGCCACATTGAAATCTTTAGATTTAGTGTTTGTATATTGGAGTTTTGTGCATGTTATTTGGAGAATATTGTACTCTGTAGTTTTACCTTTTTATGGAGGAAGATACAGAGAAAGCAGCGAAGATTCAGTAGAATACTTGGTATACCCTTTCAGTATTTTCCTGAATGATGTCTGGCATGGTCCCTCTTTATCCCCACTTCCTATATATGTTGGGAATTTGTTCTGCTATTCCTTTAAATTTTCTCTGATCCTTTCACCAAAAGTCACTTGTGTAGATATGTTTAAACACAATGTTGACTTGATAACTTGTAATACTGAAATATAAATAAAAAGAACAGGCTTTTATTTTCGGTTGAAAAAGGCAGTCCTGACGGCTGAATTGCGTTGGAGATAGCTTTGCCTAACACACTAAAATATCCTCCAAGCGTTAGTGGTCACGTAGTCCCGGGCACCCGCATTCCCGTCCTACAGTCAGCAGAAGCCACCCACCATTGTAGCCAGGAATGGGGAATAGTGCAGAGCCAGACGTGAAGCCACAGGCTTCACCATCTGCCTATTACCACTAAACGTAAGACTTGTAAAATAGTATGTACCTATTTAAACTGAACTGTTACAATCCAATCACCGGAAATGATCTTGTATGGGCTATTACACACACACAACCATTTTGTCCGTCTGGAAAAATAAATGGACGTTTTTTTCCTGAGAACTGTTTTCAGTTAAACGGTGAAATACATGTATGCATTCAGACGACACGAATACGGCACAGTCGCCGTGTTACAGCCATGTATAACTACTGACAAGAACGGCTGCCGTGCCATCACCGTAGATGGTGAAGTACATGATTTTATGCATGCTTTCACACCACACTGTATTTAGTTGTACTTTTACTTTATACCTGTCCACAGTCTACAAGTTTACAAGTGTATCTACACTTCACAAAACCGTTGCTTGTGGAAGTGACTGATCGAAGGAAAAAAAATACTTTCTTCTTCAAGTTCCATAGGGATCCACGGCGATAATGTGGCTGGAGAGATCCAGGCACCAAACCGTTAAAGCTTTCAGCTCCCAGGATGCCTCGGGTCCTCCTCCATATATACACCGCCCCTGACAACAAGCATTCAGTTCGTTTGGTGTGGCAGGATTCAGACGCACCTTTGTAACGGGACTGCTCAGTCGGTCCTAAGCTTTTATTTTATGTTTTATTTTTCTATGTTTTTGGGTTGGCAGTACTGAGCGTCTGAATTAAGATGCATGTACTGCGACTCTATCTACGTCCGCCGGGCCGCAACACCAGTAACAGGGCTGAGCTTGCTAGCGATGCTGGGACCCGGACGCACAGATGTCAGGTAAGGCGATTCTTCGCTTCCAGCACTGCACCGCTGCACTCAGTGCCAGTGTCCTCACTAGACCACTGGGGCCTTATCGTCTGACGCTCAGCATCGGGCAGCAGACGCTTTTGCTGCCACGAGGCCAGCGTACCCGGCCGGTTGATGCAGCTTATTGGAGGTTCGCGCTCCAACGGCATCTCCTCCCCCCGACACAGACGCTGATCCATCAAAGCTTTTCACGCATCTGGGTTGCTCCTCCTCATGTATATGAGACGCTCACAGTCCACTATCTGTGTGCTGCTGTAGCTGTTGCTCTCAGGAGGTTTTGCGTCAGTCTCCCTGTATACCTCTCCCGTGGATCAGGTATATAGTGCTCTATATGCTACCAAACCTTGGTTTGGCTAGTTGATTCAGAGTCTATTGCAATTATTTTACATATGCATTGTATGTGACTGTTTGCTAGCTGCTGTATTGATACTGTCTTTTTTTATTTCTGACTGTCAGTTATAACTATCACTGTTTTTTCCCCCCATTCATTTGATAGGTGGGTGGGGCTTTTCTCTGGGTACTTCACATTTCTTAGTATTTGTGAAGGCTGTCACATTGCATTGTATTTGTTGCCTTTAATTTTGAATATATGTAAAGGGAAACGGGGTGGAGGCCCCCTGTGCTGGTTTCATGTAAATCCTGTTGGCGGGCTTGTCCCACAGGACCTTATACAGGATGGTTGATGTGCTGTCTGTTATAAAGAACCATATCACCATTATTATTTGGCTACTCCCACACTGCCACTTTTAATAGGATACTCACAGTATGCTATGTTTGTCCTGTATGTACATCCTTCCTGGATGGATGTTTATACCTACTCAAGTCAGAGTATGTATGGCTCAGTTGGCTGTTGCGAACAGACCGGTAGTCGCTAAGGTGCTTTAAGCGGATGCTAATTTTATCAGTCTGCTCAGGAGGTAGATTCAGGAGCATTATCGGAGGAATCTGATGATGCGCCAGGTTCTTCTCCAGGAGAGGAGGACCATCCTTCTACAATGGATGTCTTTTCTTTGGTGAGGACTGTCAAATCAGTCCTAAATATACAGGATGATGAGCCAGCTCCTAGAAAGAAGGCTCCAGTAGTTTAACACCAGAAGGTGGTAAAAGCTGAGTTTCCTAAATCTGAGGGGGGGAGGGGAAGAGTGACTGAACAGTAATTCTGCTTGGTCTAGATGTCATTGGTTCACCGACATACAGAATCTATCCATATATATTCTGTTTTCTCTTCCTTTATGGCCGGATTTGTTAGTGCAGGGGTCCCTGCCTGCATCCGGACTTTACCTCGTCTGTCCTTGACGGGGTAGCTTTTAAGGTTTCCATCTTGAGAACCAAAAGTTTTCTCCAGCTCTGTAATTTAAACGATGCTTAGGGCTAGACAGCCTTCCTCTGCCCGCATTTGTTACAGAGTTTGGCATTCTGTTGGGTGTTCCCACAAAAAAGTATGACCCTAAGGTTTTAGGGTTTCCAGGGTACTGGATTGGACTTTGGTCTCTGCCTAGCCACTCTGGGAGTGCAGGTTTCTGCGCTGTCAGTCTGGTTCAAGAAGAGAATTGCTTCTTTACCTGATATTAGAATTGTTTTTTTCCAGGGAGTTCTCAGAGTTCAACCACCCTTTGTCGCACCGGTAGAACTGTGGCATTTGTTTTTGGTTCTCAAGGTGCTACAAGCTCCCCCATTTGAAACTCTGGACTCTGTAGATTTGAAGAGGTTGACAGCAAAGACAGTTTTTTCTCCAAGCTATTTCTTCTGCATGCAGAGTCTCTGATTGGCAGCACTTTATGGTTGCTTCCCATTTATTTTTCCAGATTAGAGCTGTCCTCCGTACAAGAGAGGGTTACCTTTCTAAGGTAGTGTCCCGTCTTCATGGGAATGAAGAAATTGTGCTCCAGTTTTTCAGTCTTCAGATCTTTCTGTAGGTAAAAACTTTCTGGCTATGGTTTGTGCTCTCCGTATCTATGTGGAGCATACAAACTGTTAAAAAAATCAGACTCTCTTTTTGTGTTATATGGTTTTCACAAACGTGGTTGGCCAGTCAACAAGCAAACTCTGGCTCGATGGTTAAGTATGACTATCTCTCAGGTTTACACTAAGGCTGATCTCCCTGTCCTAAACATGGTGACAGCACATTATACTCGGTCTGTGGAACCATTGTGGGCGTTTCATCGCAGTGCCTATGTTGAACAATTTGTACAAGGCAACCACGTGGTCTTCTTTTCTTAGGTTCTACGTCTTTGATATTTTTGCCTCTCAGGATGCTTCCTTTTTGGGCGATGAGTTTCCTTTCTGCTCAGGAGCATTCCCCACCCTTAGGGGAACTGCTTTAGGACATCCCCATGGTATCCCTACGGGGGGCCATTCCGTGTCAAATCAACACCCATTTTTTAAAATTTTTTACCTCACCAGCTCAGATTGGTATATGGAGAATATATATATGTAGTCTAAGAAAACTACAACATTTTATTTAAATATCTCATGTCGTTTCCAAAATATAGCTATGTAAAGTTTTAAAAATCTCAAAAACGCACAACCAGCATATTTTCAAATCGCCATAGCAGTTCTCCTAATTAAGCTAGAGAGGTGGGAGTGTCATTTTACTGTGTGTTTTTTATGCCCTTTCCTATGCTATACAACACAATAGGCTTTGTGAGGAAAAACTCCAAATTCAAAGTTAAATTTTGATAATGATTCTCTCAAAAGTGCATCAACAAAAAAGTTAAAAAAATTGTCCTATACTAATTGTTTTTCAAAATTTAAAAGTTGGAGGATAATGGGTTCATAATTAAAAATAGTTTTAAACCGGAGTAGGACCTATGTTTGAAAAAATCAGGGCCTACTATTAAATTCAATTATATGATGGAACAACTAAAATTAGCCCAGCACTCAATACTTGAATTAAATGTAAATTTAACTGAGGCATTGTCAAACTATCTTCAGCTAATATTGTTGACTGACTAATACAATGTTAAGTATTTCTATTCAACTTGATTTATATAATTAAACTGATCAAGCCATCAAATCTTTTATAACCTATTACTACTTGTAATACACCCAGCATTTTTTAATAAACTACCTTGCTTTAAAATAATTTTTAACTATGAACCCATTATCCTCCCACTTTTAAAATTTGATAAACTTTTAACATTAGTATAAACTATTTCCAGAAATGTTTTGAACTTTTTTGTCGATGCACTTTTTGAGATAATCATGATCAAAATTTTCAGTTTTGAATTTGGAAAAAGCTTTTCATCACAAAGCCTATTGTGTTGTATATCATAGGAAAGGGCATAAAAAAACAGAGTAAAATGACACCACTCAACCTCTTTTAATTAGAAAAGCTGCTATGGTGATTTGAAAATATGCTGGTTGTGCTTTTTTGACAGATTTTTTAAAACTTTACATATATTTAAATAATAATTAGCATTTTTCTTAGACTACATATATACTCTCCATATATAAAATGTTAACAAAATCTGAGCTGGTGAGGTAAAATCAGTGTGTTGATTTGACACTGAATGACCTGTGGAACCTGAAGAAGAAAATAAGAGTTATGGTAGGCTTACCATTGATAAATCTTTTTCTTCGAAGTCCATAGGGTCCACAGGGCACCCACCCTAACGCACCTCACTTCATTGGGTAATTTTTCTTTCAGGCACGGATTCCCTCATTTTCTGAGAGTGTTTCTGGTGTGCGATTGCTTTTCTTTCTCCTCTTGCCTTCTCCGACCTTGGGCTTGTTTACAGAACTGAATGCCTGTGGCCGGGGGGCTGGGTATATATGGAGGAGGACCCGAGGCATCCTGGGAGCTGAAAGCTTTAACTGTTTGCTGTCTGGATCTCTACAACCACATTATCCCCATGGTATCCCTGTGGACTCTATGACTGGGTACAGACGTAATGATTTTCTGTCCAACCATCCAACTAGTTGATTGGTTGGAATGAAAATCTTGTAAGGTATGAAAGTAAATGACAATCAGCAATTTGCTCGCAAACGCCGGAAAATGGACAAAAACTGATGTTTGAACAAATTGTTTAGATCAAACATTTAACAAACTTGTCTGATGACCATCTTCATCTGTTTTCTGGCATTTAGTAGCAAATTGCTGATCATCATTTACTCCCATACGTTACCAGATTTTCATTCCAACCAATCAACTAGTTGGATGGTTGGACAGAAAATCTTTAGGTGTGTACCCAGCTTGAGTACTTCAAAGAAAAAAAGTTATCAATAATAAGTCTACCATAACTCTTATTTTTTTTTTTTCCGTCCGTTCAAAACTGGTGTGTGTGTAATAAGTCTATTTGTCTTGTTTATGTATGTCTGTTTTTGTTTATGTCTGCAATGTGTAACACTGAATATCTGAGCCAGCTCCATGGGAGTATAGGAAAAGAATATGTTGTCTGCATTAACCATTCATTAACTTAAAATGATTTTATTTGTACAAAAACATTGGTACATTCCCTATTATTAAGACATTTTACACAGACCCATAGTTCTCGCACACATCGCATATACATAAGCGTTGAGTGCAACCTCAATTGATTGTATATACAGATGTGTGCTTGCACATCTTTGCTGCAGTCACACTAAAAAGCCCCTCTCAGTGCGCCAGGTCCCGTGAGAGACTGCTAGCGCCAGGAGTCTTTTTTTGACAAAAATGCGATGTGACTAGGACGCACCAGCAGACTGTGCTGAAATTTGATATGTGACACTTGTATATCTGTGTGCGATTCTCTGAATCTGTGTACGAAATACTACAATGTAGTTTTTTTAATTCCAAGTTCCGTTGTGGTTCATGTACAGACTCTGTTGCATACAAATATACAAGTGTTGCATATTAAATTAATCAGCACAGTCTGCTGGTGCATCCTAGGCGCATTGTATTGCGACAAACGCATTTTCGGAATAAAAAATGGGTGGCGTTAGCAGAGTAGCACGGGAGCTGCGCTGCATAGCGTATTGATGCTAGATCTATGAGGACGCATCTGATGACTTCCCTGTCATTTTTCTCAGTCTGGTTCCCTAAAGCAAGCTCTCATTTCAGTGTGACTGTCAAACTATTAGAATAACCCAACCCTATTTGTTCGAATCATAGTTTATTATGTACGCAACAAATGAGAAGGCATGTAGAAATGTTACAGCTGGTTACAGTGAAGTACTACCCCCTAATTACAAATATCTATACAACTTGCAGCATCTTAACTCTGACCATATAGTTTACCCTTACGGAACATATTTCTAACGTTCCCTATCTTTGTTAAATGCGCCATCTAGTGATAATAAAAGATATTGCAACTTTAAAGATTCAAAATGGTCCCTCTGTGGATAGCAACACCCACCTTCAAAGTGCAATGGATAAGCTGGTACCTGAATATTTTGTTAGTCTCTTTATTAGCCATCATAGAAAGATCCTTCACCAACATGTTCTAAAGGTCATTGAGACTCATTACACTAATATTAAAACCTTTCTCGCACATCTTCATTAAATAGTAGTTTAAGCACAATAATTATCACAAATAAGATAAAATTAATTTCTAAAATCCCATAAATATATCTTCCCCTAATGTTTTCATATAGGAACACTATTTCCTTTATCTTAAAATAACTGGCCATTATATTCACATTACGTGCCCATGAAGCAATAATGATTTAAAAAAAAAAAAACAACAACATATTCTCTCCCTGTTTTCATAGGTTTGAATGTACATAATTCTTTCAACAGTCTAGATTTGTCTTAGAAGATGGTACATCACATCTGACAGCTCCTTGAAGAGATGACTCCTCTTCAACTGATGTCCTAAAATCAAAATTGCACAGTCCAATGTTTTTTAATATGTCCTCCAAAATGCTGAATACTTGCAGAACCTTGTTCTGTTTTTTCATTACTCTCAGGAATGCATTTCTTATTCAGTAGTTCAGTGGCAGTTAGTATGCAGTTTCTTATAGAATGTCTCTAACCTTTACTGCAAGAACATACAGCGGGTAAAATAAGTATTGAACACATCCACATTTTTCTCAGTAAATATATTTGTAGTGGGGCTATTGTAATGGAATTTTTATCCAATGTCAGCAACAACCCATGCAATCCACCCATGCAAAGAAATCAAACCATAGATGTCCATAAATGAAGTTATGTGAAATGACACAGGGAAAAAGTATTGAACACGATTACTGAAATTTATTTAATACTTCGTACAAAAACCTTTGGCCATATTCAATTAGGCTGCCGATTACGTCATTTTCGCATGTTTGAATTATCCCCGTATCCGCCGGTACGAAAAGTCTTTGATCAAAAACGGGGATAAGTTTTCACCATGTTTTGCATGGTGAAAAAAAGTGCAGAATTGGGGTTTAGGGGTGCAGGCTTAAAAAAATTAGCCTGCACCCCTGGGAGTATCATTTAAAAAAAAACTGTGTAAAAAAAAGTTTTTTAAAAAAATCTGGACACCCCAAAAAAATGAACTGTGAATTTGGGGGTGAAAAAAAATATAGGGGAACAAAGTGCCAAACTAACAAAATTAATTCTGGTGGGGTCCCCAAGTATGCGGCAGGTGTTTTCTTCATTGCGCAGAGTAGCGGCAGGTTCATTTTTGCAGAATTTTTAAAATTAACTTTAGGGACTTAAAAATATGCTTACCCACATTTTCATGTACACCAAATTTGATAGGAATAACTAATTAAAAAAAAAAAATAACTAAGTGCTATTCTTCATCACTTCTTCATAGCCGCAAAAAAACACCTGCTGTGGCTATTTAAAAACCCTAATTACCTTCAGCAGGGAAAAACGGGAGTTTCCACAGTGATCCCCCATGTCAGGACATCATTAGGGGGGGTCCCAGGATGAATTCCCGAAAATTCCCCTATTTTTCCCGACACTTACCTCTCCTGTTTTCACGGCTCCAAATTGAATACTGGGATAAAGCGGGCACGCGCCTGATACTTTATCCCCAGAAAAGCTCCGATGTGGAGCGAAAAGTCCAGCATGGACTTTTCGCTCCCTTATTGAATATGACCCTTTGTTAATGACAGCTTCAAGACGCCTCCTGTATGAAGAAACTATTCGCATGCATTGCTCAGGTGTGATTTTGGCCCATTATTCCACACAAACAATTTTCAAATCTTGAAGGTTCCGTGGGCCTCTTCTATGAACTCTGATCCTTAGTTCTGTCCATAGATTTTCAATTGGATTCAAGTCAGGTGATTGGCTGGGCCATTCTAGCAGCTTTATTTTTTTTTCTCTGAAACCAATTGAGTGTGTCCTTGGCTGTGTGTTTGGGATCGTTGTCTTGCTGAAATGTCCACCCTCGTTTCATCTTCAACATCCTGGTAGATGGCAGCAGATTTTTATCAAGAATGCCTCGGTACATTTTTCCATTAGTCTTTCCTTCAATCATATGAAGTATACTGAACAGCCCCACACCTTCATGTTCCCACCTCCAAACTTCACTGTTGGTATGGTGTTTTTGGGGTGATGTGCAGTATCATTTCTCCTCCAAACATGGTGTGTATTATGCCTTTCCATAGGTTCAATTTTGGTCTCATCTGACCAGACTATATTCTCCAAGTATTTGACAGGCTTGTCCAAATGTTGTGCAGCAAACTTTAAACAAGCTTCAACATGCTTTTTCTTCAGGATGGAGTCTTGTGTGGTGAGCGTGCATACAGGTCATGGCGGTTGAGTGCATTACTTATTGTTTTCTTTGAAACAATTGTACCTGTTAATTCCAGGTCTTTCTGAAGCCCTCCACAAGTGGTCCTTAACTCTTGGACAACTCTTCTGATAATTATTTTCACTCCTCTGTCAGAAATCTTGCGAGGAGCACCTGGTCGTGGCCGGTTTATGGTGAAATTATTTTCTTTCCACTTCCAGATTATGGCCCCAACAGTGCTCACTGGAACATTTAGAAATCCTTCTGTAACCAATGCCATCAGCATGTTTTGCAGCAATAAGGTTGTGAAGGTCTTGAGAGACATTTTTGCTTTTACCCATCATGAGATGTTTCTTGTGTGACACCTTGGTAATGATACACCTTTTTATAGGCCATCAGTTGGGACTGAACCAGCTTATATTAATTTGCACTGACAAGGAGCAGGATTGCTTTCTAATTACTGATAGATTTCAGCTTGTGTCTTGTATTTCCATGCCTATTTGCACCTCCCTTTCTTCATGTGTTCAATACTTTTTTCCCTGTGTCATTTCACATTATTACACATAATTTATTGACATCTATGGTTTGATTTCTTTACATGTGTGGATTGCATGGGTTGTTGCTGACATTTGGTGAAAATTTCATTACAATAGCCCCATTACAAATATATTTACTGAGAAAAATGTGGATGTGTTCAATACTTATTTTACCCGCTGTATATCAGTATCAATTATTATAGCATAAAACACAATTTATTCCACTCATTGTACTAAAACTATAGTATTATCCATAGTGTGTACAGTAGCAAATGAACACTCTCCAATAGTATCTCATTTTTCCATGTGCATTTATAATGTCCTTAAGTATACAATAAGTACACTATTCCTTTACAGCAGATTGAGTGATAAAACACAAAATATTTACAATATTCTTAATACATGGTTCGTAATTTGTCACATGAATATGTGCCTTTGGTCATTTGTTAATTTTAAGAAACCCCTATTTGTAGAATACATATTTCCATAGCAAGTAACTCTTAGTATCGCGGCCGGCACTTTAGTCGGAGAGTGCTGGTTAGCACGACTAAACACCCCGCTTTAGTCACACTGACTGGCGTTCTCCAACTTAAGTGGCTTTAGTTGGATTTAACCGCACGCTGAATTTAATAGCTCCGGGAACTCCTTCCTGCTATTATTACCATCGCTGAATTGAGTCACCCCCAATGATTTCTTAAATTTAGAATGTACACAGATTTAATGTTTCAAGAAACTTATACACCTCCATGCAACCCATCCATATGGTACCTATTTACTACAATCCGCTATTAAAATGCGGTTGTAGTGTGATATTTAGGAAATATCACTTGGATGTACTAACATCCACATGCAGGGACAGAGCTTGCGATTAAAGCTCTGTCCCTGCGAATCTCCTCCGCACACTTCTCGTATTTTTCACATAAATGCCATTAGACGGTGACTGCACATGCTCCATCGGCTACTGCAACTTTGTAGCCCCTTTTCCTTCACTTATCTCTGAATCTCAAATGAACAAGAATGCTCAATTATCCTCCAGGATATGAGTTATTTTCTAAGTGACTACACTGCATACTCACTGTGACCTATATCTGCCTTCTTTATCTAAGTGACTACACTGCATACTCACTGTGACCTATAACTGCCTTCTTTATCTAAGTGACTACACTGCATACTCACTGTGACCTATATCTGCCTTCTTTATCTAAGTGACTGCACTGCATACTCACTGTGACCTATATCTGCCTTCTTTATCTAAGTGACTACACTGCATACTCACTGTGACCTATATCTGCCTTCTTTATCTAAGTGACTACACTGCATACTCACTGTGACCTATATCTGCCTTCTTTATCTAAGTGACTACACTGCATACTCACTGTGACCTATATCTGCCTTCTTTATCTAAGTGACTACACTGCATACGCACTGTGACCTATAATCTGCCTTCTTTATCTAAGTGACTACACTGCATACTCACTGTGACCTATATCTGCCTTCTTTATCTAAGTGAGTACACTGCATACGCACTGTGACCTATATCTGCCTTCTTTATCTAAGTGACTACACTGCATACGCACTGTGACCTATATCTGCCTTCTTTATCTAAGTGACTACACTGCATACTCACTGTGACCTATATCTGCCTTCTTTATCTAAGTGACTACACTGCATACGCACTGTGACCTATATCTGCCTTCTTTATCTAAGTGACTACACTGCATACTCACTGTGACCTATATCTGCCTTCTTTATCTAAGTGACTACACTGCATACGCACTGTGACCTATATCTGCCTTCTTTATCTAAGTGACTACACTGCATACGCACTGTGACCTATATCTGCCTTCTTTATCTAAGTGACTACACTGCATACTCACTGTGACCTATATCTGCCTTCTTTATCTAAGTGACTACACTGCATACGCACTGTGACCTATAGCTGCCTTCTTTATCTAAGTGACTACACTGCATACTCACTGTGACCTATAGCTGCCTTCTTTATCTAAGTGACTACACTGCATACGCACTGTGACCTATATCTGCCTTCTTTATCTAAGTGACTACACTGCATACTCACTGTGACCTACATCTGCCTTCTTTATCTAAGTGACTACACTGCATACTCACTGTGACCTACATCTGCCTTCTTTATCTAAGTGACTACACTGCATACGCACTGTGACCTATATCTGCCTTCTTTATCTAAGTGACTACACTGCTTACTCACTGTGACCTACATCTGCCTTCTTTATCTAAGTGACTACACTGCATACGCACTGTGACCTATATCTGCCTTCTTTATCTAAGTGACTACACTGCTTACTCACTGTGACCTATATCTGCCTTCTTTATCTAAGTGACTGCACTGCATACTCACTGTGCCCTATATCTGCCTTCTTTATCTAAGTGACTACACTGCATACTCACTGTGACCTATATCTGCCTTCTTTATCTAAGTGACTACACTGCTTACTCACTGTGACCTATATCTGCCTTCTTTATCTAAGTGACTGCACTGCATACTCACTGTGACCTATATCTGCCTTCTTTATCTAAGTGACTACACTGCATACTCACTGTGACCTATATCTGCCTTCTTTATCTAATCGTGCATACACATGGTCAGACGGGGTGGACGATCAGATAACGATCGTTATCTGATCGTTCTGCATGTGTTGCATGATCGTTATCGCGCATCCAACACATGCATTAACCCCCTAATGACTAGAACGACCCTCGATTAACCATCGCGTGTCCCTATTGTAAATGGGCTAACCTGGTCGATATCGACCAGGTTGGCCTACATGCACGGACTACGGACAATGGTCGATAACAACCATTCGTGGCCGCTCATCGACCATCGTTTGCTCGAGGCAGAAACTCAGATTTTAACGATAGGATCATTATTCTTAAAATCTGACAGGTTATCTGACCGTGTGTACGCTGCATAAGTGCCTACACTGCATATTCACTGTGACATATCTGCCTTCTTTATCCAACTGCATTATAGTAAGGCGGCCTATCCATTTAACGGCATGAAAGTCTGAACGGCCAGCGTTCAGATTTTCATGTCGCTGAGGTGCGGGCACCGCACTGAAAGACGTTCACTGAATGTCTTCAGTGCAGGAGCCCGACCTCCCTATCTATTAACATGCCAAACCTGACGACCGTCGTCAGGTTGACGGGCATGTTCAATAGATAGTCGGGGACGGCAAGGACCCAGCGTGCACGCGCATTGCTGGTCCTTGCCGGCTATCCACTTGCAGACTTTCTGCATGATCCGACCAATACCTCCTGGTTTTGGTTGCATCGTGCAGAAAATCAGCAAATGTACAGGCCCCTTTAGTCATCAGACTACTGTATCTCCCAGAAATAAGTTTCATTAAAACTTTTTATACACTATTAAAATGAACATTCTAAAAAATCTTTAATTAGTCTCTGAGAGTGTAAAAAAATCTCTAGAACGTTATTAATATTTTAAAACCATTATTACCACGGTCTTGATAACATGTTTTATTTTTTTTATTAAGTATATCACAGCATTACAGTAGCAGCAGAGCAAGAGCGGAGTATTCTCCCAAGGACCTCATGATTGGGACCTGCAGTGTCATTAGTTGGACTTGTCCTTTGAGTACATTTCTTTTCCATGATTCCCTGTCATTCCAAAATTGTCTCATTGTTAAAAAAAAATACTTCTATCAATCTGAAATGTTCCAATACAGTCTTAATTTACTCTCATTTAATCAGCAATTCTGATGTAACAGCTGATACAGGTGCAGATAGAGGATGTGTTTTCTAGGTCTCAGTATGTTGTTTTAATAACTGTGTCCCTTATTAATAAGGATGGGGCAAAGTCGTCTCTAACAGCTGTGTTACATCTTGATTAGGACTGAAGAGAATCTGTTTGCTGTGGGTTGCTGAGATGGCTGTGCTGCCCAGCTCAGAACTAGGCTGTAGGGGTGAGACTTTGATCTTCTAATACATAGACTTGTATCAAACATTTCAACCAAGCTGGGCAATTGCATTTCATATGTCATGGGTTTTTACAGTACGTAATTAGAAATAAAATTCACTGCTAGAGGAGATGGACCATGTGTTCTATGTGTTATGAAGGCAATGGTATTTACTATAACTTTTCTGAACAGATTCTTTGAAAATGCAACAATACTGAATTAGTCCCAGTTACTCTTTCCTCTTTTTCGCTATCTTTCTGCACAGAAAATGCAATGCTATAGCCTATATATTCCTATCATAGTGCTCTCAGATTTACTTTTTGCAAAATAAAACCACCATGGCTGAAACTCTTCTCGCAACAAAATAAGCTTACAGCCTACAACTAACTCATTGTAATTTATAATTCTCTAAACTCCAAAAGCTTTTGCTATTTATTATTATTGAGGGGGACGTCTGCATATTTTGTACCCTGTATTATGACAGCCAGGACTGGCTCTGAATAGCCCGGTACTGGTGGTGAAAATACAGGGGACAAAAAGCATAGGGGTCCCCTGTATTTAGCACAACCAGGACCGGCAGTGAAAAGCTTGGGGCTTGTTCTTTTGGAGGGGGGGCACGTCATTTTTGAAATTTGTTTTACACATATTCAATTTTTAACACAGAAACATGGATGCATCTATGTCTTACTAGTGTTATTTTCTCAGATGCATGCCCAGTGCCATTGAGACCCTCTGTCACCAGCTGATGCCCTATACTCTGCCCCTGTTCTGGTATTTACAGGTGAAGTCTATGCATTTTTTCCCCTGTATTTCCAGGACCAGATCAGAGCCCAGTGCTGCTTGCGCTAAATACAGATGACCCCCTACGTCTTTTGTCCCCTGTATTTTGGCAACCAGGGCTGGTTCTGAATAGTCTGGTGTTGGTTGTGGTTAATCCAGGGAACCCCTGTTGTTTGTCCCCTGTATTTATTACAACCAGTACTGGGTCTCCAAAGCCCCATTCATCTGTGTTCTTTTTTTTTTTACTCACAGATGCAGGCATTACGGATCTCCCTGATCCGAGCCTGCATCTGTCTGTTATCACACCTGCTGGACACACCTACTGAGGCTGCGCAACAAGTTAAAGCGTCCTGTCTATATAATGGGACATTTGTGAGTTAATAGTTTAAAAACTGTAACTTTCTCAATTACCTTAACCCAAAAAGGCCCTACACTGCAACAAGAGCTACCTAATAAAACAAACCCCAAGTCTAAATTCGTCCTGTACCCTGACTTATGCCTTCCCAAAAATCCCCCATAGGCTACAGCAGAAAAGTGGTCCTAATTGAAAGTGGCCGAAAAAACTGACAGTTGGAACTCTAGATTACTCCCAAATTTCCTCATTTTTTTGCCCTGAAATTTGTCATGCAGCACCGAGCGACAGTTCCATGCCAAATTTGAGCCTTGGTACGTCCAATAGCTTTTGAGGTGTAGCCCCTTAAACACCATGCCCCCCCCTCCTCAGGCATTCTGTATGGGAGAATTCAGTTTTTTTCGATTCAGCCTAAATATAAGGGCACTGACTCCTCAATGCTCAGCCCAAACTCCTGGACCTAGAAACATGAAAATATGGGATGATATTCCTTCCATGGTGTAGGTAAGCACCAAGAACGGATTTTTTGAAATACGACTCCTAAGGGGTGAACAGGGCTAAAATGCTTCCTCCCCCTGTGCAATGTCCTGACTGACTCTCATCGTGGCTGTAGTAGCACAGTTCAGTATTCAAACACCAACTGTCATCCCAAGTGCTACCACACATCACTTGCAGTTGGTGTGGCTCTCCTAGGAGGGAAGGGAATGTGTTACTACAAAGGTGAAGAGAGGAAAATGTGTTACAACAGCAGTGAGAGGAGAATGTGTTTTTATAGAGGTGAGGAAGGGGAATGTGTTACCTCACAAGTATGGTAGCGAAATGTGTTACTACACAGGGGAGGGAAAGGAATGTGTTATTACACAGGTTTAGGAGGGTAATGTGTTACTACACAAGTGAGGGAGGAAAATGTGTTACTACAGAGGTGTGGGAGAGGAATGTCTAATGTAATACAACACGGGTGAGGGAAGGAAATGTGTTACTTCAGAGGTGAGCAAAGATAATGTCTTACTACAGAGGTTAGGGAGTGGAATGTGTTAGTACACAGGTGAGGGAGGGTAATGTCTTAGGCTAGGTACACACCTAAAGATTTTCTATCCAACTAGTTGATTGGTTGGAATTAAAATCTGGTAAGGTATGAAAACAAATGACAATCAGCAATATGCTCCCAAATACTGGAAAATGGACAAAAACTGTTGTTTGAACAAATTGTTTAGATCAAACTTGTCTGAACGACCATTTTAATCTGTTTTCTGGCATTTAAGAGCTAATTGCTGGTCAACATTTACTCCCATATGTTACCAGATTTTCATTCCAGCCAATCATCTAGTTGGATGGTTGGACAGAAAATCTTTAAGTGTGTACTCAGCTTTACTATAGCAGCGAGGGAAGGGATGTACTACTATAGAGGTGAGGGATAAATGTGTTACTGGAGTGGTGAGATGGAAATGGAAACCGTAAATATCGAAGGTCTACTCTGGAGAAACAGGGTACATCATCTAGTTAGAGTAGAATTGTAAATTTCTCTGAACTTTAAAACCCTGGAATCTATTTTGAGCAATGCCACCTTGTGTCCAATTCTTCTACAAGGGATATATAGTCATAGAAATTATTGATTACTGTTTCACAAAATACTGTACCACCCAACTCCTGACTGGCCGTTTGCCACTGTAATATTCAGGATTTCTTCTTTACTCAATAATCAGCTTTTTGCTGTCTGTCATCCTTCATGGTACTAGACACCACACTATATACCACCACCTCCCCACACAAACACCACCTCCAACTCGCCACACCTCACCACCCAGCCAATCCATCATCCATAAGAAGAGCGCAACCGACCAACAATTATCAATAATCAAGATACGCTAGTATCTTTTATTAAGAAAGTATTTTATTTGTTCTCGTTTTAGCAGATTATACAGGCAGTAAATGGAAGACCTATGTTACAAATATCTATACAGCATCTCTGATCAATCATTTTACAATTTTCATAGTAAGACCTATTCCTCCAAAAGGCCCCCATACATCAGCAATCAGAAAACCACAATTGGACAGTTTGAAGATTTGTTGCTCAATTTCATAATCTCCCAATTAGCAATCTGCACCCATACATTACAGATCTTTCTCAGTGATTTGCAGGTCGATTTCAGCAAATACAGATCTGCCAATCTTGAAAGGCACTTCATTTTGCTAGTAACGGTCTGAAAATCTGCTGATCATTACCATACACTATCAATCTACAGCCCCAACCGAACTGTGAAATCCAACATGTTGGACAACCTGATTTAACAAGTCCAATCACTTTTTGGTTGCAGTCTGTGATCTGTGAACCCCATACATTGCAGTTTTTTTTATACAATCACCTGCAAAACGCAAAATTGGCATAATCGATTGCTGATGTGTGGGTGCCTTTAAGGGGCAGATTCAGTTAGCCACATGGCTTGCCTTGCGGCTGCACCTCTACTATTCAATTACTTCTAGCTCAGGCGTGCGGTAAGTCCCATAGGGTGTACTTAACAGGGTTTTTTCCTCGCAGCCAATGGAGTGTGCTCTTACGGACACTTAACATGGTATCTATAGGTTAATGCGCATGGAAATTGGACAGTAGTTAAATAGCTCCACGTGTTAAGCCCGGAGCTACAGCCACCCATTAAGCCATGCGGCTAATTGAATCTGCCCATAAACGTGTACAACTGGTATCTTTTGGTATCAAAAGAAATTGAAGCTTTTAATATTGGGTCAATCCATCTTAAGTGATCCAATTTTTGATTTTTTTTTTCTGGTTGCTTGACCATTTTTAAAAAATACATATTTTTTTGTGAATTATCTCCCCTATTCCAGTTTTTCAAAACCACTAATAGTTTTATTTTTTAGAAATGGCAGCCATCTTTAAATCATGGAGTATAGTGATTTTCACCAATGCAAATATCTCAGGACTGGGAGGTGGTAGAGCCTTGAGACAATAAACATTGTTCTCTGCAGAGTTTTGGGCCACACATTGATTACCTTATCTCACTTTTATTGACTTTTAAAGGGGTCTTGACCAGAACAAAATCAAAATATTTGTGAAATGACTTTTCAGTGTGTCACTACCTCAGCTTGGAAAGAAATCTCAGGTTTAATTTTTTTGTGGGCGGTACATATACAGTACAGTAGTAATTTGTTGCAACAAATAGCTGAAGTATGAGGTTTGCGTCCAACTTTTTTTTGAGACTTTGAAAATTGTTTTTCATTTTATTATACCTATTTCAGGCCTACATATCTCTGGTTGGGAACATAGGAAAAACATGATTTTTGATCAAGTCATGGTCTATATGATACTGAGTTACTTTGAACACTTCTATTTTGAGACTGAACCTAAAATTCAACTGGAGCTTTCCCAGCATTTGTTTTGCGTAAGCAATTCCTCACATCAGACTCTAATAAAACTAAGGGGCTACCAAAAGGGTAGTCGCCCATTTGCACTGCAGGGATCAAATTAACTTCCTCAAACCTTGCATAAAAATTATTTAACTCAACCACAGAAGGGCCAGCTACCTTATTACTCCCAAATTTAGAAATTTTAAACTCCGTTATGTGCCTAATTCCCTGCCACATCGACCTTGAATCGCCAGATTACCTAATATGCCACTCTATTTTTTTGGGAATAGGCCTCCTTGGCCAATCAAATGCCTTCCTTCCATTTTAAATGAGTAATTATGTATGCAACACTATCCTTAGGTCTGAATGCCCTATCCCTGATTCTCAATGGAGCTCACCGTTCTCATTGGGAAATACCCGGATCACCTTTTTACAAGTGACAGCTACTGATCCCTGCATGCCTTGAAACAGTTTTGCTATTAGGGGATGCTAAAACTGTTGCATGGCATGCTGGGTTATGTAGTTAAAAATCCCTTGTATTATGCTACTAAGCTGCTGCGAAAATAAGTGAATTATTTTTCTAGCTACTATAGAAAGTAAAATACTGTACAGAAATAACTGTATGTGTATTCGGACTAGTTGGTTTAGTTGTTTCCACAGTTACAACAATGCGTTTTGTCTGGTTGGCTTAAAGCAGGCAGCTGTGGAGCAGTGCAAGTGTAGGACCAACCGATATGCTTAGTATGCAAAGAATTACTTTTTTTTTTTTTTTTTCTTTTTTAAAGATAATTAATGTTTTTGTTTTATTAAGCTACTTAACGTTTTCTCTTTATTAAAAAAAAAAAAATCTCATGAAGCACAAGCAATGGTATACTAATATAGTGACTTCAGTAATATCACAGCGCACACAGACAAAAGTGAAGGCCTAGGAGACAGAGCTTTATTGCTTTTGTAAACTTGGACAGCTGGGTTTCCTAGGTGTCACTGACTACTGTGAATATCCATGTACACAGTACAATATTTGTAATGCTTTAGTTTAGTGTACATTGAATTCTTGCTTGAAATCAAGCCAGCATAAGTTACATTATATATTAAAATACCCTTGTGATTGGATGACAGCTGCTTGATATCTGCAGGGCGTTATTATAGCATCTACCTAAACGTTGTTGCTTAATATGTTGCAGATGTGTCAACCTACATCTATCCTCCGCGCTACACGTTATGCGGGAACTCCATGTGATTCGGTAACGCTGAGTGTCTTTTCATGCGACTTTTTACCTTGAAATGCATCTTATTCGCACAGTGATGCGAATAGGTAGCACAGGCCGCATCTACTGATTAAAATGATATGCAGCATGCCTATGTTCTGTGTGCGACTGCGGATGTATCTGCATGCGAAACGTTGCAGTGTTACAGCCGCTGACACTGTAATATTTTTAACATACGGTAGTTTCTTGAACAACGTACTCCCCTTTGAAATAGAATATTTTGTAAGGTGCTGTTTGGTGATGATGAAAAGTTGTGGCATGGAGGAGGGAATCCCACTGCTTATTTATATACTGCTGTCTAAATACTGCGCACAGTAATAGGAATCTGTCTGGCTGCTTTCATATTGGCTGTTAAAACACATTAGCTTTGTGTCCATAACAGAGAACATCAGCAGAACACCTACTGTCTCCCAGAGATTCCTGCCAGTATTCCTAGAAGCAGTAATAGTACCTGGCCAGATAACAGCAGCAATAGGTAATGAATGACAGGAGGCATATTTTTACCAAAAACTTGGTCACCTTTCCATACCAAAACCCTTAATAACACTCCAAACTGCCCGTCCAACATTCACAGCACAAGGGCCCCACTTTGATTTGTGCCCTAGGCACCACGTTGTGGTGTAAGAGAAATGCGACCTAATTCTCTGCTTTTATATACAATATAACGTGGAATACTTAACTGGGCAAATGCAGAGTTTCTTAGATTTATTTTTTTTGTTCAAACAACAAGGCCACATATCTTGTGCCACAGAATGGCATAGTGCACCAGGTTTTCTGTATCTGCCCAAACAGTTCTAAAAGATGGCTCTTCTGGTGTGTCATACAGATTCACCCGCTTACATCGTTGCTGATCGCGCTACAAACGTTTGCGGGCATCAGAGCATGTGGCTGCACATGCTACAGTGGGCACTGCGATCGCACCATGCAAACCATGTGAAACTCGTACCATGCTCCTCAAGGATATAACTGGGCATATCTGCAAATCTAAAAATATAGAAGTTAAATTGCGTACGTGTGTGTGTATATGTATGTGTATATATAATATGTATGTATATATGTATGTTTTTGATGTCTAGAGATCTGCAACAGCTGACGGAGATTTCCTGGTCTCTTTTACTTATGGTCACTCAGCCGGCCAAAGAGAGTGCAGATGAACCAATGCCGAGTCCTTGGATGCAGCTCGGATCAGTAATGCATGCAGAAGGTGTAATGGCTCCTGCTGCATTATCATATTACAGCTATTGCAGCTGCTAACATGTTAGCATATCCATCTGCAGCTGAATCACCCCCTCTGTTCTGCAGTGATGTCGTGATTTTGGAAGCTATACTGATTTCAGTTCTGTAATGGTGCATACACACGGTCAGATTTTTCCTTCAGATATGAACGATAATGATTTAAAAATCGTTCAGTTGTTCATATCTGAAGGAAAATCTGACATATCTGACATGCCTGGACGATCAACGATGTGCGTTCCCGTTTGTCAGATAACGATATCTGACATCTGATGTGTTTGCAGTCAGACTTGGACGATTCCATTCATTTTAATGCAGTCAAAAATCGTTCAAAACTTTGGTAAAATCGTTCAATCGTTCATCTGACAAATCTGACAAGTCTGACAAATCTGACCGTGTGTATGCTCCTTAAGTCAGTCTGCTCCTGATATACCCCATTCCAAACAGTATAGAATAAGCTTTCTGCACTGTCATTTATTCCTAATTTGCATAGTTATCCAGGTTCTAGGCGAGGACAATGTAACAAAATGAAGGCTGCAGGTGTACTTCGGGGTCTTCAACCCGGGCACGCCAGGTATCCCAGCTAGTTTATTATAGTAATATACTGCCTATAGTGTGGTGCTTGTTACATTAAGTGATTCCAAGTTTGTTCCTCAGGGCTTCAAAATCTGTCAGATGATCTCAATAAAGCTGTGAGCCTGGAGCTGAGCCATGTTCATAGTCATTTCTCCAGGGTGTACATCTGGCTTCCCAGTTTAAGTGTATTGTACTAATGTGATAGCATAGTATAACAGAGTTTAGCAGTTTAAAAGCCAATCATGATGGGTAACAGGTGTAAAAAAAAAAAAAAAAAGTATTTGTTTCGTATTGTTTATGATGAAGTTCAAAAAGAATACTTGTAAAAACATTGTTTAATCTTTTTAAGGTACAAGATTGTCATGTTATTAAGTACACGCCAAAAGATGAGGCTGATGGAAATAGCGCCACTCTCACTGTGGGAGGGAAAAATGTGTCTTCTTTCTATGTAAGTATTATCATTGATGATAAGAAAATATAATTTATGCCCCTTACAGATGTGCCCTCATACATCTAACCTCAATACACCACACAACACGACTTGCCTGGTGTGATTGAGTGGTCCCGTGCAACTCTGCTAGCATAGGTCGTCTTTCTTTGCCAAAAATGCGTCTAACTCGCGATGCACCTAGGACGCACCAGCAGACTTTGCTGTTTCTTCTATCAAATTAATCAGCAAAGGGAATGCCCCAGCACTTGGAATGATATCAACAATAAGATTTTAAAAAATTACATGGTGGTAGATAATTCAGAGATCTCAATTAAATATATTACATATGGCTAAGCCTCCAGGCCACGCCCCAGCTTCTCTGATTACTGGAGGTTCCTACCTCTAAGTCAAAGTCTGGGGTGCGAAACCGCAAAAAGCCAGCAAAAGCCAGCCACCCCAGGGCAGCACACCAGTGAGAGACTAAGGTGTTAGTAAGTGTTAATAATAATATTAATAAATCAAAAGCTATGTGTTAAAGGGTGATCGAGAGGTGAAGTGTGTAATTAAAATGCTAAATAAAGTAGTATTAGTAGAAAAATAAGTATTAAAGTGCTAAATAGAGTGTTCTTGTGTGCCACCCCAAAGCAGTCCAGCCATACCAACCCAGAGAGCACAGCGCTGCAAACTCATCCCTAAAAATAATAACATACAATCTGGGGCATTTAATTGCCCAATATAAGGCCACATAATAATGGTACATACACAAACATATCTAAAATGAGAGCCAGCTTACGTTGGTGTCACCCCTAGGTCCTCCTGATGGCACTACAGGAACCAGCATGCGCTCCAAACGCTGGTCCTATCTATGCCTCTCAGAACTGCAATGCATATTGGTAGCTGCTCAATCACCTTAGTAATATCACTGAGGTACATGAAAGGGAGGGGTTAGTCTATATAAGAAACAGCAAAGGGTATCCCCCAGCACTCGGAATGATATCAGCAATAAGATTTGA
The DNA here is from genome assembly GCA_031769625.1 of Taudactylus pleione. NCBI lineage: Eukaryota > Metazoa > Chordata > Amphibia > Anura > Myobatrachidae > Taudactylus > Taudactylus pleione. The sequence goes on along the minus strand of JAUIMM010000052.1, from coordinate 37,859,937 downwards.
AAAACTACATGGTGGTAGATAATTCATAGATCTCAGCTGCATATATTTGCAAAAAGTATGGCTAAGCCTCCAGGCCACGTCACAGCTTCTTTGATTACTGGAGGTCGCCAAGTCTAAGTCTGGGGCGCGGAACCCCAAAAAGCCAGCGAAGGCCAGCCACCCCAGGGCAGCACACATGTGAGAGGCTAGGGTTCCTATGAATGGCGGTGTTTTCACTCTGCCGGGGCCCGTAAATCTGCATCGGAAGACACAGACCCTGGACTCAGCACGCCTTGAAACCAGGCCAGACACACCCCTGATTTCAAGACTGCCCCTTCCCTGCCTCCAAACGGCTGCAGCATAGGGAGAGCTCAGCAACACCAAAAGACCCGGCTGCCAATGGAACTGGTTCCCTTGTATTTATTGATGATGTGACTGCTGACAAAAGCAGCAGAATGAATTCTGAAGTGTTTCGGGCAATATTATATGCTCAAATGCTTCAGAACTCATTGGACGGCGCTTCACAGTGCAGATGGACAATGACCCGAAGCATACTTCAAAAGCAACCAAAGAGTTTTTTAAGGCTAAAAAGTGGAATGTTATGCAATGGCCAAGTCAATACCCTGACCTGAATCCGATTGAGCATGCATTTCACTTGATGAAGATAAAACTGAAGGGAAAATGCCCCAAGAACAAGCAGGAACTGAAGACATTTTGCAGTAGAGGCCTGGCAGAGCATCACCAGGGATGAAACTCAGCGTCTAGTGATATCTATGCATTCCAGACTTCAGGCTGTAATTGCCTGCAAAGAATTTGCAACAAAGTATTAATAAGTGAAAGTTAGATTTAGGATTGTTTAGTTTGTCCCATTACTTCTGGCCCCTTAAAAAGTGGGAGGCACATATAGAAACCGTTGTAATTCCTACACCGTTCACCTGATTTGGATGTAATTACCCTCAAATTAAATCTGAAAGTCTGCAGTTAAAGCACATCTTGTTTGTTTCATTTCAAAGCCATTATGGTGGTGAATAGAGGCCAAAATATGAAAATTCTGTCAATGTCCCAATATTTATGCACCTGACTGTATGTCCAACTCTGAATCGGGCCTTAAATTAATCATGAAACAGCAATGGGTATCCCCCAGCACTCGGAATGATATCAGCAATAAGATTTGAAAAACTTCTGACCTTTTCCGGCTTTTTGGGGTTCAGTGCCCCAGACTTAAAATTAGGGACCTCCAGTAATCAGAGAAGCCGTGACATGGCCTGGAGGCTTAGCCATATTTTTAAAAATATATGCAACTGAGATCTCTGAATTATCTATTATCATGTAGTTTTTCAAATCTTATAGCTGATATCATTCCGAGTGCTGTGGGATACCCTTTGCTGTTTCTTGTATAGAATAACCCCTCCCTTTCATGCACCTGAATGATATTACTAAGGTGATTGAGGAGCTACCAATATGCATTGATTAATTTGATATACAACACTTGTATATCTGTATACACGTTAGATTCTAGCAGAGTCTCATGGGACCTGACACGCCTAGAGGGGCTTGTTGGCGTGACTGCAGCATAGATGTATAAAGACACATCTGTATATGTGCTAACATCCCTTCCCACTGGTCCTAATGAAGTGGGTAGAGTAAAAAGAGTTTGTGCATACTATTATATACTACTACGTTATATGATCTTAAACAATTGCAGATGACTCGTCCATTTACCCTAGTTCCAAAACAATTCTTCTATACACAAGTGAACCATAGCAGTGATAGAAGCTAAGCTGATATTGCTTTATATGCGCTCTGCTTGCTTCACTTCACTGCAATCATTAGAAAATCAAATACTAACATCTGATATAGGTTTGAACAAGTTCTTGCTATTTTGATTATTTTAAATATGCCTTGTAGTGCATGTGGCACTATACGGTAGAATTAAGTTAATAAGATTCATTGGTCCTAAGTGATATTTGTACATACAGGGTCAAATGTAATATAGTTTAGAAAATGTGAGAGTCCAGCAGTAAACTCTCACATTAGGCTAAGTTTATCTTCAAAATGGGAAAACATCTGGATGAGATTTTAAATCGTGAGAGTTTTTGAGTCTGAAAAACATGCGAGGTGCTCTGTTGCTTTGTTCTCGGACTCTATTACATTGGAGTTTAAAAAGTGTAAAAAAAACTCTCACGTTTTCTAAACTCTCACCCTATTACATTTGGCCTGTGGTGTTTCTTTATATGAGAAGACACATTATACAGTATAGTACAGTCTTGTGAAGTATGTTTAATAAGCAGAATGTGAAACTACAATTATTGCATAGACCTCTGTATTGCAAAATGTTCCCATAAGTAGACATTGAACCAGCAAACTGTACATGGATATAAACAGCAGGTAGACTTTTACCTTTCTGGTTAACAAAGCCTTTAAGATTACAGCTATGTTATAGTTTAACAATTTTTTGTTATTTTTGTATGCACGTTACAATGTTGATCATATGACTACTGTGTCACACATAGTTCTCGGTGTAACAAGATAAGATTCTTGGATATAAAGACGTTACTCAAGCCACACAAACAAATTTCAGTCAAAAAGACATCTATTACAAAGTAAAAGAGAATATATTATAAACACTTAACTTGCTTGTCAGCTCATCTACTTAGGACATAAATCTTTAACACTGGATCCAGGAGCCTCAATCCCCATACGTAGGGCTGGATACAAAGATGACAATTCCTGGTCACTGTCTACAAGTCAGGTCCAGGCAAAAACAAAGGCTGATGAATCTACTTTGTCTTGAACTTTTTATACCAGCCTGCCAGTGAGCTCCAAACATGCTTACCAATATTGGTATAAGTCTGTTTACAACTACTCTATTGGTTATATACTGATAAGACAAGTATAACAAACAAACAAACTCATGCGTAGAAACCTAAAGACAACACCTTGAGGATTTATGGCTTGTCTAGTTTTCACATTCCTTTGTACTACCTAATGCTGACCACTGTCTAATGCCTGATACATTCATAAAAGCATTGCACACAACATGACCTTCAGCAGCCATTTTGCTCTCCCATTACAATCCACCCTTGGTTTTATGATGTGGAAGGCATACATTCATTTAACACCTATAACAACCCACATTCATGATTGTACAATTACCATCTCTTCTGACTGATATCCATTCATTCACCTTTCTACCACTGAGATAATACACATTATCAGGTAACATATAACAAATCCCTGTGTGCATTATGTTGAGTGTAAAACCCCCTTCTGTTAATATATCATTACATTTCATAATTGATTCAAAATCTATAACATACTTTGACTTTTCACCATACATGTACAAATACATCAATCATCTGACACTTGGACATATTGAGTCCTTCATGGTATCTGAAGTTGACCTGTGTGAGATCACACCAGATTCCAATTGTTGTAAAAGTCTCATGTAAAGTCAATACCTCCCCACCCTGCACTGTGGGAAATTCCATACAAGTTTAACAGTCTTCCCCCCCCTGTTGCCATCGGGCAACTTGGTAATGCAGTCTCTGATATAGTAGGCAAGAAAGCACGGATATCAGCAGGCCCGGATAAACCTAAGGGAAGCCATCGTTCTTGATAATACATCTTGAAAGAAGAAAGAAAATAGAGTGAGTCTCAATACATTGGTCCTATATATATTAATTTCTACTTAAATGTTTCAGTGTATTGCCATATGGCAAAATCTACACCTTATCCCCTGTATACATACTCCTGCTAAATCTTAAATAAACATTTGCTTTAATCAGCTCCTACTGTGATATCTAATATATATAACTTTAAACTTTTCAATTCCCTAAGGCCCGATTGTCAGCTGTTTGGAAACGTGACTTTTTTCTGTATTGTCCATGGTTTGAAATAAGGCTTGCTGGAACTGAACTTCAGCACCTTCATAGCTCACAAGTCCTTTCGCAATCAGTGCTGTGTCTGCGATGAATTGCACACCATCCAGGCTATGGGCGTGTGTATCAGAATGTACAGAGGGGCAAGCGAAAAGCACCAAAGAGTAGGTGTCCACCGTAGTGCAACAGAATTTGACTCCCCCCCCCACGTGCCTATGAAAGCTATCTGCCACACTTGTCCTGCTCGTTTTCCTCTATATATAGAGCCCATGTCTTTGGTTAGCCTTGTTTCACATTTCTCCACGATATCTCTTGCTATCAACTGTGTCAAGGGAATTCCTTTTCTCTGGTCCCAGGCATACGTGCCTTCTGCTTCTCTGTGGCCACACTGTGCATGAGCCCATTCACCCAGAATGTGCAGTTCTGATTTTTCTTCAGGGGTAAGCACCACTGTTCTGACTTCAACCAGTGTATCTGCAACTTCATTGCCATCTAGTCCACTGTGGGCATTGAAATGGCCCACGGACCCAGGCCTACGGTTGCACAGGGCAGTGCCACCCCAGATTTCTTTGCCGTGGACTTGCCTGCTGTTCTGTTTCCTTGTCTGCATCCAAGTGGTTAGGCCCAGCAGTTTGTGTAGAGGACCATACAGCTTTGGGCATCTTTCAGCACCATCAGCACAGCTTGCAGTTCTTCATATTGGCTTGGTCAACCTTCACTGCTCTCATGCAACAGTTCTTCTGTAGCCGGCTGGAATGCTGCTGCTGCTGTCCAGCAGTGTCACTGTGGCTGATCCATCCATGAACCACACAAGTTGCAGCTGGTCGTCTTTTAATTTGGCATATGACTCTGCTACCTGCACTGGTCTTCCACCTATTTGCAGTAGGAGTAGCTCCTTTTCTTCAGGTGTCTGCCTGACAGTCTGAAAAGATGGCTGCATCGCTACAGAAAGAGTCCATAAAAGTTATGTATTAGTGCAGGCAGCACTATTACCCAGTCCTGGTATCTTTGGCAACAATGGTTTAAACTTGACAAGCCCAGCAAGTGGCTTTGGTATAATGGGTACAATGTAAGAGCCTTGTCGTTTCATGCGTATCTTTTCTTGTAAGTACCGTCGTCCATGTATCAAATTCTGATTTTGCATCTCTCTGTTATGCACAATCCATTCCTCTGCTTTGAACTCCTCAGCAATTGACACGTCAGCTCTGGTAATTGCTGTTGGTGACTGCATCTTTCTAACCAATGACTGATGAGGTTTGGTCAGGAAATACACTGGGGTCTGATCTATCTTACTACTCACAATCTGCTTTTCTGCAATACAAAAGACAGTGTTTACATCCAAAAATGTTCTCTGTTGTTCTCTATTATCAAACTGCATTTCCCCAATCGGTTTGTTATGTTGTGGGTGCAAAACTGTTGTGCATTGCCTTATGTGATGGCTCACTGGTTATCAATATCAGTGTGTTTCCTACCACTACTGTCTTATCAATAGCTGATAAACCATAAATGTCATTTGCAATGCATTCTTTCTCATCACAAATACTTTGTTCAGTTTGTTTCATTGTGAAACTTCACAGTGACTCTCTGGGAATCATGCCGTATAAATGAAATATCCTCATGGGGACAGTCTTCTGTTTCAGGTGTATGGAGTTTGACTGTAATCCTGCCTATAACCCACCCCCTGGCTCTTGGTAACTCCCATTCCTCATTGGGCATCATAACCACTCCCCCATCATCACTTCGCCCCACCTTTTCTAATGGGCACTTAAGCACTTCCTGATTCTCGTTCAATTCACCACAGATGGCAAACTGGGCAGGGCTTGGTAATTCAGATGTACTACCATTCATCTCACAAACTTTTTTTTCTCAATAGCAGCTGTCTGTTTTCTCTGTCTCAGTAGCTGCTGAGTAATTAATGAATCCCCTCACTGCCCCTCCCATGTGAATTAATTGGACAATGTGGATTCAGGTTTCCTATCTCTGTCTGTGAGACAGATTTTCTTATCACAGCTGCATTCTTCTGCCTAAATTCTATTTCTGGACTCCCATCTCCCTTCACAGCATCTACAGAAGGCATCCCTTTAGACATGTCATTGCTCTGTCTCAACTCACATCAAACATACTGTTTCTTCACATTATGCATTCTCTGGAAATCAGCCAGCTGAGTTTCCAAGGTATCCCTTATCCCTATTGGTTAAATACAGATAAGACAAGTATAACTAACAAACGCATGTGTAGAAACCTACAGTCAACACCTTGAGGATTTATGGTGTGTCTCGCGTTCACATTCCTTTGTACCACCTAATTCTGACCACTATCTAATGCTTGATAGATTCATAAAAGCACTGTACACAACATGGCTTTCAGTAGCCATTTTGTTCTCCCATTACACACATGCAAGATGTAAATGTTAATATCAGAGCTGAAACTAGTACATGTCTGCATAAACGTATTTGCAAATTTTTTTATATGTTGTACTGTGTTTAGAGCTCAATTATGCTCCCATAATGCAGTGGCAAGTCTTTGTGCTGTGGTCATTGCTGAATTGTGCTGCAATGGGAGCATCATATATATATATATATATGTATGTATGTATATATATATGTATGTATGTATACACACACACATATTTTGGACCCATCATTTGATGGGCCATTAGCTATTGTTCTGTGATTTAAAAACTTGTTCCTGCCACCTTTCCTTCGCCCTCCACCATGTCCTCCCCATATTCCTCCCATTTGCCCTTGTTCTTTCCCCGTCCTCCCATCCCCCCCTGTACATTCGCGTTTCTTCTATCTCCCCCGTTCTTTCCTGTTTGTCCTGTCTGTACCATCTCTCCCTGTGATTTTTCCTGTTTCTTCCATCTCCCCCAGTCCTTCCCCCTGTTCCTGTGTACTCCCTAATAAGTGTCCTTTTTATATATTATGCATCAGTCTTTTTTCAACACACTTTTAAAAGGGCTTGCAGAGGGACACACACATGTGCATGCACCACTCCCTGCACATGTATGCATCATTGAAAGCTCCATTTTTCTTTCTTTAAGGGAGGTTTCGTTTTTTTTATTTTAAGGGATTAAGATGGGCACAGTCTCAATCAAACAAAAAAATCTAAAACAAAGTAATGCTCAGCATAAAACAAGTATGACACTCACACATAATGTGGTTGGCTAACACTATTACATTGTACTTCTTTGAAGTAAACCTTACGAGTCGCCATCTGTAATGACCGAACTGCATGACGCTTCATACTAGAAAGGCATCAGTGCTGCCAAATTAAGGCCCTGATTCAGAGCCGGTCGCTATTTGCGCTCGCTCGTCCAGAAAATAGGGGTGGCTATTCAAATGAACCGTTCGCTGTTTGCGGTCTGTTCACGCCTCTAGGTCTGAACGAGCGAACAAAACTTGCGGTCGTTTTTTGGGAAACTACGCCCCCTGGCCGCTCGCATCCGACGTCATGTCCGCTATTTATTAGATTAATCGAGGACATCGAACAGGGTATGAACTGCTCGCTATTCTTGTGGTTGGTTTTTGCTACCACAATTTTGCGAGCAGTTCTGGCTAAAAAAAACCCAGTGACGTGGTCAATGACGCTGCTGTTTTAAATATGCACACCCATAAAACGCCCGTTTTGACCTTTAAGCACACCTGCGTTCTGATTTCCACTCCCCGTTTTCAAGCACCTTCCCCTGTTACCACCCACATACGCCTCATCCTGTCACTCAAATTTGCAGGCATTTGCTATTTTGTGAGCACATGAATTTCGGCTGCACTGACTGGTTCGCGCATGCGTATAACGATCCGTACGCATGCGCAGTTTGGCAAACATCGCTCGGAGCGAACGAGCTGCCGCTTACGAGTGGCTCTGAATGAGGGCCTAAGTCACTTCAAAATATACAAAATATGTCACAACAATGCAAAAATATGTAATAATCCTATGTTAACAAATAACAGTTATTTTTATTAGTCACTAAAGGGAATTTAAACAATTGGTGTATGTTCTCTGAAATCCTACTGGGGAGGGGGACTTGCCTAGTGCCGATACCCCGAATCCCACGCTTGCCCTCCTATCTATAGATGTATATGCTTTTTACACATACAATGTCATAAAATGGCTTGGCAAAATGCAATGGACATTTACTTTTTCCAGATTTTTTTTTATTATCAGGTTTGTAACCTCTCTTAATAAATGGGACCATCCAAGTGTGACACCATAGACAAAGCAACAAATTGCTTCTTGAAAGATTTAAATTCTTCCTACAATTCCCGTTGCATTGGCTAAATATCTAGCTGCAGAACACTAAACTGTCACGGATAGTTCTTTGTGTTCCGAAAAATATATTTATGAATCAAGTATTTGTGTGTATTGTATATTTGCATTGTAATAACTACAATTACATTGATCAAAATACACGTATCCTAAAAGTAATGGGTTAGATTGTTGTCTATCCCACTATACATAAGACACATGAAAGAACATAATAAACATAAGACACACAAACTATACATAAGACACATGAAAGAACATAATATTTTTCAGCCTTCGGCAACTGTATTTTACATTTACAGACGTGGACAAATTTGTTGGTACCCTTCTACAAATAAAAAAGAACCTATACTTTTCTCTGGAAAAACTAGAAACAAATAAAATTAATTGTCAGCCATCACTGTTTGTTCCATATTTAATAGAAATCAGACTTTGTATTTGATTTTTAATTCAACAGAATATTTTAAATAATAAAACAAATGAAAATGGCATGGACAAAATTGAAGAGACCCTTAACATAATATTTTGTTGCACAACCTTTAGAGGCAATCACTGCAGTTTCTGTAGCTCTCATTGAGACTTCTGCACTTGTCAACAGGTAGTTTGTTCCAACCTTCCTGAGCAAACTGCTCCAGCTGTCTCCGGATTGATGGCTGCTATCTCCGGAGTGCATGTTTCAGCTCTTTCCATAGATGTTCAATAGGATTCAGATCAGTGCTCATAGAAGGCCACTTCAGAATAGTCAAATGTTTTGAGCTTATCCATTCTTGGGTGCTTTTAGCTGTGTCATTATCCTGTTGGAGTACCCATAGCCTGCAACTGAGGCAGAGCCCTCTGACACTGGGCAGTAGGTATTTCTTGATAGTTTTGATAATGCATTCTGCCCTGCACAGATTCAAGGCAAAAATCGTGCCAGATGCAGCAAAACAGCCCCAAATGATGACCAAGCCTCCTCCCTGTTTTACAGTAGGTAAGGTGTGCTTTTCTTTGAAAGCTTCATTTTTCTCATCTGTGAACATAGAGCTGATGTGACTTGCAGAAATGCTCTAGTTTTGACTCCTCTGTCCAAAGGACATTCTCCCTGAAGCATTGCGGCCTGTCAGTTTTGGCAAATTCCAGTCTGGCTTTTTTATGTTGTTTTTCAAAAGAGGAGTTCTCCTGGGTCTTCTCCCATGAAGCCCACTGTTGCTAAAAAAAAAAACAGATGGTTCTGTGAGACCCTGATGTACCTTGATCTTGGAGTGTAGTTGGTATCTCTTTTTCTACCATATTTTTTCTATTTTTCGACCATCATCACTATTTTTCTGTTTTAATCTAGAGTAAATTTTCCTGTTTACGACCACGTCAATAATATTTGATACTGTAGTCATAGGAACCTCAAGATGCTTGGAGATGGTCTTATAAGCTTTACCTTTACCATGCTCTTTTGCTTTCTCTAGTCCATGGTCAGTGTGGAGCACACGATGATGCCAAACAGCCGAGTGACTGCTTTTCTCTATTAAAATATGCTGAAAGCTTGTAGATTGAAGACGTGAGTGATGCTAATTCAAGACAGCAGTTATTTTGAAATACCACTATATTTTTCCTAAGGGATACCAGCAACTCTGTCTTGGCCATTTTAGAATATCATTGGAGACTACTGTACATGCAGATATTCCCTATGTCTTTGGTGAATTTGTCAGCTTTGCTTCCACCATATTTTGGGTTATTCTCATCAAGCTCTTTGACGCATTAAAGATACAAATATTTCACACAAACCTTTAGACCTGAAAATTATTAAAACAGTGTAACACTCTTAAATAAAAAAAATTAATCTGGCACCCATGGCTCCTGTATAAAGAATCTGATCATTATAAATCACTTTGTAGGGAGTAAGGGAGGTGAAGTGGACTGAGGTTGATGTCTTTCCTTGTGGGCAATGTGAAATGAGGATCCTTCTGTTTTATTTTCCTCTTTCTTTTCTCTTATTATGATTGTCTCTATTTTGTTGTTGTTTACTGTATATATTTTCTATGTGATGTTTATTTGAAAAATGTGAGCCAATATTTCTATTTGTTTTTTTTTTTTATAACATTTTGTACTAAATATGCTTTCGCTGTTTTTGTATTGTATATGGTATGTTCATGTTTTTTCTTTGCATTGGCTTTCAATAAACATAAATTGTAAAAAAAAAATGAAATAAAAATCACTTCGTAACCATAAAATAAGAAATATAGAGTTCTGTTGTATCCCAAATATGAACACTGTTCTGGTCATTTATAACGTAGGTGAAACCAAAGAGGTGTATATATTCTTAATTGCCAGATGGTGCTTTGCAGCTTGTTTGGTTTCTCAGAAAAAGCATCTGAAAACATGTAATTCCAATGAATGGCGTTATACACACGTCATCATACTCAGAAACGCATGTATTGTTTATGGATTATATACTTATTTAAACAGGACTCCTTAAATTGTCTGGCATCAAAAGTTGACATCCCATGTACATCCCACCATATACCATTGCCAATAACAGTGCTATTATGTGTAAAACCCAGCAGTATCCTGACATGTTGTACTAGCACTATCCCTGCTAATTATACCATTATTGTCCTCAGGAACCATGCCAGGATTAATGCATGTTACCAGTGGGTCCTTAATCGCACCCACATATTAAATTGGCCTCAGGGTTGCCGAACACTGTGACTCCTGCTCTTTTAAGGCAAGAAAACACAGCTGGAAGTCCCGGTGATCTATTTGGTTCCTCTTAATCTGCATTTAAACAAGGCAGTCAGATATCTACCTATGTTGCAGCCACTTCTGTCACTGCAGCTGTGACCATCAGTATTGAGCAGTTTATTCCCTGATACTGTATACTGATGCCTGAGTGATTTCAGTGTTGACCATGAGCACTGTCCGCACATATGTAATTGCGGATGGTGGCTTTAGTTAGTCAAGAGACTGAAGTAAGTAGGAGAAGGGGGGCCCAATGTAGTTGGGGTAAGTGGTGGTATGCACACCTAAAAAAAAAATAGTTATGACTGCGGCATCCGCTTGACACTTCAATGTTATTTGGATAAATTAAACAAGTTGTTTATTTTCTATTTAAACCTTTTACATGTTGGTCTACTTACCTTTGCAGAGATCTGAAGCTTCAATGGTGTTGTTCAACGAAGCAGGTGTTCCACCAAAGCAGAAACTCAGCATATTCAAAGTGTCTGACAATGCCATCCTCAAGCCAGGTATCCATTTCTAGAGCAAGTAAAGCCAGTATGTGAAATTAATATATATTAAACGTTGTGTTTTTGGGAACTGAAAAAAAGTGAAGTAGGTTTATATTCACCTAAATCCACCTTGCTGTCTTTCTCTCCTCTCCAGCAGTTTGTTGTGTTAGGAGGGAGATGCTTCTCTAACTGTGCAGGCCGTTGGTGACTAAATACATGCTGCGGGGCAAATTATACGGAGCAAATGGACCTGTAGTAGCCCACATGGTGTGTCTCTACAGAATATTGCTCACAAGAAGCATTGCTTATTTTTCCTTACATGCAAAAATAAACAGAGTTTCTGTACCATAATACCAGGAATTGTGCAAGGCTACTACAGAAGCTCACACTTCATTTCATCTGTCCCATAAATGTATTTATTCATGCAAGACAGCACCATTTTTGTCCTATATCAGAAGCCAATCAGTGGACTGTCCTGAAGATGTGGTTGTCCATTAGGAGTTTATTAGAGGGAGGTGCGGGTGTAATGCTTTTTGCTATGATTTGCTGAAAGATTTGAATGTATTTTACCTTGCTGTTTGTTCTGGGCCTTCAGGTACCCCCCTCTATGCTGCTCATTTCCGGCCTGGACAGTTTGTTGATGTCACCGCCAAGACGTAAGTCTTTCTGTTCTGCGTTTGTTGCTGTGTCTATGCATTTGATTCTCCTTATTAATAGGCAGTTATTGGTCCATGAATGTAGTCCAGGTAATCTTTTCTTTAGATGGTATGCTTTTTATTTTAATGATAACTATGCTTTAATATATCTGTACTAAAAAAAAAAATCCTATTCAATACTCATCTAGACGTACTGTAGCTGACATTGAAGCCACACTGATAGATGGCACAGGTGTGACATGAGTGCCAGTGGGTGGCCAGACTCCCGTTGTCCCTATTGATGAATGGTGAATGCTATGGACACCATAGATGCTTCAATTTTTCCCTGTAATAGGCTGTATGTGACCTCAACTGCCCTTTTCTAGGTGCATCTGTAACTGCTGCTGTATCCAATTTCATATCACTTTAAGGAAGTAATTTTGCTGAAATTCCAGCAGTATGAAGGTTGTTTGTGTGTAAAAATCAATAATGTTGAGTAGCATTTTGATACAATCCATGAGAAAAATGTCCATGGAATCAAAGGTAGTTTTATTTCTTCATGTTTAAAATGTTACTATTAATGTTCTCTGTATGAATCTTCCTGTCATATCCACAATGGTGGTATTTGACCATCTTAACATTTCACGAGCAGTAAATGGTATTTTAAGAAGTGTGTTCAGTGAACCATTCATTATTTTCACCTATCACTTGGCATGTGCAGCCTAATTAAATGAATGATCTTATTTAGATGAATGAGAGCTGTAATATAAATCTGGAGCAGGCAGCATTGTGTCTTCACTTCTCTCTGCATGGATATAGTATAAGCTTCATCCTGTGTCACTATAATTATACTTGTCCAGGCATTTATAATGAACACAGACAGGTACTTGCAGTTTGTCTGTAGGCATTTCATAGTCACACACAGCCGATGGCTGCATGTAGTCTACAATGTAAGTGGAGACTTTAAAATGACAGTGATCAAGCCCATCTCCTCCCTGAAGACTAACATCCCTCTATTGAAAAGCATTGGGACTCTTTTCAACCCCAGTGACATACAAAATGGTAACAATGGGTATTCACAAGCACATTTAAAAAAAAACTGTAATGGAGTAAAGGATTCCCCAAACCCCACTCTTTTTTTTTTTTTTTTTTTTAACAACTTTGTCCTTGGTTTGTTGTAGGCAAAATGGTAAAAAAAATACAAGTTTGAATCGCTACCATAAATTGACCATTAGTAGATCTAGTCTTTATTGGTGACCACAATGTCAATGTGAAATTCAAATATCTCTATAAGTTATCTGTTTACATGTGGTCCAGCTATTTGGCCTGAGCATTGAGTAGCATGTTCTATCCCCTGTGGGAACCACATGTATGGCTGGGATACAGTCAGGAAGCCGACGGTCGAAATGCCTACTGCCGGGTTCCCGACTGTCAAATCCCGGCAGGGTTCTAAAGACAGGAGTTGAAATCCCGATGCCTGTCATTAGACCCACGCAGGGAGCCCGACATCCAGCATACCAAACGAAGGTAAGCCGAACGGCGGGCGCGGACAGCTGCCAAGGTGTCAGGGCTCCCGGGGGAGACTTAGGGTTAGGCACCCCCCCGGGACAGTTAGGATTAGGCTAGGGGAAGGGGGGGTTAGGGTTAGGCACCGCCGGGGGGGGGGGGAGGTTAGGGTTAGGCACCCCGCCCCCCCCCCCCTAGGGCACTTAGGGGGGTTAGAGTTAGGCACTAGGGGGGGAGGTTAGGGTCAGGCACCCCTAAGGGTGGGTTGGGGGGGCAGGGTTAGTAGTACTTACCAAAAGCCACTGTCAGGATCTTCACCCCTGCGGGCTTCTCGCGTCGGGATTTGAACCGGCGGTAATACATAACGATCCCGTATGGCCAAACTGGAAACTCATCATGCTGCTCTGTGCACAAACCATGACTAGATTGTCACACACGGTGTCTATGGTGTATCATGGGTTTGTTTTTGTTTTTTTACTATGCTGCAATCAGGTTAACTGCCTTAGTGCTAAAATGTCAATTGTGTTTGGTTACAGCAGTTACACTTCTGAGCAGTTTGCACCTAGAAATGATATTGGCAGAAACTAGTAGCTCCATTGGCTATTAATAATTTGTGATCCATCACGTTAATGTGATATGTGATCTCTATTAATGAGATGAATTTTGTACTTTCCAGTTGTACTTTTTGTGTGAATTTCCGAGTATGGTTAGAACAGTGTAATAAAGGTCTATACACCGAAATGGCACATAAACCAATGACTAATAATGACCTTTGGCACCTGTACACATACAAATAATACATTCGTAAATGAACCTTACCGTATGAAGAAGGTTCCATCTTGCTCTTCCTTACGATACGTTTTTTTATTTGCCTTGGTGACCTGGCGACCAGTATTTAAGTTTTGATTCACAAGCTTAAAACTTTAGCAGGAATTGGTGACCTTAAGTCACAACCTGTTATTATATTTCCTTTAGTTATTTAACAAATGAATGGATACCTATATACTATTCTCCGTTCCTCCTTAACTATATACTGAAACCATACAAGCAGTAGATTTGTTATTCTATACACATAATTTAGCATCTGTAAACTCACTCAGTTTGCCAAATTAGGTATAAATTAATATGTAAAACTTTTATATATATATATATATATATATATATATATATATATATATATAATGTTGTAATAGTAACAATTGATGGGTTCATATACAAAAATCCACCTTCTTTTATCTAATGTGAATGTTTCATCAGCCTTTCATGGAATATTCCCGGCTCCGTGCTGTTTCCTTGATTATTATCCCTGAATCACACAGGACGATAGCAGCAGTAAGCGGGTTCCACTGATTGATTGAGTCTGGCAGATCATTTCTATTTTATGAAGGTTTTCAGTCTTGCAGAGCGAAAATTGAAAGTTGTTTTTTACCAGGCAGACAAATCATACCAGTAAGACGGTACAGCATGCAATGGTCCCAGAGGAGTTTGAAATTCATTCAGTAATTTTATACTAATAGTTTAGGGCTGCTGTACCCCAAAAAACATAAGCATTTTACAGAAAGTGGTTAGTAGTGACTGCTACTCTGTATGCAGCTGTGTAATTACATGTAAAGTACAATATGAACCTGACGGAGTGCTAAACCATGCATTGTGTTCATATCCATCTTTCTTCAGGACAGCATAGAGGTACAGTGGCAGCAGCCATTGTTTGGATGGGCATATAGTATTCATGACTGTTTCTCCCTTCCAGCCATCATCGTGTAGATTCCTAAACTCCATACTTTCACGCTACCAGATTTAAGACGCCCACCCAGGTATAATACATAGAATGTAGTCTTCATTTCGTAACTGGACTAATATCTGAAAAAATTCTTGTCAAATCCTTGTTTGCTGCTTAATAGACCACTTGTATATGGTTTTCATGGTATTTTGTTTTTTCTACTTCAGGGTCCACAGGGTTGACCTTGAGGTATAGCTGGATCTGGATCCACGGGCACCATGCAGTTAAAGCTTTTGCTGCTCCCAGGATGCACTTGGGTCCATCCTCCCCTATACCCCACCCCCGAGCCACAGGCACCTCAGTTTTAGTTGGTGCCCAGCCAGAGTCGGATCACCCTGGCGCAGTGAGGCTGCATAAGCAGCCCTTAAGCTTATTTTTATTTTTAAAAAAAGATTTTATTTATTTGTTTTTACTCTTCAGAGCGGCAGCATCAGACTGTCCATCTGGACGTCCACGCTGCCGCTCCAACAACCCCGCTGGCGCTGCGATGCCAGTACTTATCTGGGGTTCGCAGCGGGACCCCCGAATCAGTACTAGCAGGGCTCCGGAACTTCCCACAGACTGCTGCCGGAGTCACGGGGACAGGTAAGACGCGGGCAGCGCAGCGTGGTAAAGTTAAGTCTCTCACCGCCGGTCTCTGGGGACAGACCGGCGGCACTAGTAGCGGCAGCGGACTCCCCCTCATTAGGTATACCCTGCGTGACTGCTGGACTACCAGGGAATAATTGCTGGACGGGAACCAGCGTCCCTGGGGTTAATCACTAGCCAGGGGAGGCAGCCTTCCCTGGTTTAGCGGCTCCTCCCCTCAGCTCAGCTGGCATCGCTGAGCTGCTCCTCCTACGGTCACTCCTCCTACGGTCACTCCTCCTCAGAGCTTTCCGGCGGCCATCTTCTTGTGGCAAACGCAGATCTCCCAGGCGGTGCATGCACCGGTCCCCCTGCGTACCTCTCCCCCTGCAAAAGGACTGTGTTCGCAGCGCTATACCCTCCCAGACACTGAATCTGGGAGGTTGATTGTAGCAAAAGGTGCAGTGAGTATTATCTTCCTGCATGGTATGTGACTTTTGCTAGTACTGCCTGTCTGTGCTAATTTTCTGCTGACTGTCATCTTATAACTATCCCTTTCCTTCTCCTACAGCCCGCAGGTGTGTGGGGAGGGGCGTTTTTCTGTGTACCTCACTTATATAAATCAAAGTATTTGTGAGGTCAGTCACATACAGCAATGTGCTACTCAGTACCATTTTGTGGGCTGTTTGTTTGATACATATTTATTACAAATTTATTGTGTCATGTCTGATGAGGAGATTGAGCTCTCCGTGGCTCCTGTGTTGTTTTCCTGCCAGCGCTGTTCGGCAGGGGTTGATAGGGAGGATTTATAACAGGATGGTCTGTGCTGGCGGTGCCAGCTGGTGCCTGGTCCCTCTAAACCCCCTACGTCGCAGGATCCTCCTTGGGCGATGTTTTCGCAGGTGCTGGCATCAATCGCGGACCGTTTAGCGGTCCCGACTGCAGTCCCTACTAGGGCGTTACCCCAGCCTGCCATTCCCCATTCGGGTATTCCGCATTTATTGCAGTCTTCCCCCGGGTCTCAGACTGTGGGTCCTTATTCAGGGTTGCCTGTGTACGTACAGTCTCCCTCAGTGGCGCAGCAGTCCATGGTGCCTTATCAGGCAGTTCCTCCACCCTGGGTGGATGTACTCTCCAGCTCTGTTCAGAGTCTGGCGGCCTAGTCTTCGGCTTTTCAGTCGATGTTACAAAGTGACATGCCCTCAAAGGCATCCAAGCGCCCCGTTACGGCTTCACTGGCTGCGCAGTTAACTGACACGGACGTATCTTCAGATGACGGAGAAGTACACGAGGACACTGACTCGGATGCCATGGACCAGGAAGTGGAGACTAAGGACCTCATTCAGAGGCGGTCGCTCGGGAGCGATAGGTCGCACCCAAAGTGATTGAGAATATGCAAAACGAGCGCTCAGTCGCAACGCACATCTTAAGCACGGAAATACCCACAACAATGAAAGCACACCCCTATCTCTACGGCCTAATTCAGAGTCGGTCGCAGACGGCAACCTACGTCAGCACGATTAACACCTGTTACATTGTTAATTGCCTACAAACATCGGTTGAGGCAGAAACCATCGGCAGCACTCGCAATGCTTAAGGTAGACCCTGGGCTGCCCATACCTCTGCGAGCAGTAGCGTCGTTATTTTAACGAGATGACGTTTGTGATGACTCGCTCAGTAATATATGCACGCCCTTAAAACGCCCTTTTTAAGGTCAACCACACCTGCATGCGCACCACCACACCCCCGTTCACAAGCACATTCCCCTGTAACCACCCACAAATGGCACGAAATGTCAATCACAGCTACGACCTCGTAGTGACTAGCGAGCAAGAGGACAGCGGTCGGGAAGACAGGTTTGCGCACGCGCACTGCCATGTACACACATGCGCAGTTGAAAAAGACATCGCTCGCTACGACCAGTCGCTCCGTGCGACCGCCTCTGAATTCAGTCCGAAGTCCTCCATTAATGTGCCGGCATTGGTTAGGGCGGTGTGGGCAATCCTTCATATAGAGGAGGATGCACCGGCTCCTAGGTCGAAGTATCCTAATTTTAAAAAGGCTAAGGTAACTTCGAATGTTTTTGACTGACCAATTGACGGATCATATGGCGGGGGCCTGGCAGTCGCCCAGTAAGAGATTCCAACCACAGAAACGATTGGCATCCAATTATCCTTTTCCTGAGGCTCATTGCAGGAAATGGGAATCCCCACTGGCGGTGGATTCCCATGTCACCCGCTTAATTAAAAGCGCTACATTGCCCTTGCCGTCTATCTCTTCTCTGAAGGACCCCACGGACAGGAAAGTGGAGACTTGTTTAAAGTCTATCTACACTCTCTCTGGGGCAGTGGCCCGTCTGTCCTTGGCCATCTCTTGGGTGGCTAAAGCCGTTGAGAGCTGGGCCAATGCTTTAGAGGATACTTTTCCAGACGATGCTCCGGATATCCAGAGAGCGTTAATAGGACAGATGAGAGATGCGGCTTCCTATATTGGGGAAGCATCGTTAGATGCCAGCCTGCTGACCTCTAGGGTTTCGGCTGCACCTGTGTCTGCTCGTCGGTCCTTGTGGCTGCGGTCCTGGAGAGCTGATGCAGATTCTAAAAAGGGCCTGGAGGCCTTACCTTTTAATGGGGAGTTGCTATTTGGTCCAAGTCAGCCTTCCTCCCTTCGGCTTCAGCACCTGCTAAGGTGAGGAGCTCTGCTTTTCGGTCCTTTCGGGTTCAGGGTAAGGCCAAAGGTCAGTCCTTCCCGAGGCAGTCGACGACCAAGACCGCCTCTAAGCCCAAGAGGCAGGTCTGGAGTGCCAGGCGCCCTTCTTCCAAGCAGGAAGATAAACCTTCTGCCTGATGGGACGGACCCCAGAGTGGGAGGCCGACTTCTTCAATTTTCCCAGTGCTGGTACAATACCACCACGGATGCCTGGGTTCAAGAAGTGGTCTCCCAGGGGTACGCCCTGTTTTTTCGGCCAGACTGCCCCACCAGTCCTTCTCAGTACAAAACCAAAGCTTTGCAGATTCAGGAAGCTATAAAGTCCTTGCTGAGAGCAGGGGTCATTGTTCCCGTTCCTCAGTCACAACGAAAGACTGGGTACTACTCTACTCCTGTTTCTGGTGCAGAAACCCAATGGTTCTCATCGCCCTTTCCTCAATTTGAAGTCTCTGAACAAATTCTTCAGAGTTCCCAAATTCAGGATGGAAACGTTACGTTCCATCACTCTGGCGATGGAACCTGGGGATTACATGGTCTCCCTGGATATCCAGGACGCCTACCTCCATGTTCCGATAGCACCTTCGCACCAGCGGTATCTGAGGTTCGCTATCCTACAGCATCACTATCAGTTTCGGGCGCTACCCTTTGGCCTCTCCACAGCACCAAGGGTATTCACCAAAGTGATGGCGATCATGGCCGCACATCTTCGGAGCCAGAATGTACGGCTGCTGCCGTATCTAGACGACCTCCTTTTGCTGGCGAGTTCTCCGGAGGTTCTGCTTCAACATCTCCACCTGACGATCGCTTGTCTGCAAGCGCACAGGTGGTTGATAAATTGGAGAAAGTCCTCCCTGATTCCATCACAGCAGATTCTTGTCAGCAAAGGATCTTCCTGACTCTGGAAAGGTCTCCTCCCTACAGCTGCGGATATACAGTTGCCTGAGCAGTTGCCGCCTATCGGTCCATTCGGCAATGAGAGTTCTGGTGTCCATGGTGTCGGCATTCGACATGGTGGAATTTGCCCAGTTCCATTCCCGGACCCTGCAGGGGCTGATTCTATCAGAATGGAACGGGTTGCCTCACCGGATCCGCTTTCAAATGCTGGTGTTGTCCCCGGAGGTTCGACAGTCTTTGGCTTGGTGGCTTCAGATAGCTCATCTGGTCGGGGGGCGCCCCTTTTGGATCCCGGACTGGGTCCTGCTCACAACAGATGCCAGTCTCTGGGGTTGGGGGGCAGTGACAGGCTCGTTGTCACTTCAGGGACGTTGGACTGCGGAAGAAGCACTTCTCCCCATCAACATCCTGGAACTGTGGACGGTGTACAGGGCCCTGCAGTCGTCCGGCACCGCTCTTCAAGGAAGGCGGTTCAAGTTCAGTCCGACAACGCCACCAGGGAGGAACTCACAGTCGGGCTGCGATGTCGGAGGTGTCTCGCATCCTTGCTTGGGCGGAGTGCAACATTCCAGCGATCTCGGTGGTCTTCATCTCCAGAGTCCTCAATTGGGAGGCGGACTTCCTCAGCCGTCACAACGTGCATCCCGGGGAATGGTCGCTTCACCCAGAGGTGTTTCAGCTACTAGTGGACAGATGGGGGCTGCCGGAGCTGGACTTGATGGCCTCCCGTCACCATCACAAGTTGCCCGTTTACGGGTCAAGGACAAGAGACGCAGGCGCATGTCTGGTAGACACGCTGTCGGTGAAGTGGACGTTGCAACTGGCGTATCTGTTTCCTCCGATATCCCTGCTACCTCGGGTCCTGCGGAAATTCAAGCAGGACGGCGGCACGCTCGTGCTGATGGCTCCAGCGTGGCCCAGACGTCCTTGGTACTCCAATCTGAGGAGCCTCTCCATACTTCCGCTCCGTACCTTCTTCCTCAGCGTCAGGACCTATTGTCTCAAGGGCCCTGTCTTTACCCGGATCTGGGTCGGCTGTCTTTGACTGCGTGGCTCTTGAGACAGCCGTCTTAAGGTCTCGGGGCTTCTCTGGTTCGGTTATTAGTACCATGCTGAGGGCACGCAAGCCTGCTTCCGCACGGATTTACCACAGGGTGTGGCGCACTTTCAGTGGTGTGAGTCCAGAAATGATCCTCAGGTGTTCCGAATTTCTAGGATCTTGGAATCTCTTCAATCAGGTTTGGACCTAGGCTTACGCCTTGCCCCCTGAAGGTGAATGTGTCCGCGCTGTACGTGTGGTACCAACGAAGGATCGCTACACTGCCAGATGTTCACACTTTTTTCCAAGGTGTTCTCCGAATCCAGCCTCCCTTTGTGGCTCCTTGGGACTGCTGGCGGTGGTTCTTCGGGTCCTGTAGGGTCCTACTTTTGAGCCTCTTGAGTCGGTGGAACTCAAATGGTTAACGTTTTTCTCCTGGCAATTGTTTCTGCCAGGAGGGTGTCAGAATTGGGGGCGCTTTCCTGTCGTCCCCTTTTTCTGATTTTTCACCAGGACAGAGCGGTGCTTCGCACTCGTCCTGAGTTTTTGCATAAAGTGGTTTCAAAGTTCCACATTAATCAGGAACTTGTTGTGCCAGCTTTTCAGTCACCTGATCTTTCAGCTGGTAAGGCATCCTTGGATGTAGTCCGTGCTCTCAGAATTTATGTGGACACGGACTGCTTCCATTAGAAAGTCTGAATCATTGTTTGTCCTCTTTGGTTTGCACAGGAGGGGTTGGCCTGCCAACAAACAAACGTTAGCCCGTTGGCTTTGTTCTGTTATTTGTGAGGCTTATGCACAGGAGGGTTTACCTGTGCCAGCCTCTGTTAAGGCTCATTCCACTCGTTCTGTGGGTCCCTCTTGGGCTGCTAGACGTGGCGCCTCTGCTGTTCAGCTATGTAAGGCGGCCACCTGGTCTTCCATTCAGACGTTATTGAGGTTCTATGCGTTTGACACCTTTGCCTCTCAGGATGCATCCTTCGGGCGCCGGGTTTTCCTTTCTGCACAGGAGCGTCCCCGCCCTTAGTTGAACTGCTTTGGGACATCCCCAAGGTCAACCCTGTGGACCCCCTATGGACCCTGAAGTAGAAAACAAGAGATATGGTAAGAACTTACCATTGTTATCTCTGTTTCTACGAAGTCCATAGGGTCCACAGGGCGCCCGCCCTGACGCACCTGCCTTCATATGGGCTTTGTGGCTGGTCACCGATTTTCTGTCTCCCATTTCTGTGAGTATGGTTTCTTGTGTGTTCCAGTCTTCCTTCTCTCTGTTTAGTCTCCTCCTCCGGCCTTGGCTGCTTACCAACTGAGGTGCCTGTGGCTCGGGGGCGGGGTATAGAGGAGGATGGACCCAAGTGCATCCTGGGAGCAGCAAAAGCTTTAACTGCGTGGTGCCCATGGATCCAGATCTAGCTATACCACCAGGGTCAACCCTGTGGACCCTATGGACTTCTTAGAAACAGAGATAGCACAGGTAAGTTCTTACCATATTTCTTGTTTTCCCAATGAGCTTTTTTTTTTTTTAATTCTTTACTGATTTATAAGAATGAAGCAGTGTATACTGATGTTTTTCAATGCTGGCTTCCAATTATCTATGGAAGATCACAGCCTTTTTGTCTGAATAGACAACATGAAGTGAAGGGGTTAAATGACAGGCAGAAGAGAGGGAATGTTTAAGGGGAATCGGTATGATAGCCACCGGTTCAAGTCCCAACGCGGGAAGCCCGAACTGTGAAGATCCCTGACGGGAGGTAAGTTCCCTAACCCTCCCCCACTGCTGCCCTGCAGCTGGCTGGGGCCCGGCCGCTCGGATGTGCTGGGAATGGTAGGACAATCATGGATGAGAGATTTGTATTGCAGCTACCGTAAGCATTAACAGCAGCATGTTCCCGTGGCTGGGGCACCTGGGCATATATCCATAGCCTCCATGCACACCCATCCCCAGCTGCCAAACATGGAGATGAGCAATGTCCTCTTTGCACAATGTACCCTGTATTTCCTAGTCCTCCTGTTGAACTTCCTCACCGTGGTGCCCCTGTCTGAAAACCGCGCTGACTTCCATGGCAGGTGCCTCCTGTTCACCAAAGGCGTGTGGCTGAGCGGGAACACCACGCTGGAGAGGGAGCACTTCACGGTGGAGGAGTGGTGGCTGAAGTCTGCCTGCAGGTTCAGCATAAGGATGAACATCGGAATATGTTTGTGTCTAACCATCAATGATTTTGTTCCGATGGTAGGTTTTTACCATTTGGTGGTGGCGGTCCGATGTTTGCCACCATTGAATGGAAATCATTTGATGTTGTTCTGATGGTGGTGGATTCTTTTTTTCTTTTTATTCCCGATAGCTATGCCTCCCCTGGCAACTGTATCAGCATCAGGGCATCTTCATGGGTTCATTGGAGGCTGCCTCTCACTCTGTCTGCCTCAGATGTTATCTTGCTCAGTCCCTGACTCCCTCCTTTCTCTAGGCTGCTGCTAAGGAACTAGTTGGCCGGTTAGAATGACAATCTAGTAATCTACTGTATGTGTGCAAACCGCAATCAACTGTTTTTCTCCTAAACAGATGACAACAGTTGTTCAGACAAGTTGATTAAATCTGTTTTCGTTCGTGTTCCAGAATTTGGAAGCAAACGGACGATTGTTTGCTGCCATACATAACCAGAATTTCATTCCAACCAGCTAACTACAGGAGTTAGCTGGCTGGAAAACTAATCTCTAGATGTGTGGCCAGCTTTAGGCACCCAAAATAAAGTTTTAATATTGAAATATTTTCATTAAACAGCAATTGCATGAAAAATATATATATTTTGTTTTTGCAAAAATCATTGTGGCAGTTTATAAGAAGACACTTGATAGTTACCATGTTTCCTTGGTTTGTTTCAGACTGACATTAGTGATATATTATTATACAGTTACCACTGAGTCATGTGCCTGACATGGCACCCACAGTCACCTAGCCTAGCACATGATGCAATGAGCAAGAGGCTTTAGGACACAACACCGCATCCCTCTGCCCCCTCTGTTTTCACATGACATTCTGACAGTCTGTCTGTGTGTGCTCAAACTTGTCTGCCCTCCAGAGAGATTTTCAAAGCGAGATAGTGATTTGTAGCTGGACAGCTAAGAAAAATAAATAAAATGTACATTAGATAGCTGCTTTGTGTCAGTATCACAGTCTCTACGTCAATTATTATTATTTTTTTCCCCCTTAAATTGGCTTTTGAATGGTTTTCCTCACAAATAATACTGGGGTTTTTAGTTTAGAAGGGCAAAGAGAGAGACTTAATTCCTGTGTATCCAAATGTAGCAGATGTTTATTTACAATGAAGTCATAAAAGAGAAAGGTCATATCCCCATGGTGGTTCCGTATTTCTGGGTGACTGTGATTGTGCCAGAATCATGCAGGGCTGTGGAAACATTGTGCTAGCACTGAGGTGACATTTAGCAGGTAATGTCTTTGATGTATAGTAGAACAGAAGATCACTATCCCTGCATGCTGCTGCTAGAACTGTTTACTTGGAGTTATCTTGTAAACAACTCAGTCAAAGTATCTAAAATAAATATATATATATATATATATATAATATTTATTATGTACAATTTTTTGAGGTACTTATCAAGTCACCTGTGCTCAAGCATGGATATCTTTGAAATGTGGACTGTAATGGTTGACTTTAAGGACTTCTGGGTTATGGTATTGGGAGCTACAGTATTTTGTCTGCATTGCTTTTATTTATCGAATATCCTTTCACATACCAATTTTGCTGTATGAGACAAAGCATTAACAATATTTCTGGAGTAAGATCTATATGAAAAGAGAAGTGCTGAGTTATCACTACTGTAAAGTATAAGAGGATATTAGATGTGGGACTACATAATGTGAATATTGATAATCTTTATTTTAGGTGTGTTCATCCCGTGCTCACCATGCATCGGACTATATCACAGCCTAGGAACATGGTGATACATCTGCTTGAAATATTCTAGACTAATACTGGGTACACCCTGGCAGATATATTGGCCAATCTATTGATCGGCCAGTATATCTTGTGTGTGTAGGCCAATGTGTACCAGCAATATGTCTGTGAATGACGTCATTCACCGACATATTGTGTTGGCTGTGCTGCACAGCCAATGCCCAATATATCTGCAGATATATTGGGGTATCGTGCTGTATGTACGGGTGGTTAGCCGACCACCCATACACTTACAGCAGCGGGACCTACGGCCAGATGACAGATGATGGTGGTTCAGTGTGTATGAACAACCATCATCTGCAGATTATCTGTTAGGTGTGTACCCATCTTAAGTTGTGTTTTTCCCTACACCTGGAGCAAGAGCTATATTCTCTCTCAGGGAATTTAAACTAGAGCTAGTGGCTTCTGCCATCTTTTTCCAGTGGTACACAAATAACATGTAAACATTTACTTGCATTACACTTAAGCGGTGAATTTTTAGTGAATGTTGTAGTTGGCAGCTTTGCAAAAAGCTGCCAGGTTGTCACATGTATCACCCATGACTATACCTTTCTTATACATCTCCCCCATGTAAAAAGTTCTTAATGGGACTGTACACTTGCATTTAAAGTTTTCATATTTTATTGACTTTACTATAAAATGTTACAAAATACAGCATATTACTGTCCTTTAGGAGGTACAGTAAGCAGCAAAATAACAGTTTTACAAGCATAGAAAATTGTTGACCACACAGGCTTGATGATTAAAGCCAAGTAGTAGATTAAAAATCTATACTGAAAAGGTATAAGACCGTTATGGGTGTTCACACACGGGTAGGAAGAGGAAAAACCTTGATGTATGCAATATATATCATAACTTGTTTTTGCAAATTTCAACGCACACATTACACAGGCTGAGGCAAATGGAATAATTTTTGTTCAGTAAACCAGCAGTAAATTGCTATTTTATTTATTTCTCCTGCTGTTCATTTCCTCACCCTACTTGTTTCTCTCAGAAGCATCTCCAGCAGATAACTATTCCCCTCCCACTGGGAAGACATAATGGATTAGGTGCAACTAATGTAATCAGTGTTCTACAGATTGCAGCCCACTGTATATATGTCTAAGCAGGTGCTGTTGCTACTTACACGCTCACACAGCATCTTCTAGCTTTCAGACTTGCACTTAGTATTTTTTAATAGTCAAAATGCATAATGTTTATATTGTCAAAGGACAGTGAGCAAAATGAAGGCCAACCTGTGGCTCTATAGCTGTTGTGAAACTACAATTCCCAGCATGCTTTACCAGCTGATCAGTGGGAGGGTATGCTGGGACTTGTAGTTTCAAAACAGCTGGAGAGCCACAGGTTGGCCAGGCTTGCCTTGAGTGAGACCAGACAAAAAGCCCTGTTCCTCCAAGTAGTTGTTTGGAAATGCCCGTCTGCCTTCCCCTAAGATCAGACTGCTATTTCAGGTATATTACCTATACAGGCTTTAATATTTGTATCAAATGTGATTTTACTTGCACTCTAAGGGCCATATTCATTTTGAGGCGAAAAGTCAGAGGTCGGACTTTTCGCCATCATCGCCGTTTTTGGAGGGGATAAAGTATCAGGCGCATGCCCACTTATCCCCATATTCGTTTCGAAATCAGTGAAAATAGGACTCTGCAGAAGGTAAATATCGAAATGTCCCTGTCACTTTTGGCGGAAATCAGCCGGTCACCCCCCCAAAAGATGGTCTGACATGGGCGATCACTCTGGGTACCCCCGATTTCGGCTGCTGAAGGTAGTCTGGGTTTTTAAACAGCCGCGGCAGGTGCATAAATGCGTCTTTTAAGAAGTGGTGAAGAATAGTATTCAGCTTTATTTTTTTGGAAATATAAGTAGTCCGATCAAATTTGGGGTACATGAAAATGGGTGCAAACATATTTTTAAGTCCCTAAAGTGATTTTTAAAAATTGTTCAAATATCCACCTGTCGCAACTACCCACATTCTATAAAACTCCTATCACATACTAGGAGACCCCCTCTGAGTCAGTTTCGCTAGTTTTTAAGTTTGTCCCCCAACATAGTTTTTTCGCCCCCAAAATTAAACCACTTTTTTTGGGGTGTCCTATGCTTATTTTTTTTTTTGACACAGATTAATTTAAGGGGACATTCCAAAGGCTGCAGGCTACTTTTTTTTAATTCTGCACCCCAAAACCCCAATTCTGCACTTTTTTTTTCGCCACCTCTGCAGTGGAGAAAATTTATCCCCGGTTTTTTACAAAGACTTTTCGCACCTGTGAAAAGCCTTTGAAATTGAATATGGGGATAATTGAAAATGGTGAAAATGACATAATCGGCTCCAAATTGTATACGGCCCTAAATCAGTTGGAAGATTCATTGTTTCTAGTACTTTAAGAAATGCATTATATCTTATTTTAATAATTGTGGGAAGGAGGCGGTGAGGAACTGATCAGGCTCTTACCTATCATTATGCTAAACGTCTATTTTATTAATTTATGGGTTTGCCTCTTATTTATTTTGTGACTGCTACTATAAAGATTGTTTTATGAAAGTTGTCGGAATTAACCCAAATCAAAATACATTGCGCAGAGTTGTGATATGTTAACCCCCACCTGTACTACTGCTGTCTAAAAAGCCCATAGCCCCTAACAAATAGCATTTGTATTTGTAGTTGCTTGCCTAAGTATACGAAGGGGTTATGACCATGGATGGTAGTATATCACAACAATGACTTGTCACTTAAGCAGGAGAGGAATCACTTGATGAGAACTGCCTTGTAAGAGTGTTTAATAATTTAGTCATTTCCATCTCAACACAAATTACTCGAAAAGCAATCAAAGATGTTGGGTGTGCAAATCACCTCACAGCTTTAACCCCTTCCCTGTTACTACAGATGTGACCACATACATGTTACCTCCGTGCGCTACAAGTCACGTTAAACGGATCTCGTGATCACTGTGCAACGAGGTAGTGCAGAGCGTCTTTTCGTGTGACTTTTTACTTTCAAATGAGTCTTATTCGTAAATTGATGAGAATATGAAGCACACGCAGCTTCTGATTAAAATGATATGCGGCATGCCTATGTTCTGTGTGCGACTGCAGTTTTATCTTCATGCTAAATGCTACGTTACAGTGTCAGCGGCTGTGACACTGTAATGTAGCATTTCGCATGCAAATACAGCCACAATCGCTTTGCGAATAAAATGCATTTGAAGGTAAAAAGTTGCACAAAAAGAGGCTTGATGCTAACAGGCCACGCCACAGCATGGCACGCCAAGAATGGACTGATCAATGACACATGGAAGTAAGATGTATGTGGACACATCTGTACATGATAAAAGGTTATATTTATACTTTAGGAATAGGTAATTTTCTGCTTTACCGTACCGGTAGTGGACAATAAATTAGAAACATCTAGGCAAAGGGGTAATGACACGCCTGTTGAGTGTGGCTCTTGTGCTACTTAAATAATATCCCAATATGGTCAGGGTCATGTGTGAGAAATGTTGGACTGTTGTGGTTTCATCGCTGTAAGAGGAGGTGATAGTGACTTTGAAAAAGGGTTGATTATTGGGTTGTCTTTGGCAGGAGCTTTAGTGAGCAAAATAGCTCAACTTTCTAATGTTTCACAGGCAATGATGCGATCATATAACTGAAGGAAAAAGCAAATTACAGCAATGGGTATGATTCTCATGAAGTATGTAAAACACATGAACAACCAGCATAAACTGACTGAAGACTCCACAAATCCGGTTCTCATGTTATTGTGCTTAACTGCTTCTCACACATGACATAGCACATTTGGGAGGCCATCAGTACAAAGCGCACAGACGACAAGCTGTCGAGCAGTGGAGGAGGATGATATAATCAGCTGAATCATCTAATAGATTCTGTCATTACTTTCTCATCAAATGGATGCGTAAACGGTACAGCCTGGAGTGTTTCATCAATGAAAAATTCTGGTCGCTCCGTAATGTTATGATGCGTATTTTCTTGGCATTGTTTGGGTGCATTCCCTTAGAAGGCATTGTCGATGCTAATCACTACTGAATAGTACCAAGTGCTCTTTTTCCCCATTTAGCTGCATTTTTTTTTTCATAAGAGGAGTGTCACCTGGGATTCAAATGCCCCATTCAGTGGCCCCCAAGGGTTTGTTGAACATGGAGAAAATCATAACCTATGGATAATATCAGTGACCTCATATGAACCTAAACGTGCTATTGTGGCATATTTTGAATCCCTGACACAGCCATGACACTTACAGGTCATATTGGCCTCATATGGTGGCCCAATGCCTTATTAAGTGACTTACTGTACTTTATGTACTGGAATAAATTTTGCAAGTTAATGAACAGTCCCTCAGAGGAAATAAAATAAAAGCCCAGCTGCCTGCTCCAGCTGCACGGGAGTCTATTCCTCCTGCTGGCATTAATATATAGTAGTTAGCAAAGTTAATTGATGTAGTTTGTTGTTACTGAGGTCTTCTCGGGTGTGCCTGTACATTGTATTACACAGTTGCACAATTACCTAGTCACTTTCAAAGTATATCCCTCTAATGTTGGATCTCATGTTTAAAGTACCGTAAAACCTTTGACAGTAATTATGTCTTTTGACATGGAATTTTTAAATAAAAAACAAATGTGAGTGATAAGTGATGCAGATATAGGTTTGTTTTCCAAAGGTATTGTATCCGGATATCTCAGACATAAAGACACCATAAGATGCGGCCTCCCAATCCAGTCCGTTGCAGGAGCGTTAAAAGCAGTTTATCGGCTAACACTCCTGCAATGGTACAGCATACACACCTATACAGTCATCTGGCCGATCATCCAACTCTGGTGATCGGGCCAAGGATTGTATAGCTGTGTACCCATCTTAAGCCAGAAAAGTAAATCTACTGATAATGTCGTACCCATAGATGTGATGATATAAGGCTTCCGTCTCAAAGGCCGTGTAAGGAACACTGCTATACAAAGGAAATGATCAGGGAGCCCATGCCCCTGCTGTCACTCCGAGAAGGTTCTTTCCCAACAAATGAAATTATAAAAGTACTGCCTATATTTGGCGGTTAACAATATGCATAGTAGCGGTTTAGGAAGATTATGACGTTACCTTTTTTTTATGAAGTTAATTTTTAGTCTATAATTTTCAGAGGTATAGAGTATTGTGACGCATGACAATGAGAAGAGTCATACTGTTAAAGACTTCATCTAGAAAACTTTTATTCTTCGATAAGCTAGATACCTGTACATACTGACATAACCTGTTCTAGTAGAATGCATTGTCTCTGAGCAGCTGCAATGGTTTCCCTCAAGTTAACAGTACTGCTGTGCATGTGCTGAGACGGTGTATTTTTTGTAAAACGTGTTATGAGTAATGTGTAGTATAGAAGTTTGGTTGACACCACAAGTATTCTGCATCAACAGTCTGATATCCCTACTCCATTGCTTGGCTCCGTTCCCTTTCTCACACAAAGAGACAACCCATCATATGGAACCCGGCCCTAACTAATAACATCACATAGGCGGACAGGTCACGGTACATTGCTCTATTTTTGCTATGACCATACTGCTGTTTTGATTGATCACAGCTTGTTTTCTAACGCTCATTTAAAAAAAGGAGCACATCTACTATAAACTCAATATTGTAATCGTAAAGGTCTTTTGAGTAGCTGAGTCGACCTGTTTCAGGCCACTTACATCTCTGCACTGATTCAGTATAGATTAATGTTGGATCATTTTCTAACAAAAAAAAGAGTAAATTATTAACCTGCGCACCAAAGTGCAAGATGAGTTGTGACTATAATAAGGTATGAGGGCTGCATTAATTGTGTATAACGAAGTATGTAAGGGAAAAAAAAAAATATATATATATATATTAATTTACACAAAGCATCAGTCTAAAAACCACAACCCATCAGGTATTGCTCATACCAAATAAATGTTTTAAAAGTGAATATCACCAAGTGAAGATCCAGAGACCCATTATACTGGTCCATGTGAGCTCCGTTGGGGGGATTCAGTGTGACCTTGCGGGTAACTGAAATATTTCCCCAGACACACTGTGCAGGATGAAAACTGAAAGCACGCTAGAAGCCAGCTACAGGGACAAAACTCTGAGCAATCCAGATAGCATCACTAATCCACGCCCTAATGCGATTCTTCACAGACTTCGTCAGAAGGCTTATGTTTTTTTTATACTGAAGCTTTGTGATTAAAAAGTTTTTACATGTGCTTAGAGCGCCCCCTTTTTGCTTTTTATTAACAGGATTTATACCAGTGGGATTTTGGGATCTAGGTGCAAAGGGGAGCTGAAGTCCAGAATTTTAAGGACATTGGTGTCAATAGTAGCTTTATGGAACATCTGTAAAGTTCCATCTATTGTCTTATATTATTCTGTACAGCATTTATTGGAGTTAGCGCAACTAACTATATTTTACATTTTATCTCCAGATAGCGGAGAACGTATGAAATGTGTTAGAAACCATACAGGAGATGCACTACATTTTATAAATGAGTCACACCCTCTCCTCAACAGAGCCAAGGGAAGAGGTGGTCAATTTTTTCCAGGAGTAGAAAATACTGCAGCGAGTGGCATTGAGGATGTGCCATATTAAGCTTTGATCTATCTTGGATAGGTCGGAGTAGGAGAGAATTAGAAAGGACCTTGGGATTGTCTGTGTTATGCTTGAGATTAACAGTCTTCCTTAGAGGTGCTATTTTGGACAATCCCAAAAAATGTGGAGCAGAGTGCCTTCCCGACCACATTCACACCAACAAAAAGACTTCTGGGTGGATTTTGTGAAGTTGACTAGGGACCCCAGATACCATCGCAGGAAGGTCTTAGCTGCATTTTCTTGGATGCATACACAGGAAGAAGTAGCCAAATTGGATCTAATACTGCTCCAGGTCTCAGGGTCAGAGGTCTCCCCCATGTCCTGCTCCCAGTCTAGCTCATGGGGATCTTTTCAGGAGTGTGAGCTGACCAGAGTCGGTAGATGGAGGATAGCAGTCCTTTGGAGGGCGCTCTAAGCCAGCAAAAAGACTCCAGGGCAGTACATTGAGGGTGACCCTGACTCCTATATATGGTGCTAAACAGATGGTGAATTTGAAGGTACTGAAAGAATCCTGCCATAGGGATCTGGTATCTCACCTATATTTAAGCAAAAGAGGAGATGCCTCGGAGATGGGTAAGATCAATGAACAAAGTGAGAATACTGCTGATCCAGGAAAACTGAGTTTGGTCAAAGCCTGGCAAAAATTCAGGATTGTCCCATATCAGGACTTGGAAGGTCAGAGATTAGATTTAATTTCCGGATCTGTCCCATATTCTGAGCGAGAAGGTGACTGTGGGAATATGACGAAACTCTGAACTACTGCTACGTGGGGGAATCCGGAGTGCACAGAAAACGGAGACTGATTTAGTTAAAGTAGATTCTATAGAGACTCAAATTCTGCCCTCCAGTGAGGAGTGCCACAGTACACACTAAGTTCAGGGCGTGGCATAAAAATAGTACTGGAGATTAGAAACACCGAAGCCTCTTCCCCTATCAGGCTTCTAGAGAGAGCAGAGTTTCACCCCTGGTCGCCATCTTGCCCAAATGAATCTAGAGAATTGGCGTTGCAGAGAGAGAAGGGCCTTTGAGGGGATAGCAACTGGTGGAGCCTGAAAAACCTACAACAGTCTCGGTAGAGTATCAGTTTTAACTGCGTGTACCCTTCCAGTCCATATTAAGAACAGTGAGCTCTAATAGTGGAGGTTACTGGATATACTTTTAAACCGTTTCGGATAAATAGAAATTGAAAATCTGAAGAAAATTGTAATTTAAGAGAGTTTGGGAGAATGAGGTCTAACACCTCTATTCTACCAGCTTTAATCTTAAAGTTTGAGATCTTACCGAACGGCTCTATTTCTCTTTTGAGGTTGGGAAAGAAAACAAGGGGATTTGTCAAAGTCAAAAGGACATCTTACGCTTATAATGCGATCTTGTGTGCCATTCAGCCATACTCTGTCCCAGAGATGCCCCCATTACCCCATATCCTTGAACAAAAGGGTTCCATCATTAATGCAAAAATAAGCGGGAAAAGGGAGCACCGCTGTCATGTCCTGTTGTGGATCTCAAAAGTTGGGGAGGCAAAGCCATTTGTTAGAACTGAAGTGTGGGATGTGAATAAAGGGCGTCTGTACCCCTGAAGCCGCCAAAGCCAAAGTGGAACAAACTGACGCTAAACAGGGGGTTATCATTGGGAATCTGCCAGTTTAGATGCAAAAAAACGCTGCTTAATAAATATTGCCAATTACACATGAAAACTGCTATCAGTCTGCTGTGGTTTCTGACACAGAATCTGACGCTTAGTATATGTAGCCCCTTGGGTTCGAAAGCACATCTGTAGCAACAGGGTTTTTGTTTTTTGAAGAATCTTTCAGTATTCATTATTTTGCTGTGGGGCACTTGAATTCTTATACAGGTTGAGTCTCCCATATCCAAATATTCCGAAATATGTA
Source organism: Taudactylus pleione (assembly GCA_031769625.1). Classification (NCBI taxonomy): domain Eukaryota; kingdom Metazoa; phylum Chordata; class Amphibia; order Anura; family Myobatrachidae; genus Taudactylus; species Taudactylus pleione. The sequence continues at coordinate 37,827,017 of JAUIMM010000052.1, read as the reverse complement.
ATATTTTTAGCATGACTGAGAAAGTGAAATTTTGCTTTCTGATGGTTCAATGTACACAAACTTTGTTTAAAGCACAAATTATTAAAAATATAGTATAAAATAACCTTCAGGCTGTGTGTATGAGGTATATATGAAACATAAATTAATTTCATGTATGTGTACACACTTTTTTTGATGCACAAATTGTAAAAAATATAGTATAAAATGGCCTGAAGGTTATTTGTATAAGGTGTATATAAAACATAAATGCATTCTGTGTTTAGATTTGGGCCCCATCCCCAAGATATTTCATTATTTTATGCAAATATTCCAAAATACGGAATATTCCGATATCCAAAATACCCCTGGTCCCAAGCATTTTGGATATGGGAGACACAACCTGTATTAATAACTAAAATGCAATGTAGATGAACTCCTTTCTTGTCCTGTGATGATAATGATACTATATATTGTTTCTCTATATGGGACTCCTGTCACCTACACACAGTTGATACATCTATTATTTTGGTATGCATGAGAATGCAGGCTACAAATACACTAGGATCCAGTTGTGCTTCCGTGGTTTTGAGAGTGAAACAAGGACGAATGGTTTCGGTAACTGTTTCAAGCCCTGGGAGTATTTTATTTAAATTTTTTTCATATGTGTATGAAGATCCATTGAATTTGCACTTTAATTTTGGATGGAATGTCACTTTAGATGTTGTTCCGGCACAGATGCTTTGGCTTTTTTGCTCAATTACCGCTGCCATTGTTTATGATCCACAAGGATTATTAAGATATCTTGGTATATGTTTTTGCTTGATATTTTCCTAGTCACCTGGACTGTGCTGCATATACTGTAATATATAATATAACTTTAAATTTATTCAGTACACTTGGCAGTCTATTTAACGTCTCTTGGAGGATTGCAAAAATAGTTTGACAGTCATTGATCGGGCTCTTCTGTTATCTGAGGTAGTATATGGATTTTTACAAATTTGACATTTTACGCTTTTGGTGAACATGTCAGCAGTACACTGTTTTCTTTAAAACATCAAATAAGCATGTGTCTAGCTGACTCTTACAAAACTTTAAAGAACATTTATGAATATTATAAAGTGGATGGGTCCATTTTTCAGAAATACATCACTTGTAAAGTATAATATTAATTAAAATAATATATCAGTAAAGCTATCTTTGCGTGCTTTGGAACCATTATTGATAATTAATGGTGGATTCATCCATGTGGATTTTTGCAGAAGACAAATTAACTTTTATTTTATCCACATACTAGTTAGCAGCCTGTCAAAATGACGGGACATTGTCGTACGTGTGAAAAGTCCCAAATGAGCGCTCAAACGGGTCATTTCCGCTCGCCATCTCGGGGGGCTGCGAGTAGAAATGCCTGCGCCCGTACACCGCAGCAATTGAATTGCTCCTTAGAGCGCCATCTAGTGGCCGCCAGCGTGCAACACACTTTAATTCCCACCATAGAGGTGAGGAACAACGTTTTATTTATATATATATATATATATATATATATATATATATAAATCACACAACCAATATAAAAAAAAAGGGTGCGCTTCAAAGATAATGATAAACACTTTTATGTGTATAGTCCTTATAGTATCACCAAACCTTGAATATAAGCCCAATTAATAATTGATTTTGATTGACATAAATGAAAAATGCTATGATTCCAAATAGTCACTATAGACCAAAATCCAAACAGTCATTCACATAAAAATGTCCTCCAAAAGTCAGACGTTAGACTGATCTTCTTAACGATGTTGATCCAGAATGAATCTTTATGATATTGATGAACAAATGTAGCACTCCTCTTTAGGGCAGTGGAACCTTCCTTTATACTTGATCTAGAACAAAAAACCCTCGCACCAAGAGAAAATCACCCAAGAAAGCCAAAAGGCCACTATTAGTGTTGTACAAATATAAAATTTATTGTAACACAATAATTAAAAATACATCTTTAAAATAAATTTTTTTGGAAAAAGGTGGTCAATAATGCTGTCCCACCTTATACTCTCCCACTGAGGTAAAGATGACTAACAATAACACCCGACGCGTTTCGTCCTTGAAAGGACTTCCTCAGGGGTGGATCTTAAACAGCGAGAGAAAGACGGGTACAGAATACTAATGGTGCGGGATCATAAGTATCTATATTACATTTCAATATAATGGTACATACCAGAACATTTTTCCAAATATGAAAATTCATAAAACACGGGACTCTCAAGTGGACAATCTCCAATAATAAAAGGTCTGGATTACTCAATTTTCCAGACACCAAATTGTCTACAAAATCTCACCAAGTTTTTTTCCAAATGTGAAACTCACATATATGGACAGTGCTTTCAGATAATCACACACATGGAGAGGAGCGGTCAGTGAGATTATTCCAGAACAATTGTTAAACTAGTGTTATCCAGAATTTTGGAGATTGATTATCTGTTTAAGATCCACCCCTGAGGAAGTCATTTCAAGGACGAAACGCGTCAGTGGTTATTGTTAGTCATCTTTACCTCAGTGGGAGAATATAAGGTGGGACAGCATTATTGACCACCTTTTTCCAAAAAATTTCTTTTAAAGATGTATTTTTAATTATTGTGTTACAATAAATTTTATATTTGTACAACACTAATAGTGGCCTTCTAGATCAAGTATAAAGGAAGGTTCCACTGCCCTAAAGAGGAGTGCTACATTTGTTCATCAATATCATAAAGATTCATTCTGGATCAACATCGTTAAAAAGATCAGTCTAACGTCTGACTTTTGGAGGACATTTTTATGTGAATGACTGGATTTTGGTCTATAGTGACAATTTGGAATCATAGCATTTTTCATTTATGTCAATCAAAATCAATTATTAATTGGGCTTATATTCAAGGTTTGGTGATACTATAAGGACTATACACATAAAAGTGTTTATCATTATCTTTGAAGCGCACCCTTTTTTATATTGGTTGTGTGGGATGTGTAGACCCTTCTAACAGGGGGTCAAGAAAAAAGGGGTTGCAGCTATTATTCATTGAAGTTCATTCTAGATTTACGTATTTATATATTTAGAAATTTAGCGCAGTTTAAATGCTTTCTTTTTGTGGATATATATATATATATATATATATATATATATATTTAATATACAGGTTGAGTCTCCCATATCCAAAATACTTGGGACCAAGGGTATTTTGGATATCGGAACATTCCGTATTTTGGAATATTTGCATATCATATTGAAATGCCTTAGGAATAGGGCCCAAATCTAAACACAGAATGCATTTATGATTCATATACACCTTATACACACAGCCTGAAGGTAATTTTATACAATATTTTCAATAATTTTGTGGCTCAAACAAAGTTTGTGTACATACATGAAATTAATTTATGTGTCATATACATCTTATACACACAGCCTATAGGTCATTGTATACTTTATTTTTAATAATTTTGTGCCTTAAACAAAGATTGTGTACATTAAACCATCAAAAATCAAAGTTTTCACTATCTCAGTCATGCTAAAAATATTCCGTGTTTCGGAATATTTGGATATGGGAGACTCAACCTGTGTGTGTATATATATATATGTGTGTGTGTGTGTGTGTGTGTATATATATGTGTATGTGTATGTATATATATATATATATATATATATATATATATATATATATATATTATGGACGGAAGACCGGCAGTGGAGATCCCGACACATAAGTATTTCTACTATTTACTAACCTAACCCTCCCTTAGTGGTGCCTAACACTAGCCTCCCCCCAAGTTCCTAAACCTAACCCCCCCCTTCCCCGCAGCCTAACCCTAAGTCTCCCGGGGGGTGCCTAACCCTACCCTCCCCCTGGGGGGTGCCTAACCCTGACCCGCACTTCCCCTAACCTAACCCCCACTTCCCCTAACCTAACCCTCCCGGGGACTTCACCCTAAGTCCCCCCCCCACGTGGCTGTCTGCACCTGCCGCCCGGCTTACCTTCGTTCGATATATATATATATATATATATATATATATATATATAAAGGGACATCTATTATTACATGCATATGGCTGTGATTGAAATATATATATCACTGTGCTTTACTACACTATGAGCCTAATGTAATTTGTTCCTGTTTCGAAAAAAACGCTCTTTTTAACGGTTTTGCTGCAGAATTTAAAAGCATTTGTTTTGCTTTTAAAACAAATACCCCTTTTGATGTTTGGTAGATCTGTTATCTTGGGTATTTTGTATTCTGTATGTTCATTTAATTGATATGTATGTACTGTAAACAGCTTTCTTCCTACAGGCAGTTATCCTGTTGAATAATCAAGGGCTAGTTTAGGGAATAGGAGGTCCTAGGCGTCTGTGATGTATTTAATTATTATAACTATATGACTGCTGTTGTGTGTGTGTGTATGTCTTGGTTGTTTTTATTTGTTTTTTATGAGAAGTAATTGCCAAAATGAATTCCTTGTATTGTTATACTTGGCCAATAAAATCCGATTCCGATGTATATTGGACTTCCATTTGGAGATCCTGTTCCTTCCCTCCCATCTTCCCTTCCCCTCTCTCTCTAAGCCCTCACCGGGTTTACATAGAAACATAGGGCTCGATTCAATTGACCGCAAATTAAATAGCGCCAGGAGGGAACTCTCGAGCTATTCAATTCAGCGTGCTGTTAAGGATTTCTTCTCGCACCCCTCCAGGGGTGTGAGCAGAAGTCTGACAAAAGTACAGGCGCGATGCTGTTCTCTGCCCTTAGCGCCAGGAAAACCGCTTCACGCCGGGAAGTTTAGTAGGAGAATGCCCATTCTTGCGACTAAACACCCTGTTTAAGACGCGAGAGTTGGGAAAACGGGCATTCCCCGACCTAATGGCGCGCAGAATTGAATAGCTCCGGGAGCTCCCTCCCGATGCTATTTAATTCGCGGGCAATTGAATCGAGCCCATAGAATTTGATGACAGATGAGAACCATTTGGCTTATCTAGTCTGCCCTTTAAGGGTGCGGTTATTAGGGGTAGGGTTGTATTAGGGTTTTGGTTAGGGTATTAATGTTTAGAATATTAGGGTCAGGGTTTAGGTTAAGGGGTTGGGGTGTTGGGGGTAGTAGGATTAATTGTGAGGGTTTTGGGTATTAGTGTCAGGGTTTAAGATTAAGGGTGGGGGTTAGGGTATTAGTGTTAAGGGTGAGAGTTAGGGTATATGGAAAGATATTCACAGCCAGGTGACCGAGGTCCAGCTGGGTAGAGTGTCCAGGATGAAGTGTTATCTCCTTGCAATGCTCAAGCAGGGTGCCCAGTAAGTAGTGTCCAGGACATGGATTATGTAGGTGTTTGCTGTCAGTGTTTCAAAAGGTACCAAATCTTGTTTTAGTTTCATTGGTGGAATTTTTACACTTCCAGCACCCATTAACACTTGCATCCACTCTATCAGCTCCCATAAAGATCTTCCCACACAGCACCCAGAAACCTATTCACCCATTAACAGCCCCCCTCGGCACCTCTAACTTTCCCTCCACCCCACATACACACAAACACACACATACAGACATATACACACACAGATCAATTCTCCTCAGCAGGAAGAAGCCATTCAGCAGCAGCGAGTGTTGGGGCAGTTCACATTCTAGGATCAGATTTTAAATCTGTGAACTGGCAAGAAGTAGCACAATGTTCAGTACCAACCACAAAAAGGTTCAAAATTAGTGAGGCTGAAATGCTGTCAATTCAGGCCAAGTCAGGTTTGGTTAGACTTTTTTCTGCTTATAGTGTGGAACCTGTCTGTCAACAACAGATAAGGCGGGGATTGAGGTATGATCTTGTGATAGCAAACATATAGGAAGTTCAGTATAAAAGTCATGTGCAAGATGCTAAAAAGAAAGATATGGTGGCACTGCTATGGGGTACAAAGATGTAAACCAGTTGCCATTTTACAAACACATTATAGAGGGTAATACAGAAGTGCAAGATAATGATGATGAGAATACCTCTGTAATGATGACTGAATAATATCATTGTGTTTATTGTGCAGAGAAAACAAGAACGTGTTAACAGAATAGTGACTTTTAACTTAAATTATATAGAAGGGAATATTTGCTATTAAGTAACCTAATAAATAGTTACAGTCAAACGTTCTTTGTAGTGTAACGGAACTACTTCTACATGTATTGATAATTGAGGATTCAAATGTACCAAATCCAGATTTGTTTCCAAAAGCTAGAAAATCCAAATGTATTTTTCGGAATAACTCCATATTAAAGGGCAAAATATCTTTGTGACACATGTAAATATGATGTTTGGCACGGAAAGAAAATATGAGCAACGAATGACCAAGGTCACTTCAATTGCATATCCTCAGGAGTGTTTTTCTATTGCTGTAAAACTTGAAGAGCAAATTGTACTGTGTTTGAGTAAAACCAATAAGTATGCAACAATAAACTATGCTTCACTGAACAACATCTCCCACACAGGTCACAATTACAAGCAAGACATGAAAACACATAACTTTAAATGAACAGATGAGTTTGTTTGAGGGCGAAAGGAAGATTGGAATTGCTGGTAGATTTTAGACTGAGTTTGCTCCTTCTGTTTAAGTCATATGTACTGTAAGTCTGCAATTCTTTTTAAACTGAAGAACATTTAAAAAAACAAAATAAACAAAAAAAAAACACTTCTAATATAAAAAACTCTACACAGCCTTAGTTTTTCTCCTTAAAGGTGGGTACACACTGCACAGATATATATCTGCAGATGATGGTAGTTCATACTCACTGAAGACCATCATCTGCTTCTGGCTGCGGGTCCCATCCCCCTCCCCGCGGCCTCAGCTGCATGTGTCGTTCAGACATATCGCTGGTACACACTGGCCGAGGGGCACCAGATATATTGCCCGATCAATTGATCGGCCGGTGTGTACCCAGCTTAAGAATGGTTACTATGCATGTGTGTTCAATACTTCCAATTAAGGCCCAAAGACACTCACCTCGCTTCAAAGACTGCAATAAACTCCACACAGAACAAACATTGAGATAGCAGATTACCAACACTTTAGAAATTAAAATAAAGCCCCATTTAGTACAGACCATTAACTGCTTATATAGATGTTGGCAAAATTGCAAGAGTGCAATTTGTCTGTTTTTGTATTTTATATTGTATGTACTTGTTTAAATTCTACAAATCCAGTGGAAAAATCTGCACTTTTTGAAACTGGGAACCTGTTACATTTTGCCCTTTATAGAACATTTGCCCCTAAGTGGTAAGTGGGGGTCGCTTAGAAGAGCACGTTTTATCCAGGACTCATTTCTCCATCCCAGACAGACGTCCTCAAACCCACATTACATTAAAGCTACAGATGTGTCCTCATACGCTATTGCTGGAGTCACGCCACACAGCCCTTCTAGGTGTGCCCCGTCCTGTGCGACTAAGACGCACCCGGAGACTGCACTGTGTGCGAATGAGTCTGAATCTGTAAATAACAGCTGTTGCTTTTTTCCACGCCAAGTTCCTTTGTGCTTACACCCTCAGTCTCTCACAGATATTGGTTGCTTATCAAATCAAGCAACAAAGGCACATTTTCTGGCGAAAAACAAGTTTGGCACAAGCAAAATCACATGGAACCTGGCGACACACTCACGCCAGACATCTAGCGCTGCATGGTGTTTTGAGATTACGTTTATAAGGCCACATCTGTATAAGGTATGGAAGAAGTTGTGCTAGGAATGAGCAATATTAAAGCCTACAAATAACACTGTGACAGTACTTTTCTTCTTAAATCTACACCAATTAGCAAGATCAAAAGTACATTTTAATCATTTTGGGGCCACCACGTAGATTTTGACCAATTAGCACCATGGTATCAAAGAGGTTAACTTTGCTTTGCCTCACAGTGCTGGGACCATGGGTATCATTCTGACCAGGCTGCTAGTTGTATGGTGTTTGTATGTTCATCTTGCGTTTGTCTCACTCCGGTTTCCTCCCACAGTCAGTAAACAAATTGGTAGATTAATTTGTGTTTGACAAAATGGACGTGTGAACAATTAAATGTTGTCTGTAAGAGCTGCAGAATATGTAGGTGCTGTATAAATGAAGGGTTAGAAATAGTCACTGTGTTAGTTTTTAGTGTTTATTCAGCTAATATGTGACTAGAGTTATTTACCAAATTGTCTTATTCATCTTATGGTTACAAATAACGTTACATCTTGTACTACTGCTTTCTACTGGGAATTTTTGTCAATCAAGAATTTTGGAAGCAAAGAGGAGCAGAGGAATAGGGTGACGGCTGGAGAGTGGGGAAGATTCAATAGAGGGTTTTTGAGAATAGGGGAATTAAATTGTCGAGAAAAGGTTAAAGGTGTCAGCAAGGTGTAGGCAACCAATGGGATAGAAGAGGCAGATGAGCTTGGGGTATTTGGGATCAAGTCGAAAGTTATTGGAGAAGACTAAAGCTGGCCACACATCTAAAGATTATCTGTCCAACCAGCCAACTAGTTGATTGGTTGGAATGAAAATCTGGTAAGGTATGGCAGCAAATGACAATCAGCAATTTGCTCCTAAATGCTGGAAAATGGACAAAAACTGTTGTTTGAACAAATAGTTTAGATCAAACATTTAACAAACATGTCTGACGACCATTATCATCTGTTTTCTGGCATTTAGGAGCAAATTGCTGATCATCATTTACTCCCATTCCTTACCAGATTTTCATTCCAACCAATCAACAAGTTGGCTGGTTGGATGTAAGTTGGTCTAGTGTGTGGCCAGCTTAAGAGATGAGTGAGAATCTCTTACTCAGATACAGAAAGAAAGGGACTGTGGGTGGATTGGGCAAAAGCTATTATAGGGGTGGTATAGCCTATAGGGGTGGTGGTCACAATAGGTGTCAGCCAGAATGTGTTAGTGACTGTTAGGCCACACAGAGTCTTTAGCCAGGATGCTGGGTTTATTGATATCAACAGGGTAACCGGTAACACAGCGGTATCAGCGGTAAGCAGAATAGCAGTATTACAGGGCTTAACGGCTGTATTTAGATGTCTCATCTCAGGAGCTAAGTACTGTGCATCAGCACAGTACTGTGATACTCTACACATAAATGACGCCAGCTGCGCATGAGCAGTAGCCTAGCGGTGACATCATCAGGTTGAAGTCCGTTCCTCCCTCTGACTCTGGGTCCTAGTACCCATCATGTATAGTCGAGAGAGTAGACAGTGCCAGACCGTACTGCTCTGTAACAATTGGGGTATATTTTGTAGGTGAGGAAGGGCATAGACGTGAGTTGACATTGGCAAAGAGAATCGGGTTGTTGGAGAGGGTGGGGAAATCACAGATATGGTGTAGGTTTGTTTGATGATGGAGTATGAAGTCTATGTCAAAGCAGAATTTTCTCTCTTGGCACGCACAGAGCAGGATCAATTTTGGAGGTGGTGAGTCGGTTGGTGAGTGTCAGGAAGGGATGAGGTAAAAGTTGTGGGTGGTTGATAGTTTGCTGCAGATGGTTCCAGTGTGCATTGGTGAGAGGGGAGAAGTAAATGAGGTTGGAGGTGCAAAGTTAAGTGGGATGTTTTGTGGCAGAAGGGTATATTTGTGATGGGGCCTAGGGTTGGAGCTGATGTCATTAGCCACTGATAAGGACTTGGGAGAGAATAAGGGCAGGGTATGTGTGGAAAGTTAGAGTAAAATGGTGAGGGTTAGGCAGAGAGGAGGTGGATGCGCTTGTATAATCGGGAGGTGCAGGTTGAAAGTTTAAGGGGATCCAGAGGGCAAAATGAGAGTAGGGAAGGAGAGCGAGAAGCGAGTGAGAGCATAGAGAGAATGTGATGGAATTGCCCGAGTAATGTATACCTTATCAAGGAAAGCAAGCATAATGTAGAAGGGTTGGGTACGGAAATCCGGCAGTCAGAATTCCGACAGCGGCATTCTGACACCCAAAGGTAAGTACCCCTAACCCTAGCCCACCTTATCCTGCAGTCTAACCCTCATACTTGCCCACCGGGACCACAGGCGCCAAGATGGTGGTGCTGGCTTTCTCCCCCCTGTCGGGATTCCAGCGCCGGCATTCTGTGCATCGGGATTCCGAGACAGCTGAGGTGAGCATTTAGCAGCTAATGAATGGTTTGGAGTAGTAACTGTTACACTGGGGACTGGTTAGTCTAACAAAAGAAAGGGGTAAATTTACTAAGTCACCACTTCCTGGCGTGTTTAACAAGGAAATTTAAAATGGCACCGGCCAAGGGTCCCAGCTCAGCCCACAAGCTTTTACATAGATGCATGCATGAATCTCACTGATCTGTGAATGCATCTGTGTCTGAAGCAGGTCTGGGAGGGGAGAGTATGGGAATGCCTGTCAAGTGACGGCCACATCGTTCAGGTCTGAACAACATCTCTTGTAGTCAGTAGTGCGTACACACTGCACGATAAGAAGGGAATCTATAACCAGATTGACATCTTCCTGCATGTACAAAAGATCTGAAGATGAGACCAACGACCTGCAGGAACGCGCATTGGGATTGTGATAGAGTGTACACACTGGACGATATGAACAATTTGTCGTTTCATGTACTGCTTAAAGGGACAGTCTTTCTACTTCAGGGTCCATAGGGGGTCCACAGGGTTGACCTTGGGGTATAGGTTGGGAACCAAATCCGGGCACCACGCAGTTAAAGCTTTTAGCTCCCAGGATGCACTGGGTCCACTCTCCCTATAACCCCACCCCCAAGCCAGAGGCACCTCAGTTTAAGTTGGTGCCCGGCCGGAGTCGGGTCACCGTTAGCGCAGGGGGAGCTGATTAGCAGCCCCTAAGCTTATTTTATTTTTTTAGGGACAAAGTTTTTTCATAGACTTTGGACTCTTCAGAGCGGCAGCGTCGGACTGTCCATAGGACGTCTAAGCTGCCGCTCCGTCACCCCGCTGGCGCTGAGACGCCAGTACAGATCTGGGGATCTCAGCGGGACCCCAGAGTCTGTACTAGCCGGACTCTGCGGGCGCCCAGGACTGCTGCCGGATCCACGGGGAGCAGGTAAGGTCGCGGATCACCGCTTGCGGTGATCCGCGCATTTCAAATGCAGTCCTGTGCCTCCGGTCTCAGGGGACAGACCGGAGGCGCCGGCAGTGGCGGCGGGCCCCCCATACCCCGTGTGTCCACTAGACCACCAGGGACTTAACGATCGGTGCAGGGAGCCGGCGTCCCGGGGGTTAATAGCCGGCCAGGGGAGGCAGCCTTCCCTGTTACAGCGGCTCCTCCCCTCAGCTCAGCGCGCCTTTCAGTATCCATAGTCTGGCGTCGCTGAGCTGCTTCCTCCGCGGGCCACGCTTCTTCTGAGGTCTCCAGCGGCCATTTTATCTCTGTGGTGCAGCAGAAATCTCTGGAGATGGCAGTGAGTCCAGTCCCCCTGCGTACCTCACCATCAGGTCAGTGTACACAGCGCTGTAGCCTTCCCAGACACTGAATCTGGGCAGTTGAATGCAGTGTAATAGTGCAGTATATTATATGACATGTTTATGTATATATGTATATATCTGCATTGTATGTGACTTATGCTAGTGCTGACTGTACTTTATTCTCTCACCTGTCAGTGTATATCTATCCCTTTTCTTTATCTGCCCTAATACAGCTGTACTTAGGGTGGTTCTGAGACCTCACATTTATATACTTGTTAATATTTGTGTGGTTTGTCACATACTGTTGCGTGCTGCACGTTGCCATATTTTAGATGGAACTGTGTGTTGCATACGCTGAAAATGGGTCCCTGCAGCTATTTTTGGCATCAGTCAGGACCAGTATAGTGCTGCTTAATATTTCCGCCAAGATGGGTCAGATATGTCTGACCAGGAGATAGAGCGTTATACTGCACCCATTTTTACTATCCTGCAAGTCATGTGCTGCAGGTGTTAGTGCGGAGGATTTGACTCATAAAGGGTTCTGTATGTGGCGTCATCTGGTGCCGGCCTCTTTCACGACCCCCTTGGGCGGTTTGTTTTCTCGGGATCCTCTCAATTGCGGATCGCCGGGCGGGCCCCATTGTTGTACCTCACTTGGGGTTACTTCACCATACTGCCCTTTTCATCTCAGGGTATCTCGCAGCTTCTTGCACTCTTCCCCTGTGACACAGACTACCGCTCCCTGCAGGGGTTTTTTTGCAGTATATGAATTCCCCCTGGTGCCACAATAGTCTGTCATTCCCCTTGCAGGGATTACCACAACAGCCACCCTGGGTGGATGTCGTTTTCTACGAAACGCTAATTGGCGTGGTTGACGCCCTGTGGTTACTTCCCAGTTGGCTCTGCCGTGAACTGGGTACTGTTCGGGGCTCTTTCCCTCTTACACGGGGGGAAGCCTATTTCAGGTATTATTATCCCTGCTTTAGGGCTGGTAGCAGGTCCATTCTGGTTAGAGTGAATGTTGACCTGCACCTGTATCATACACCCTCAGTATTGCGTGCCTTCGGGTTACCTGTTGCTGACTAGCGGGTGGATCGCATAGCGGGACTCTGGCTGTTGCCAGATAGGAGGTGTTACAACAGTGTTTGGCCTCCTGTCCCAAATTCCCTGAGGGCATCACGAGCCCCTCCTGGGGGGGATGGGCGTGTTACTCGTCTGATTACAGACGTTACTACGCCTCCCATTCCTGCGTGGTCGGATTCTTCGGATCCGTAGGTGGTAACTCTGCCTGAAATCAGTATACTTGCTTTCGGGAGTTGTTACCCATCCTACCATGGCTATAGCATGGTTGGTTAATACTATTGCATATTGGGTTGATGCATTTGTAACGTTTTTTCCCCTCCAACACGTCGGGGGTTCAAATGTATTTGGTCGCTCATGTAATATATGCAGTTGTCATAGGTGGACATGCCTATATTGGATACCAGTCTCCTAACTTTCAGAGTTCCGGCTGCGACTGTATCCTCCGTAATACCCTATGGCTGCGCTCTGAGAATGCAGAGGTGCAGATACCATCTTTAGGGTTGATATTGTTTGGTCCTGACCTTGACAAGATTGTAGTAACATTGGCAGTATTACTAACGACAAGTTTACCGCTTTCAGCTATGCACACTACAAGGCCTCAGACTAAGTCTGTTAAGTCTTTTTTGTCCTCTCGGTCAGCCTAAAGGTCTGTTTCTTCGTAGACTGTCGGCATCTACAAGGGCCGACATATCCAGTACCGAGCAGGCCTGGACTGCCAGCCGATCCTGCTTCTGAACCTACGGATATCTCTTCAGTCTGACGGGACAGGCCTACAACTGGGAGATACCGATTTTCTCAGTTCGCCCGGTATTAGTGTCAAGTTGCCGCGGCTACGTGGGTAGGAGGGTACGCCCTCTTTACAAGGGCCTTACAGATCCAGAAAGCTATGCAGTTGTTGCGGTAAGCGGAGCTAATTGGGCCATCCCCACTATCTCAGTGAGGGACTGGTTGTTCTGTTTTCTTTCTGGTGCGGTGGCTGAATGGTCCTCTTTGGCCTGTTCTCTGTCTCAATTCCCTGAACCAGTTCCTAAAGCTACCTGGGCTCAGGAGGAAATCCCTATGCTCCATCATACGATGTTTGGAACCTGGGGACTTTAGGGTATCACTGGATATACAGGACGCGTGCCTACGGGTACTTACAGAGACCTTTCCTCAGCATGGGCTGAGGTTTGCTGTATCACAGCAACACTTACAATTTTTCGGGCTCTGCCTGTTGGGACTGTCCTCAGCCCCACAGGGGTTTACCAGCGTTTTGGATTTTCTGACAGTTCTTCTGTTCAGTATATCCCAATGCTCCTGTACCTGGACGGCCTCCTGCTCTTAGCGGGATCACCGGGGTACTTTACGGCCAGGTCAGGATGACTGTGGCTTCTTCAGGGTGCAGACGTTTAATCAACGGGGAAAAAGTCCTCCCTGCATCCCTCTCTGGGTATTCTTCATCTAGGATCCCTGCTGGGTTCTCAGAATCTGAGAATTCTTCTGGCGTAAGACGGAATCTCCTCTCTTCCATTAGGAGTACATGGTTGTCTGCGCAGTCGACAGATGTCTTTACACTCTGGGATGCATGGTGGAATGGGCTCAGTTCCATTCCAGGCCTTTCCATAATTGGCTCATCTCCAGATGGAATGAGTTTTTTCTGTCGGATAACTGTTCAAACGATGATGCTCTCTCCGGAGGCAAGTCGGTCCCTGTCCGGGTGGCTATGGCCATCTCGTCCAGGGTTTTCTTTGCTAGGGACAGTGTCTGGACCGAATCCTTTTCAGTGCAGTTGGACGTCTGTCGATTCCACCCTGTCAATTAACTTACTCTGGCATAACTCTTGTTTCCCGGTGAACCTGAAAAGGTTCAGTCCGACAGGGTCAGGACAGTGGCTTCCTTTTTAGCAACACTGTTCGTTGGGTGGCAATGACAGGTATGTCACATATTCGGACATAGTCCGAGGGTCTCCTCCCGACCATCTCGGCAGCGTTCATTTCAGGAGCTCTCCATTGGGAAGCGGGAGTCCTCAGCCGTCACGACGTGCATCCCGGGGACTAGTCTCTTCCCCAAGAGAGGTTTCATCTCCTGGTGAGCAGGGGGGGCCCCCCTGAGGTGACCCTCATGGCCTTCTGACTTTATCACACTAGGGTGTTACAGTTCAGCTCTGGGGATTCTGAAGCAAACTTCAGCGACTCTTTGTCGGTGAAGTGGTCCTTCCACTTTGTGTACCTGTGTTCTCCGGTCTCCCTTCTTCCTCGAGGTCTTTGGAAGTGTTTTCAATCGAGACGGAGATGCTTTCCTGCTGGTGGTTCCTGCTTGCCCCAGATGTCAGGGGTACTTGGATCTTCGGAGTCTCTACATCGATACTCCATCCCTGATGCTTCACTGCCCGGACCTGTTGTCTCAGGGTCCTTGGTTTTGCCTTGGACCTGGGTCGTTTGTCTTTGACTGTGTCCTTACAGTGGTCTTACGGCTTCCCTGGCTTTGTCATCGTTGGAATGATTAGAGCACATGGATCAGCTTTTGCTGGGACCTACCACAAACTGTGGCAGCCATAAATCTTATGGTATTGTACCTGTCGATACAATCCTCCGGTGTCCAGGATTTCCAGATATTCTGGCATTCCTTCCGGCTGGCTTGGGTTTCACACTTGGCCTGGTCTTCCTGACAGTGCGGATCTCTACACTGTCAGTATGGTTAAGATATGGAATTGCTTCACTCTGGTATCCAGTTCATCCTTTGGAGTGTTTTCTTGATTATGCCTCCATTTGTCCTCCCTAGGGACTCCTTGGGAGTAAGTAGTGGTTCTTCGTTACCTCCGGGGACAGTCAATGGAACCGCTGGTTGTGATAGCCATTACATGGTCTATTGCTTAGGCTCTCTCTTTCTCTCAGGGTGTTTATATCAACCAGGAGAGTGTCTGAATTGGGAGCGTTCTCATGTAGCTCCCTCTTCTGGAGGGCATCATGTCAGGGTGGGAGTTGCTCTCGCCCTGTGTTTCTTCTTAGTGGTTTTCAGGTTCCATATTATTCTGGAACTTATGGTACGGCCATTCTGTCCCCAGTCCTCTCGGCTGGTGTGGCCTCATTGACTGTGGTCTGGCCTCTTTGGATTTATGTGATCCGTTCAGGTTCCTTACGGAAATCGGACTCCTTATTGGTGGTCTGAGATTTCTGGTTTTCACAGGAAAGGATGGCCGGCCTATAACCAAATGTTGACTTGGATGGCCTCGTAGGTCTTCCTCAGGGGCCTACCCATGGGTAGGCCTTCCTGTTGTTGATGCTTGTTTTTTCTCGGGCCATGTGACCCTCGTGTGCGGCTCGCTGTGGCACCTCGGCTGTTTTACCTTACTAGGTGGCCACGTGGTCTTCTGTCCACACCTTTTTAAGGTTCTAGGCATTGGTTTCCTTTGCCTCTCAGGATGCTTCCTTTTTGGCGACGGATTCTCCTCTCAGCACAGGAGCGTCCCCACCCTTGGTTGAACTGCTTTGGGACATCCCCAAGGTCAACCCTGTGGACCCCCTATGGACCCTGAAGTAGAAAACAAGAGATATGGTAAGAACTTACCTTTGTTATCTCTGTTTCTACGAAGTCCATAGGGTCCACAGGGCGCCCGCCCTGACGCACCTGGCTTCATATGGGCTGTGTGGCTGGTCACCGGTTTTCCGTCTCCCATTTCGGTGAGTATGGTTATTGAGTGTTCCAGTTTTCTCTCTCTTTTTCTCTCCTCCTCCGGCCTTTGGCTACTTACAAACTGAGGTGCCTCTGGCTTGGGGGTGGGGTTATAGGGAGAGTGGACCCAGTGCATCCTGGGAGCTAAAAGCTTTAACTGCGTGGTGCCCGGATTTGGTTCCCAACCTATACCCCAAGGTCAACCCTGTGGACCCTATGGACTTCGTAGAAACAGAGATAACAAAGGTAAGTTCTTACCATATCTCTTGTTTTTTAAGCTATCAACCGTTTTTAACAAATAAAACACAAAGTAAGCCTAACCCTTCCCCAGATGTGTAAGCAATTTATGGTCTAATAGAGGGTGTTATCTTCTATTAAACTTCATATATGGAGTCCTCCCAAATCCCATTGAAAGATAATCTTGTGGCATATAGCAAATGAGCAGACTTTTTCTTTCTCCTGGAGAAAGTAGCACTCCAGTCTGAGAGAAATTACTTCAACATTAATCAAAGTAACCCTGTAGTTTCCATCTCTGGTAGTCTTCAGGTTACTTCATGAGGTTATATGCTTCTATCTGCACACGTGGTGTTAATGTGAGAATTGGCCAGCAGAATGCACAGTGGCACACTGTTCTTTTTGTGCCAGGCAAGATGCCCTAATCTATGTCTCAGAAGTCTCCAAATAATGAGGAGAATTATATCTATCTTGTCAAGTGGGTTTATTTATCTTCGAGATGAGCCTGTCTGTGCTCATCTATGTTGTGTCATTGTATTGAGCAAACTTTATTTGGCGCTATTGAACTTGAACATTTCTACAAATTTGACACAAAATCTAAATTAGTAGAACATCTGTAAAATACACCCATTATATTTCTCATATTTAAATGTTATAACCTAGCACTTTATGAAAACAGCAGACTGGGAAAAGTCTCAATGAATTAATGTAAAATAGTGATATTGAGATGTGTTGTGCTGTCGGGTATATTTTTCAGTGACACAATTGTGTATCTGGCAAGTGTATAATAGCAGATGTATTGCTTTTTTTTTTTTTTTTTTCTCTAATCACCCTACACGTCATTCGTATTAAATTTTTGCACTATATGATGTAAAAAAATAGATTATAAAAAGAAAAAAAAATAACATTTTGTGTAGCTTAACATTTAAAGTGTGGAGAAGATCAATGCAACCTCTGATTGGTTCCTATGTGAGCCACCAGTTTTCACAAATGTGTCCCCAACTGTTTTATCAATTCAGAATGTACAAATCACTGCATGGAGTTTGCAGAATGGGATCTGGTCAAAATCACAGCACAGGGATGCCGGAGCTTAGAATACCAGCGCCGGAATTACTGACACCTGTCACAATCCTGGCGCCGGCATCCCGAAGGTAAGTAAGTGGGGTTAGGCACTAGGGGGAGGGTTAGGTTTAGGCTGCGGGGAAGGGGAGGTTAGGATAGGCACCAGGGAGGAGGAGGGGGTAGGAGAAGGGTTAGGATACCCACCGACAGGTGTCGGTATCCTAACCCTGTCGAGATGCTGGCGTTGGGATTTTCACCGCCGGGGTCCCGAGCGACGACATCCCGTATGCTGACATTATTTTCCTGTATGTGTAGTACCTTTGCTATTAAAACTATAGAAAGGTCTTTTAATTTTAACTTGACCAAACTGTGAGATGCTTTGAGGTTTTCTTTTTTCAATCTTTACTTTGCCTTTTGTTTGGTTGTTTTTCTGTGTTATACCTCGTTGTGCTTTAGGCACTATTTGTGGTATTCCACTAGCTCTACAAGCAAACTAATATGATTTTATGACATTTTTGAGTTTATATTTCAGAATAGGATCTAGAGATGAAGCCGTTGACAGATCAAATTAAGTAGAGGCATCCAGTATGCCTATTAACCCACTGTTCAGTTGGTATGTGTGTGCTATTACATAATGAGTGCTTTCTCCACTCAGCATTATCAGGTGAGCTGTCCCACTGGGCATCCTACTCGCTAAAATACATTTATAAATTTAGGGAAGCAGCTGCAGAATACCCCAACCAGTGAGTCCCATAATTAACATTTTTCTGATGTTTCGTTTCAGTGCAGACCTGAAAACAAAGCGCATTTGTTAAACACATTTGTCATGTTGCTCTGAGCAGTTAAATGACACACATCACAACATTGACCTAATATCCGCACCTGATGCTAGCATGATGCACCTATCGTGCAAATATTTTATTTACCTAACTATTTGCATGTGTGCAACATTTTCAATTCAAAATACAGATAAATGTTTATTCTTCCTTAATCTCTGTAGACTAAATCATAGACCCTTTAAATACCAGAGAATCTCTAGACAGCAGGTATCCAAAACTGTTGGATTGTATATCTAGACTAAATATATCAAATCTGCATTCGGTTAGTCAAGAATTAATTCACACTGCTGTCTATTTGGAAAAAAAAGACTGACACTTCAAATAAAAATGAAGGTACAGATGTATGTCAAAAATAAAGGACACGTGTCCACATACAACCTGGGTGTAGGGGTGTCCCACACTGCGCAGTTGTGGGGCACCTTGGGGACCGACGCACGTTTTGCCTGCATGGCTTGATCACGGACAATCAGCTACTGCGAGACTTCCTATACCCAGTGGTCTATCTGCGATAGACTGATCATACGGGAGGCTCAGTGGGTTGTCTGGCATTCGTTATAGCCAGTAGGAGTATGCTCTGTTAGGAGCTCATTTGAAACCAATCAGGTTAGAAGATTGGGAATGAGACTGACATGGGCTGCATCCAATAGCGGGACATCGGCTATAATGGCTAGCAGCTGTCCTGACAGTTGACGGAGGGAGGAATCAACGGAGACAAGGCATGAGTAACTGGTCTAAGTAGAGGGAATCGCATATAATTCGCTGCAGACACAGCTCGTAGGGTTTATTAGTGCAAACTGTATTTGGGCAGCAGTAAAAAAAAAAAAGATCCTTATCAGAGGATGTTGACAAAAAAGTATTGACCTGTCAAAGCATATATATATTATAGATAAAATGCACTGTCATTACTTAATAGACAAAGTTCAGTTCAGGAACGGACTGTAGCCATTACAGCCGATGTCAGTCCCAGTCCCGCCCTCCTAACCTGATTGGTTTCAAATGAGCTCCTGACAGAGCATACTCCTGCTGGCTATGACCAATGCCAGTCAACCCACTGAGCCTCCCGACTGGTTCGTCTATCACAGATGGACTACTGGGTACAGGAAGTCTCACAGTAGCTGATTATCCGTGATCAAGCCACACAGGCGAAACGCGCGTTTATTCCCAGGGTGCCCCACAACTGCGCAGTGTGGGGAACCCCTATACCCAGGTTGTATGTGGCACGTGTCCTTTATTTTGATATACATCTGTGCTTTCATTTTTATTTAAATGCATCAAGTGTCAGGTTTTTTTCAAACAGACAGCAGTGTGAGAGTTAATTCTTGACTAACAGAATGCAGATTTGATATATTTAGACTAGATATACAATCCAACAGTTTTGGGTACCAGCTGCCTAGAGATTCTCCGGTATTTAAAGGGTCTAAGTTTTATTCTACAGAGATTAAGGAAAAATAAATGTTTCTGTGTTTTGAATTGAAAACGATGCGAACATGCAAATATCCCTCTACCCTGAGATGACCTCTTGCTATAATACGTTCATTATACTGTTGATACTATATATTTTAAATTTTATATAATGTATATTGTATATATATTTGTTCCATACTACCATGAGAATTTTTCTTATGATGCACTTTATGTAATACTGCTGCTAAATAATAATTTTTGACCTCTGCACTTTATGCTGTTGAATATTTGCTGATATTGATAATGCACAGCTGCACTTTATTATAGAGAACAGCTACATCAGCATAAACTTTGGCAACATAACTATATAGTGGATGACAGGGATTATAATTTTGTGAGTGTAAAGAATGTCTGTACTGGCATGTAACAAATTGCGACTGATGTCAGAGGATTTATACTTGAACATACATCACTTACCTATCATACTACTTTCGTCTCCCACCTATAGCCCAGTCATTTTCTCATTCACTGTCCTATGCACTGAAGTGCAATACACTGAACAGTAGAGACGAACGGCAGTAATAGGGAACGTTACTGTTTGTTGTTTCCAAGGGATACTGTGGAAAATGTCTCTCACTCCCCACCCTATGCCCTAGGTATGATGGGAAGCAGCAGAATTGTGCTATACAGGTCTTTCACACCCTAACTTTCACTCTTACTTATCAAACGATCTTAACCAAGTGCTTACTGACGTGAATAACTACAGAAAATGATATCAACAGAGAGAATAAAATCAATCTCTCCTTTTTTCATGATAGCAGTGACAATATTATTCTAATATTCTGTTCTTGGGTGTATTTTATATTGTCTTTGTTATATGTACAGTTTGTATATGTAATTTATATATATATATATATGTAAAGTATATCACCTTTTTCATATTTCGCCGTCCCCCATCTATATACCTTTCCAATCTATGTTTGTCTTGTAAGTCCATTTTAATAAGTTTTTTCGATACATTAAAAGTTATATTTTGCTCTAATACTTAAACAGACTGTAAGAGTGCCCCATAATAGAGTCTTGTAGATCATTTGTTGATCTTCTTTCTGGTACCTCTGATTTTTTTTGTAGTAGCTATACCAGTGCGATGGTATATCTCCTGGATCCTCTCCCCCTCCTTTTCCCCACCCCCCTTGTTTCAGTATATGAAGTAGAACAAGTCTGTGTAAACAGTTACTCATTTTTTAACGCAGTCTCTAAGGATACTCCTGCGACACAGTTGCATATTCATTATACACCGTATACTCCAGAATTTTAAACCACATTATCATAAATTGGAAACAAATCGTTGTATCCAGCAGACAGAGTATTAGGTTGTACAGAGCAACTCGGAAATAAAATGGGCAAACTACATTAGTAGTTTTGTACAATTCATTTTCGAAGCTGTCAGTTATTATGTTGTTACTGTGGAACGTACATTAGCAATATTGTCTTGGAAATACTGAATTTGGCTGCTGAAGTGTATCAGATAATTTACAATTTTTTTGCCTCCTGTGCGGACTTTCACATAATTACTAATATATTATCAGTATACTTTACGCTGCTCCTTTTGATTTTTTTTTTCCTCACACGAAACAGCGGAGGATAAGATCACACTTATGCTGACATACTTCCAACATGATCAATTATCCTCATTGATCTGACAGCAGTGAAGGGAAACTGGTAGTGGTATCATCAGGGAATGAAGCAGGGTCATTCTAGTGCCGTAGTAGCTTGAGAAAAGCCCATCCTGAGCACGAGATTAGTGTCATTGCGAGACCCCTGATCAGAGGGTCACACAAGTGCAGTTAGGTTTTTATTTCTTATTACTATTATTATTATTATTTACCCTGCCTAACTCCACCCAAAACTACAAGTTTGGTTGTTTTGAAGAACACAGACAACTTTACCAATGAAAGATTTTGAGGTTTAAAACCATGAAAACTGCACAATTTCATTAAGTGGGCTTTATTTTAAGAGTCTGCTTGATACAGATGTGTCGTTGCTCACCTATCCTCAATATGCCATTTAGCGCTATATGCCTGGCATGAGTGAGCCGCCAGGTCCCGTGCAGCTCTGCTAGTGTCAGGCATCTTTTTGTGCCGAAAATGCATCTAAGTTGCAGTGCGATGGGACTAAGCACCAGGAGACTGTGCTGATTAATTTCATATGTGACACTTTTATATCTTTGTGGGACTGAGTCTGTAAGCGGAACTTGGCATGAAAAAAGCTGCGGCCTTTACATCGTAGCACTTCACATGCTGATTGAGAGACTCAGTGGCACACAGATATACAAGTGTCATATCAAATTAATCAGCACAGTCTGCTGGTGCGTACTAGTTGCATCGCATTGTGTCTAATGCTGGGCATACACGGCCAGATAAAATGTCTGTCAGACCGACAGACATTTTATCTGGCAGCCTGCCAGCCGCAGATGTCACTGGCATACACTGTGAGATTTCTCTCTGTGTATTAGCCCGACATCTGCGCTCTGCCCCCGGGGGAGGAGATATTTCCCTGTTCCTTCCGTAGGAAGGAACACAGGAAATGTCTGTCTGTCGGCCGCAGCTGGGCATACACTGCCCGATGCAGCGACAGATTACCTCTAAATATTGCATCGGACGGGCATGCTGGACTATCCAGCATGCCTGACCGAGCAATATTTAACCCTAGGTCGCCCCCCCACACGCTACAATTATCGGGGTGATCCGCCGATATCAGGCGGATCGCCCCGATAATTGTAGTGTGTATGGCCATCATTAGACACATTTCTGGCAAAAAAGATGCCCAGAGCTAGCAGAGTCTTACAGGGCCAGGTGCTGTCTGCAGCAAACATTTGTAGGTAACCTTCATGTTCTGCCAAGTGCAAATCCTAAATGCTTCCCTCTTTTGTATCTGTAATTGTTACAAATAATTTATCGTAGATATGCTGTAGGTGATGTTTGCTCATGGTTTATTGTGTTCTTTGTGTCCTTTTGCACTCACGCACCATGCATATATAATTATCCTTTATTTATATGGTGCCAAAAGGGGTCTGCAGTGTCTTACAAGGTACATGGACAGAAACAGTATGAACAAAGTGACTCACATTACAGAACATTGCAGGGCATGGACATGGTTGATAAACATTGCTGCATCAGCAGTCATTATACCCAATGGCTAGGTGCCACTGTAGACAGTGGGGAGGAGATAATGGTATTAGTGAGGGAATGCAAAGCACATGCACATACTTACTTCTAACGCCCTGGCTTCCAATTGTACTTTGGGCACCGTTATCCAGATTATCTTTAGATTACTACCAGAAGGTATACCGGTGTTCTAACTTTGTGCTGGTTCCTCTGATCACAGTTACTGATTCTTGTGTGGCTCCAGCCACTTGGTTTTTTTTAGTGAATACAATAACACGGTAAGCAACTGGAAAGTAAAGCAATGATGTCTGGAAAATTCCCTATATGTGGAGATATATGTTGTGCACCCTCTGAAAATGTATGCCTCACTAAATTTGCCTTCTGTACCTCATTTATCTTATTTAATTATTCTTACCCTGCAACTGCAACTCAAAATCTTCTTTGTGTATGTGGTGCATAAGTAGGAGCTTGATATGGCCCCTAAAAGGGACCAGTTCCAGGTATTAGAAATGGAAGATGTTGCACCATCACAGGCGCTTCCATATTGGCTCACATTTACCAGCACCTGCCTGTAAAGATCTGTTCTGCAGTGCTCCCAATTCACCTATGCCACCCCCCCATTCCCTGTCTCCAGTATAAAAAGGAAGTATATACTCCCATAATCAATGCAATATTGTTGCACTGAATCGGGCACAAATATATACAGGGAAGCAAAAATAGGCAGATGACATTAACGTATAATGAATTATGTGCTGTACATCCTGCATTTTTACACATTTGTAAATGATGACCAGTGTGTGTTAAAATATCTTTATCTATAGATCTCCTCCTTTTTTTTCCAGGGTTGGCAAAGGATTTCAAGGAGTGATGAAAAGATGGGGATTTAAGGGCCAGCCAGCCTCACACGGACAGACTAAAACGCACCGTAGGCCAGGAGCTGTTGCTGGTGGTGTAAGTCAAAGGCTAAGTTATATTTTTATATGACTTCAGTAGTATACACAATTTTTGTTGTCGTTGGAGTTAAAGAAAGGCAAAAACAGACTTTGGCAGTAGACTTACATAAAGAGACCTTGTTTCCTATGTATTAAAGGTTGTGGTCTTCTTTTTTTTTAGAATAAACCAGTGGTGGAATCCAAATGCTAATAACCTGCGGCACGCCCTGGGGTTTAACACGTGGGGAAAACCCATTGATTCCACACTTTACGCGGAATCAGTGGGTTAGTGCACGTTAATCACTGGTTTACAGTGCATGGAAAAGGCTAATTAATTGAATAGCTTTTCCACGTATGGCACGATACATTAGCTGCAGGACATATCCCGTGGCTAATTGCATTCCCCCCTAAAGTTAAGTACACACTATACAATTATTAGGCCATTTTGCCAATAATCGGGTGATCGGCCTTATTTATTGTATAGTGTGTATGAATGATCATTTCTGAGTTTCATCAATAAAAAGTCCAAAAACACATTCCTTAGATTATCCAATCGGTCGTCCAAGACAGAAAATCTTAATCTCCCGATATCGAGCAGTGTATGTGCATTCCCAATATTCTACTTTTCCCTGTGACCAGGGCTGGACTGACCATCAGACACTTCTGGCAAATGCCAGAAGGGCCGATGGCTGCGTGGGCCGGTCTGTCCGTCTACTCTACATGGATACAATACTATTGAAATAAAGGATAATAATAATAATTGTCTCTCCCAAAATGGCCGCTGCCTCAGAGGAGACAATCGTGGCACATTGACATTTCAGAGATCTTCATTGGCCATGTTCTGCTGCCGGACGCTAGAGGACCAGCTGTACCTCTAGTAACAGGGAGCAGCTGGTTCCGCAAAAGCCTGGGCAAGACGTGTATGCTGCCTCCCCTACCTCTATATGGCTGGGATTCTACAAACTGCTGGTGTCTGGGTAGGATAGAGGAGGATGCTTTTAAAGTTGCTGAGCATAAAGCAGCTGCTGATGAGACTTAAGATAAACTAAGGTACTGTACCTTATGCTTATTTATATATCCACAACATGTTCTATTGGATTCCTGCAACAGCTGTGAGTGTTCTTTACTATGTGCCTTGCACACATTACAGCTAATGTGAACATATATACACATATTGTTTCCCATATTTTTCTCAATTTTCACCAACTTTTTTCGTTTGTTAAAAACTGAGTTTTTCATACTTACCCTCCCCCTTCTCCCCTAACCCTCCCATTAGTGCCTAAACCTAACTCTCCCCCCTCTTCGTGCCTAGACCTAACCCTAACCTCCCCCCTCCAAAACCCTGCTATTCTGCCTAGACCTAACACTCCGATCCCCCACCTCCCACAGCTAACAGCTAAGATGCCCCCGGCTTATCTAATTTGGGCTGACGTCTTGTCTGTATTCCGGGGTATCTCTTAATCCCTTGTCAGGCTTCCACTGTCTGGATTCAGACCGGCGGCATACCATCCACCGGTCTGGTAACTACATCCCTTCTATACATAATATAAAGTAAAAGGGTTCGTGTGCGAGCAGTGGTGACAGCGGGCACGAAACTGGAAGGGGGCATGCGCCCATAAAACCCCTGACAACAAGCAGCAATACATCCACCATTGAGAAAGTTTAAAGGTTGGTGTTGCCTTGACATTAGTGTAGCATAATGTGTACGGGGCATTACTGTGTGTGGCAAAATGTAAGGGGCATTACTGCGTGGGGCATAACATGGTGCAAGGGACATTACTGTGTGGGGCATAATATGGTGTAAGGGGCATTAATGTGTGGGACATAATGAGGTGTCAGTGATTGCGAAATACGCACTATAGCACATTTTTACGCGGGAGGAGAAGAAAATGACTGGGTTCCTCACTGCCCGCTGTGATTGGCTGGGGAGATGCTGCCAGTGGTGATTGCCTGCTGCAGCCCACACACAGCGGGCGTAGCAGCCAATCACCGCATGCGGCACCTCGACCAATCACTTTCTGCAGCATTCACCAATTAGTCACCGCTGGCGGCGTCTCATGATTCAGTCGCCTCCAGGGGAAATACAGCTGCAGCTCCCATTAGTGCCCTGAATAACTTGTGTCCTATTATATTAATAGTGGGGCAAACTACTGTACCCCTTTCTGCTTTCCTGTGTAGTCTCCTCTCCCACCCCTGTGCCCCCTGTTCCCCTTCTGGTCTCCTGTGTACTCTGCCCTCCCACCCTTGTTCCCTTTCCCCATTTCTGTACTCCTGCTGCTCTCCAGCTCCATTGTGCCCCCTGTTCTCCTCTCCCCATGTCTATACCCTCCCACCTGTGCCCCATGTTCCGCTCTACCTATGTCTACATGTTCTGCTCTCCCGTGTACTCTGCCCTCCCACCTCTGTGACCTCCCCTCTCCCCATGTCTGTACCCCTTCTGATCTCCTGTGTACTCTGCCCTCCCACCCTGTGCCCCATGTTTCCCTCTCCACGTCTGTACTCTTTCTGCTCTCCTGTGTTCTCTGCCCTCCCACCTGCTCTCCTGTGTACTTCTTTTCCCACCTGTGCCCCCTGTTCTCCTCAAGTCTGTATTCTTTTTGCTGTTCTGTGCATTTTTACGCGCTACAGGCAGTGAGGCATAAATTGGCATAGGACCCAGACACTGTGTAGTAGGACCCCCATTTTTTAAAGGGAGGACCCACACTTCTTTTTGTTCAGTGCAATCACTGGGTGTAAGGGGCATTACTGTGTGATGTAACTTAAATGAGGGGCACTACTTTGCAGTGTAATATGACAAAGGGGCACTATGGTGTGGCATCACTTGAATTGGGGGTACTATTGTGTGCTCATGCCCCTTCCCAGCGAATACACAACTTCTTCTTTTGGGGCACACCTACGGCGCGCACCCTAGCTGATTCTGTTGTGAAGGGGGACACCAATGCTCTTTCTACTTCAGGGTCCATAGGGGGTCCACAGGGTTGACCTTGGGGATATAGCTGGATCAGGATCCATGGGCACCACACAGTTAAGCTTTTAGCTCCCAGGATGCACTTGGGTCCTCCTCTATACCCCGCCCCCGAGCCACAGGCACCTCAGTGTAAGCTGGTGCCCGGCCGGAGTCGGTCACCGCGCAGGGGGGCTGCAGGAGCAGCCCCCAGAAGCTTTTTATTTTCTAATAGATTTTATTTATTTTAGTTTCTCTTTTTACTACAGACGGCAGCGAAGGGCTGTCTGTACAGACGCCCACGCTGCCGCTCTGATCCCCGACTGGCGCCGCGACGCCAGTACTGATCTGGGGATCGCGGCGGGAGGACAGAGTCCGTACTAGCCGGACTCTGTCTACCTCCCAGGACTGCTGCCGGAGTCGCCGGGGATTCAGGTAAGCCGCGCGTCGCTGGCTAGCGGCGGCGCGCGGAATACCTTAAATGCAGTCCTTTAGCCTCCGGTCCTGGGGACAGACCGGAGGCTGCTGGCAGTGGCGGCGGGCCCCCCCATAACCCGTGGGACCACTAGACCACCAGGGATAACCGGCAAGCGCGAAGCCAGCATCCCTGGGGTTAATGGCCAGCCAGGGGAGGAAGCCTTCCCTGTTCAGCGGCTCCTCCCCTCAGCTCAGCGCGCTTTTCAGCCTGCATGTCTAGCGTCCCTGAGCTGCAGTTCACTCGGCCACTCCTCCTCTGAGGTCTCTGGCGGCCATTTTTTTCTACATGTGGCAGCGCAGATCCCTCAGGGAGCACGTGGACCGGTCCCCCTGTGTACCTCTCCCCTGTTAGGACGGCGTACACAGCACTATAGCCCTCCCAGACACTGAATCTGGGCGGTTGAGTGTAGTGTAAAGGTGCAGTGAGTATATCTTCCTGCATGGTATGTGACTTTTGCTAGTGCTGCTGTCTGTATTTTTCTCTTATTACTGTCAGCTTATATCTATCTCTTTCCTTCTTCCTTAGCCCTACAGGTGTGGAGGAGGGGCTTTTCTACTAACCTCACATATATAAATCAAGTATTTGTGAGGTCTGTCACATACAGTTGTGTGCTACACAGTGCCATATTCAGGACTGTTGTTCAGCACACAGTGAAGTGCAGTTCTTTTTTCCTCTATTGCCATATATATTTTGTCTGTACATTATATTTGGTTATGTCTGAGGGTGAAGTTGAGCACTCCGGGACTCCAGTGTTGTTTTCCTGCAGGCGCTGCTCTGCGGGATCACATAGGGAAGAGGCATCTCTGGATGGCCTTTATGAGCGGTGTCAGTTGACTCCTGGTCAATCCAGACCCCCTATGACACAGGAGCCACCATGGGCTATGTTTTCACAGGTGCTGGTGTCTCTGGCGGACCGCCTTGCGGCTCCGTCTGCTGTCCCTACGAGGACTCTGTCCCAGCCTACCATTTCCCATTACCAGTGTACCCCGCAATTATTGCAGAGTTCCTCTGGGTCACAGACTGTGGACCCTTATTCAGGATTGCCTATCTATTTTCAGGCCACTCCTGCTACACAACAGTCTGTGGTGCCTTTCCAGACCAATGTGGCGGCTCCTCCACCATGTGTGGACGTGCTCTCCAGTTCAGTCCAGAGTCTGGCAGCTGCATCTTCGACTTTTCAGTCGATGCTGCACAATGACAGGTCTGCAGGGGCGTCTAAGCGTGCACATAAGTTGCATGCGGCGCAGATTTCGGACACTGAGGGGTCCTCAGATGAGGGTGATGTCCAGGACGACTCCGATTCGTACACCTCGGCTCAGGAGTTGGAATCTCGGTCGTCTATTAATGTACGAGCTCTGGTTAGGGCGGTGCGTGCCATTCTCCTAATAGAGGATGAGGCACCTGATCCTAAGTAGAAATTCCCTAGTTTAAAAAAAAAAAAAAAAACTAAGGTGACTTCGGCGGTATTCCCCCTATCTGATCAATTAACGGATCAAATGGCGGTGGCTTGGCAGACACCCAGTAAGAGATTTGTGCCTCAAAAGAGGTTGGCTTCCAATTATCCATTCCCGGAGGCGCATTGTAGGAAGTGGGTAGCTCCACCGGCGGTGGATTCCCATGTCACACGCCTTATTAAGAGTGCTACGCTGCCAATACCGTCAGTTTCCTCGTTAAAGGATCCCACGGACAGAAAGGTTGAGGCTTGCCTTAAGTCTATTTATTCCCTCTCGGGAGCAATTGCTCGCCCGTCCATGGCCATTTCCTGGTGGCTAAGGCCATTAGGGTTGGGCCAATGCCTTAGGGGACACTTTTCCTGAGGATACTCAGGAAGTCCAGAGGGCATTACTAGGACAGATGAGTGATGCGGCTTCTTATATTGGAGAAGCTTCCTTGGACGCTAGTCTGCTAACCTCTAGGGTGTCGGCTGCGGCTGTGCATGCCCGCCGCTCCTTATGGCTGAGGTCCTGGAGAGCAGACGCTGATTCAAACAAGGGCCTGGAGGCCTTACCTTTTAATGGGGAATTACTTTTTGGTCCAGACTTGGATAGGATCGTGGATAGACTGGCTAGGTCCAAGAAACAAGCTTAGAGTGCCAGGCGTCCCTCTTCCAAACAGGAAGATAAGCCTTCCGCCTGATGGGACGGGCCTCCCTCTGGGGGATCCCAGAGGGGAGGCCGACTTCTTCATTTCGCCCAGAGCTGGTTCAATACCACCACCGATGCCTGGGTGCGAGAAGTGGTCTCCCAGGGGTACGCCCTGTCTTTTCGGCGCAGACCGCCTCACTAGTTTTTCTGCACGAGTCCTTCTCAGGACATAGCCAAGGCTATGCTGATCAGGGAAGCTATAGACTCCTTGCTGACTGCAGGGGTCATTGTACCTGTTCCACAATCTCAGCATGGGATGGGGTACTATTCTGCTGTTTCTGGTACAGAAACCCAATGGCTCCCATCGACCCGTTCTAAATTTAAAGTCTTTGAACAGGTTTCTCAGGATTCCCAGGTTCAGAATGGAAACCTTGTGTTCCATAATTCTGGCTATGGAACCAGGGGATTACATGGTCTCCCTGGATATCCAGGACGCTTACCTCCATGTGCCGATAGCAACGTCACATCAGAGGTGTCTGCGGTTCGCTCTGTTGCACCGTCACTACCAGTTCCGGGCTCTCCACAGCGCCGAGGGTGTTCACCAAGGTGATGGCAGTTATGGCTGCCCACCTTCGGAACCAGGGGGTACGGTTGTTAGCGTATCTGGACGACCTCCTATTGCTGGCAAGCTCTCCGGAGGTTCTGCTGCAACATCTCCAACTGACGGTGGCTTGTCTGCAGATGCACGGGTGGTTAATAAATTGGAGGAAGTCATCCCTGATCCCATCTCAGCAGATGGTCCATCTGGGGGCCCTCCTAGACTCTCATCAGCAGCGGATCTTTCTAACTCCAGAAAAGGTATCTTCCCTACAGTTGCGGATACGCAGTTGCCTGGATTGTGCCAGTCTTTCGGTACACTCGGCAATGAGAGTGCTGGGTTCCAGGGTGTCGGCATTCGATATGGTGGAATTTGCCCAGTTTCACTCCAGGCCTCTGCAGAGGCTGATTCTAGCAAACTGGAATGGGTTGCCTCACCGGATCCAGTCACAGACCCTGGTGCTATCTCCGGATGTACGACAGTCCCTGAATTGGTGGCTTTAAACAGCTCACCTCCTCGAGGTTCGCCCCTTTTGGATCCCGGACTGGGTTCGGCTCACGACAGATGCCAGTCTTCGGGGTTGGGGGGCGGTGACAGGCTCCTTGTCACTTCAGGGTCGTTGGACAGCGGAGGAAGCGGCTCTCCCCATCAATGTTCTGGAACTAAGAGCCGTGTACAGGGCTCTGCAGTCGGCCGGCACCACTCTTCACGGAAGGGCGGTGCAAGTGCAGTCAGACAACGCCACCACGGTGGCGTACATCAATCACCAGGGAGGAACTCGCAGCCGGGCTGCGATGGCAGAAGTGTCTCACATCCTAACCTGGGCGGAGTGCCACTTTCCAGCGATCTCTGCAGTCTTCATTCCCGGAATCCTCAATTGGGAGGCAGACTTCCTCAGCCGTTACGACGTGCATCCAGGGGAATGGTCGCTTCATCCAGAGGTATTCCAACTACTCATGGACAAGTAGGGACTGCCGGAGATGGACTTGATGGCCTCTCGTCACAATCACAAGTTGCCCGTGTACAGGTCAAGGACAAGGGACGACGGCGCCAGTCTGGTGGACGCTCTGTAGGTCAGATGGACGTTTCAGCTGGCATATCTGTTTCCTCCGATATCCCTTCTGCCTTGGGTCCTGCGCAAGTTCTAGCAGGACGGAGGCACTCTGGTACTGGTGGCCCCAGCGTGGCCAAGACGTCCGTGGTACTCCAACCTACAGAGTCTGTCCATCGACGTTCCGTACCTTCCTCCTCAGCGGCAGGACTTGTTGTCTCAGGGGCCCTACCTTTACCCGGATCCGGGTCGTCTGTCTTTGACGGCGTGGCTCTTGAGACGGCCGTCTTAAGGTCCCGGGGCTTTTCTAGTTCCGTTATTTCCACCATGCTGAGGGCACGCAAGCCTGCTTCTGCAAGGATTTACCATAGAGTGTGGCACACGTACTTTCAGTGGTGTGAGTCCAGAAACTTATGATCCTCAGGTATTCAGAGTTTCAAGGATTCTGGCTTTTCTTCAGTCGGGTTTGGACTTAGGTTTACGCCTTTCCTCTCTGAAGGTGCACGTGTCTGCTTTATCGGTTTGGTACCAACGTAGAATTGCTATGTTACCGGACGTACAGACTTTTTTCCGGGGTGTTCTCAGGATTCTCCTGGCTATTGCTTCAGCAAGGAGGGTTTCCGAGTTGGGGGCACTTTCATGTAGTCCCCCCTTCTTAATTATTTTCTACAGGACAGAGCAGGGCTTCGCACTCGTCCTGAGTGTTTACCTAAGGTTGTCTCTAAGTTCCATATCAATCAGGAACTGGTGGTCCCAGCCTTTCAGTCCCCTGATCTTACAGCAGGGGAGACTTCGTTGGACATTGTCCGTGCTCTCAGAGTTTATGTTGATCGGACTGCTTCTGTTCGAAAGTCCGACTCCTTGTTTGTCCTCTTTGGTTTTCATAAGAGGGGTTGGCCTGCCAACAACCAGACTTTGGCCCGTTGGTTTTGTTCTGTTATTAGGGAGGCTTAGATACGAGAGCATTTACCTGTTCCAGCCTCTGTTAAGGCTCATTCCACTCGTTCTGTGGGCCCTTCTTGGGCTGCTAAACGTGGTGCCTCAGCTGTTCAGCTGCGTAAGGCAGCCACTTGGTCTTCGGTTCAAACGTTTCTAAGATTTTATGCGTTTTACACCTTTGCCTCTCAGGATGCATCCTTCGGGCGCAGGATTCTCCTTTCTGCACAGGAGCGTCCCCGCCCTTAGTTGAACTGCTTTGGGACATCCCCAAGGTCAACCCTGTGGACCCCCTATGGACCCTGAAGTAGAAAACAAGAGATATGGTAAGAACTTACCTTTGTTATCTCTGTTTCTACGAAGTCCATAGGGTCCACAGGGCGCCCGCCCTGACGCACCTGGCTTCTAATGGGCTGTGTTGCTGGTCACCGGTATTTCCGTCTCCTTTTTCTGTGAGTATGGTTTCTTGTGTGTTCCAGTCTTCCTTCTCTCTGTTCCATATTCTCCTCCGGCCTAGGCTGCTTACCAACTGAGGTGCCTGTGGCTCGGGGGCGGGGTATAGAGGAGGACCCAAGTGCATCCTGGGAGCTAAAAGCTTAACTGTGTGGTGCCCATGGATCCTGATCCAGCTATATCCCCAAGGTCAACCCTGTGGACCCTATGGACTTCGTAGAAACAGAGATAACAAAGGTAAGTTCTTACCATATCTCTTGTTTTATGTCTGCATCAAAATATGTAGTAACAGCTCTACTTTGGTGTGAACAGATGTGTCATCCTCTGTGCTCTCCCTGCTCTAAAAAATTCCTACAGTGAACACTATCTAATACTATACAACTGCTAGGCTAGGCCTTGGTCAGTTGGGAAAATACTTTACCTTTACTTTGTGCGTGACCTACACCAATGAAGTGCCAGCTTTACCTAACAGAACCAACCAAATGTTTAAATATGGCACATGTTTAAATACCCTGCAGGATGTGCTCTTTTGTGTGTATTTTAATAGAGAATGATGTAGACTTTTACGTTCTAATATTAATTATATGTGTAAGAGCATAGACTAGGATGTGGGAGGAGTCAGGATTAGTATGGGGAGGAGTCTTTGCCAGGAGCCAGATGCTGACACCGAGGTGGGCCTGTGTGCTTTAAAATGCCAGAGCCTATTTTTAGTCCCATTCCGGCTCTGCCTGTGACTGTCATCCTCCTTGTGGGCCGACATATGCCAAATCAGTGTGGTGTGGCTGAAAATCGGTAACTTCTAATAAAAACATTGCATAATGTTTTGCTCAGATATTGGGGCTTTCGATTTGCTGAAAAATAACCTCATTTGTCACCCCGATCTCTTTTGACATTTACATAAATCAAATTGCTGCCTGTAAAAGTGCACTTTGTTGCAGTGTACATGCATCTGTAATGTCCGGTCATATTTAGACTTTCCAGCAGCTTGCACTGTCAGCTGGATATACTGATCACAATCTTGCAAGGCTGAGTACAGTAGGGACATGCGCTCATAAGTGTAGCAGGCCCCATGAAGATCTGACAAAGATAGACTTGACCACATGTCCAGGTAAGCCCCATAAGGGGTAACATTTTATTTTTTTTATTTTAAGCAAGGAAAACACTGGTGTTGCTTTTGTATGTAGCACGCAAATACTGGGCATCTTTGTTTTACACTGCAGTTGAGAGTCAGGGTAGGATTCGCCCTCCCCTGACCATAATCTGCCTGCATATTTTTATGTTGCCCCCTTGCAGAACAAATTCTTCCGCAGATGGTTTTACTCCTAACTTTATATGAGGCACTTAGTAAAAGGAACACAACACTTCCTAAAAACAGCGGGTTAGGGGAGTCACAAGGTGTTGGTGGGAACCGTAGTTTGCTTTTAACTGAGCTATTCTATTTGTGTACTTGTTTTCTTTATATCTAGATGACATTTTCTCAAATATGTTGAATCATGTAAGTTGAAATGTTCATGTTCTCTTAAAATAGGATCCAGCTCGAGTGTTCCCAGGAACAAAAATGCCTGGGCCATTGGGGAACTTCTATAGGACATCTCATGCTCTCAAGGTTTGTTTTTTTCTTTATGCCAACACTTGGCCATTACCTACATTGCTTTGTTGGTGTTTACCATGATTTTTTTTTTTTTTATGGTAACATTTTAAAATTTGACTCCACACTGACTGAGTTATAATGTGATAGTCTCAGCCTTCCCACTAGTAACTATACATTTTAATTATATTATCCAGGTATGGAGAGTGAATACAAAACACAATATCCTATATGTGCATGGCTCTGTCCCAGGACATACCAATTGTTTAGTCAAGGTAAGATTCTCTTGCTTGCACAATCCTTTTCAAAAATAATTTTTATTCATTGTGCTTGTGCACTCACCCAAGCAATGAGCAGTACAACGGTTGTTGAGTAGTGTTTCTGACTGGCGCCTCTAGAGTGAGTACAAAATGTTTTAAACGGGGTATGTGTCCTGCAGCTCAGGAGAATAGAAACTTCCTGAATAAAGTATAACAGTTGTACAAAGTCCAATAGTTTGTTTTGATCAAAAGTTTTAATTTTTTTACAAATGTGTTATTTAAATCAGTAAATCAATTTTAAAAAAGTTTGCTCAATCATAATTCCTAGTAACATGGCATATTATTATTAATTACTTGAAATGTTAAATAGTCTTCATAAGAAAAAAATCATTGTACATTTAGCAACTTCCAATAGATAATGTTTAGTTTGGCAGAAAGTTATGATATTTTGATTTAAAATGTGCTTGTTATAGAAGTTGTAACACATCAGTTTTTAGCTGGTGCAGCAAGGTTTGCACAATAACAAAAATTTATCACAAGGATATTAACACTAGAAAGTGACTGTCACACAGACGTCACAGCTAATAATATTGGCCTCTTATGTTTAGATATTGGAGGTATTTGTTAGGGAATCTCTATTAGCATAGTGGATAAAGTTGTCTTCAAGTCTTTGATCTCCAGGACTATCACTTAAATACAATACTTATTCTTTTCAGATGCCTATAGCTACTATTTAAGCCATTTTCCTAGAGACCAACTTTGCCTAAGAAACATTCTTTCTCCTAAATAATAGTGTCTACGCAAAAGACAAAACTTAAATATAAACTATACACCACTTACTTGTATAGTGCCGGACTAGAAAGGAGGAGATTTTTTGTGAACTGCAACCTCAAAGACACACAGACTAAGGGGCTGATTCAATTAGCCACGAGCAATTGAAATGGCACATCAACTTGCCTGGACTTGCAGAATTTTGTACGCTCCCTGTCCTGGTGTTGACAGGCTTTCAGCACCATGGCTTATGCGAATCAGTGCATTCTGCTTAGTGCCTGTACTTGCTGACTCATCCAGTGGTCTGTCATTTTGCTGCATAGCAGCCACTGCTTGATCTGGTGTGAATTGCAGAACCAAGCCTGCTTCAGTGGTGACCCTGCTACCCTTGTGATGTGGGGGTGTCCACCGTCCCTCAGGGGCAAGCAATTACAGCTCATCTCAGCTCTGTGGTGTGATTGTCACACTGGATGCTGCACCTCTCCACCATTTTGGATATGTTGCATTGAGCTACACCATTTTTTGCGGCACGCGACGATTCGAAAAATGTCCTGCCTATGGTTGGTCTTGTTGGGTGTGAGTTTGTCAGTCTGATTGTATAAGGTATTCATCTAATGCTATGGGAAGGTGGGTGTTGGTCTCTGCCATCATGAGTACAGTATGTCCCTGATGGAAGTGAGAGCCGCATAGGACAAGCACCATAGCAGATAAAATTTTATCTGCACTCTGTTGTCCCTGAGATCCCCAGTGACTTGGAGCTCGGATGGCTATGTGTGATATACACATGAATCTGATGTGGTACGCAATTGTATACATTGGGCATTATGTATATTTTGTGCCAGTCTTGAGAAAGGTTCAAATTCTGAACCGAAACGTCGACAATACCGTTTATATGGTTAAATGTGGACAACATTCTTAACCTTGAAGAATAAAATTGACATTTTTAGACTTATTAGAGACTCTAATTTGATATTTTTTTTGGTGAGTGCTCCTATCTAGGAGACTGGATTAAGTGTGGATATATATATATTTATATATATATATATATATATATATATATATATATATATTATTGCACCCACTTCAGTCCACATCTCTTTGTGTAGAACTGGGGAGAAATAGTAGCAAATCCAACCTGCACTCAAGTAAGTAGTTGCTTCAGTAATCCAAAAAATTTAATTCCAACCCATCAATAGATAGGACAGTCAGAGTTGCCAAAAATTACTGTCTTGATCTTACTGGCTTTATTTTGTCTACTCGACAAATATTACATTAAGGATCAAAGCAGTCATGTTACTTTGACTCTGTATGCTTATAGGTTGACATATTTCCACAACCATGTGTTTACTATTTGTGTGCATCAAGGGTTTGCTGAAGCTGCTTTATTACGTACTCTGGTACCCAGGCTATTTAATTCAAACATCTAATTAGGAAATCATGTGGTAGCAAATAAATACACACCAAACA
Source organism: Taudactylus pleione (assembly GCA_031769625.1). NCBI lineage: Eukaryota > Metazoa > Chordata > Amphibia > Anura > Myobatrachidae > Taudactylus > Taudactylus pleione. The sequence goes on along the minus strand of JAUIMM010000052.1, from coordinate 37,790,652 downwards.
CCTGAATGAGGAAGAATTGTGATTTAAGTAAGTGGGTTAATGCCAGCTTCTCAACCACCAGGAATTCCCTAAATTCCTCAAACCTTTTTTCGATTTTGCTCCTGGAACTTTGTTTGGTGTTGAATACTTGGAAATCATTAATTATGCCACCATCCAGGTGGTTTCCTTTTAAGCATTTGTATGTGATAATGTGCTCTAGAGAAGTGGAAATGCGATTGCACTCAGTAGGTCCAATTGCAGCTCTTACATATGCGATTTTGTCTAAGGGATCGTGCATATAGTGGATGAGAACATTCCCAGAGGACAAAGTCAATACCTTATTGACACCATTGCTGAATGGCGGTAGACTAGATGCAACATCTTACCTGACAAAGATACTGTGTCTGTGTCTATCCACACACCCAAGAATTGTAGCTGGATGACTCTTTGCTATATTAATGATTCAACCATGTTACTTTAAGAATGTAACATGGAGTCATTTGCTGTGATATTTCAACAAAACTGATGAACATTCTTCTTCTCAAGCTGAAAACTTTGTGCTTCTCTGAAGTGCTCATAATAGAAAGGTGAAGGAAAACACTTAGTTCTTCTTAAGTGCTGCGAATTATGGGGTTAACTTTATGAATAATGAAATCCAATGGTTCACTGGACAAAGTCACCAATTCTATAACCATTCTATGACTGTGAGTCTAACACCCTTCGATGAAGCCATAAGGATTTCCTGGCAACTGCTGCTAGAGCCTTACTTCTGGATGAGAAGGTGATTGCATCCGGTGAAGCTTCTCAGAGAAAATCAATCCCTCTTTGCATCACTTCAGTGCTTTTAATTGTATATTGTCTATGTTTTTCCTCCATATCCTTAAGAAGGGTATCTGCACACTGTTGTCTGTAGCCCATAGCCACACTAGACTTACTATTAAAGCAGTTTTCCATATTCCTATCCATGGAATCCTTCAGCAGGCCTCCATGCCCTTTGTGCTGAGTTATACATTACACACACACACAAACACCCCCCCCCCCCCATTCTTAGTCATCAGAGAAAAAGCAGAACTCATGCTCCACGAACAGGATGAGGCTTACTTGTTTTCTTCTCATCAGCTGCCTCTGTAACGGTACTGAGACTAACTAGACTAAGAGGGGTATTCGATATGAAACGTAAACTTTGCTGTCGAAGTTTACGTTTCATATCGGAGCTTTTACCTGGGATAAAGTATCGGGCGCGCGCCCGCTTATCCCCTTATTCAATATGAAACCTACGAAAACGGGAGCCTGCGAAGTGGGATTTGCGTTAAATTAGGAAATTTTCCTTAAAAAAATTGTAGGACCCCCCTAAAGCTGTAAAAACATGGGGGATCACTATTTAGCCTGCAAATGAAAGTCGGGGATTTAAATAGCTGCGGCAGGTGTTTTTTCCCGACATTGAAGAAGTGAAGCAGAAGAGCACTTAGGTTTTTTTTTTTTAGTTTTTTTAAGTGGTCCCATCAAATTTGGGGTACATGAAAATGGGTACTAGCATATTTTTATGTCCCTAAAGTAATTTTTTTAAAATTCTGCAACTGTGGACCTGCCTCTATTAATCTATTCTAGAATACACCTGCTGCATATTTGCAGAATAGTCCTGAACCGATTTCCCTATTGTTAAACAATTTTTTCCCATTTTTTTTTTTCACCCCAATTTTTAAATAAATTTTTTGGGGGTGTCCCTATTTTTTTTTTAAAACTTTTTTTGACAGTTATTTTTAAAATGTCATTCCCAGGGGTGCAGGCTATTTTTTTTAAGCCTTCACCCCTAAACCCCAATTCTGCACTTTTTTTCGCCACCTATTCAGTGGTGAAAAGTTATCCCCGTTTTATTTAAAGACTTTTCGAACCTGCGAAAAGTCTTTGAAATTGAATACGGTGTAAATCTAAAACCTGCGATAATGACGTCATAGGTGCAGTATTAACAGACTTATCGCTCCATATTGAATTCCCCTATAAGAGTACTGAGACTATGAGGGCTAAATAAATTATAACATGAATTGCGTTAATGGTATGTGAGTATGTTGGAAGAAAAGATTCAGTGACGAAGGAGTGGAATGGATGGAGGATGTCAATTAGAAAAATGCACCAAATTATAAGAATAAATTGCCCAAAGGAAACCTTTATTCATAATCTTACATCAGTAGACAAATATTGTTATACTGATACATAAAAACCCCTCTAAAATAAATGTAAATTACAAATACAGATGTGTCCACATACATCTAGCCCCCTTGCGCATTAAACAGCCCTTCTAGTCACGCCGTGCCGTGGCATGACTCTGTAGCGCAGAGCGTCTTTTCATGTGACTTTTTACCTTCAATGCATCTTATTCCCACAGAGGTGCGACTAGAAAGCACAAGATGCATTTGAAGGTAAAAAGTCGCACAAGAAGAGGCTCGGCACTACCGAGTCACATGGCACTCATGTATTATGTGTAACACGACTTGTAGCGCACAGAGGATAGATGTATGTGGACACATCTGTAGATCTAAACGAAGCAAAGTGCCCCATGGTGGTGGGGTCTGTGGGTGATATAAGTCTTATTACCAGTACTCCTCAGCTGTGATACAGAAACAAAAGGGGATTTTCCCTCCAGCACACTGCAGCAAAAACAAAAATACTTGAATCCTACATGATAATAGAAATTCAGAGGTATTGGTTTACATACATTTGCAAATATATGAATAAGCGCTGGGCCAAACGTCAAGGCTCCTCTATACCAGCGTCCCTAACATTATGGGGTTCACGTCCGAGACGCAGGGAGCCCCAAAAGAATCCAGCCAAGGACCATCCCCAGGGCATAACACGAATAATGGAAAAAAGGGTGAAAGTGAAGTGTAAAGTATAGTTGTGTAAAGATAAATCAATAAGTGTTAATGGTAAGGGGTTAAAATGACATAAATAATAGACAAACAAATAGAAAGGTGATAAAAAAATATCTATGTGAATTAAGTGGTGATGCTATGAAAAAAGGCCCAGCCAGAGCAACCTTGGGGGCCCCACGCCCAAACGCTCACCCCAAAATAATTGTTGCTACCTAATAGTAGCACCCACTCTGGGTCATATAATTACAAATTAATGTACTGCATAATAACAGTACATGTATAAGCTGAGAGCTGTGATACTGTAACATATGGATCTTTGGGAAAAGATCGCGGCACTGTAGTTTTTTAATTCTGTGCCATTGATAAGTGCAGGCTTATTTGCTTTGTTTCACTATTTGGAATTTACTCTGCATACTTTATTTGTATATTATATCAACAAGACTCCATTTTTGATTGATGTAATCTTAGCAATAAATGTGTCCTTTGAACAATTTATCCGTACAATTTTGGGAATTTTTCTAATTGACATTCTCCATCCACTCCACCTGTTATTAACCTTATTTCCCATCTAACTTATTCGACATGCACACTACTATTACCTCCATTCATGTATGTCATTCCATATAGCCGCTATAAATTATAAGATTGTCTGTACATTACCATCATCATTATTCACAGATTTAACACAGAGTACACACACAGACACTGCGTTATTAGGCTAGGAAGGAGACACAAAGAGAAGGAGGAGTCTTATAATGGCGATGTGTGTTTTTTCCGGTCCACTCAGCTAAGGAGTTAATTCATGTGTTATGTCTGCTGTGACGTTTGAAAAATAAATAAAAACCTTTCTTTGAGATGAATGGAAGACCAGAGGTTTGACCGAGGTACAGCCAGAGCATAGTCTTAGCTTTATCCACTATACCAGAGGTACCCAAAAATGGTCCTCAAGGCACGATAAAAGTTCTCTTTTTAGAGAGATCCATGGTTGAGCACAGGTGGTTAAATTAAATTGACTGAGGTACTAAGTCACCTGTGGTCAAGCATGGATATACTTATTGCCTGGACTGGGTGCCTTGAGGACTGAGTTTGGGAACCTCTGCACTATTATTTAGTAATAGAACTGAAATCCAAATACAGAGGGCTGGTTTAAATGTGTTATATTGTATATGGCAAGAAACTAAAATAAGAATCTTTAATTTAGATTTTCTTAAAAGTGGATCCTGTATGCTACTATTTTAGTTGACCCTTCTTCCCTTTTGGCCCTTTTAAGGACACATCTCTCACCAAGTTGCATTCGTTGGCCAAAAACCCCATCAAGCAGTTGTACCTCTCTAGTTTCTTGTTATTGCGATCTCTCAGGGTGATGCTGTCAGGAAGAACATGTGGAAAGTTTGGATTATTCTTACTGATAATTACATGAGAGTTCCCACCTATCTTTCCCTAATTAAGACAAAATGTATATTGTTGAGTATTTTTTTTTTGTAGTACATTGATCTAACACAGTTGGCTAACCTGTTTAGTTTCCTGTGCTTAACGAGTATGTGGGGCAATCTCCTCTCATGATGGTCATGAAGGCTTTATGCAAATAGAATTATATGAAAATTATCTGGGTTTATTATTACTGTGTCAAATTTTTGTACTAGCACTATTAACAGAGTTCCAGTTAACGGTTTGTGGTTTTGCTGAGGAGCAGCATCCATGACAAATGCTTACTGCTTGCTTTCCGGAAAATGGATACTCACATGGTGTGGCGTAGGCAAGAGTTTTTATTTAAAAGAAAAATGTAACCATATTACACCCATTATTCAACTTTAAATAATGACCTAAACTTAACATAGTTTCTGCAATGATATTCTTGTACGTACCTCACTGCTATTTCAGAATGAAAAAAGACATAGTGAACATCAATAGGCACCTTATGTTTTTAGGAAAAAATTAGAGGCTTGGGCTCTATCAGTCAGAAAGGCTGAGAGTCCAAAAGTCCTGGCGCTCTAAGTAAATATAAATAAAATAATATCTTATCCACTGCTGTTAGTCCATCGACCAGTAGCTCATCTGATCTAAAAATATCTATACCACAAAACCCGCAAATGGGCTGCACTGAGGATCGACAACCAAATAATAAATGTAAACTTATGTTTGTTTGATAGAATTAGCAATAAGGCTACAAAAGGCTTCCTCAGTAGCACTTATTTATTTCAATAAAATAATATTAAAGTACAACATATGAACAGCATAATATATTCAAAATGTATCATCGCATCAGGAACAAATAAATCTCTCTCATATTAGTTTACACAATTGAATAATAAAATCAACAATTACTAAAAATAGAAACAAGGTCACTTTAAGAGAGATATAATCCTGTAAGTATCCATTCGATGACTGCAAGCTTGTAAAGATTGTATAACGTAGCGTTTAGTTATTCACCCATATAATGGGAATAATCCACAATTGCAGGTTTATGCTCCCTCGTATCCAGCAATAATAAAATGACAAATACACAGTTACTAATCGCTCAAAGCTATTATTGTTAGATGATTTGAGTGAAATGGATATAACACCTGGATGTGCCTTGATTATAATGCCGTGGATATGGGCTATTGTTTAAACGTATATTTATTGACCAATGTAACTGAGTCACATCACATAATTCCCCATTCACTTACGGAGTCCGGTAGTGTATATGTTACCGCTCGCAGGTCAAATGCGGTCGTGGTGTAAGATAAGTTCCAATATATTATGCTGTTCGTATGTAGTACTTTAATATTATTTTATTTAAATAAATAAGTGCTACTGAGGAAGCCTTTTGTAGCCTTATTGCTAATTCTATCAATCAAACATAAGTTTACATTTATTATTGGTTGTCGATCCTCGGCACAGTCCACCTTAGGTTTTTAGAATGTAATGGGTAGCTTTAAAAAAAATATATATAAATAAATATAAAATGTACTTGTAATGATAAACTGGTTGTAGTTGCTAAACTTTTAGGCTTTATATAATCCCTTACAAAAGAAAAGACTGACAGAAGTATCTGCCAATCATTTCCCTAAGGTGCACAGACCAGAGACCATGCTAGTATACTGTGTACAGATTCAAAGACAATAAGTATATGAATTGGGTTTTTTGTTGGTGTATTGAATGTTTTATCGTATTTGGATTATATTGGTGGCATAGAACATTTAGGTTCTTACTTGGTAATTTCTTCAGGCAGTTGAATGACAAAAGCACCTACACAGATTTGGCAACTTCAATGCCAAAGCTAAAATCAGTCTATTACTGGCTGGGCTGGTCCTGAGGGAAACCTATGGCTTTGGGTTCCTCTGTATAATATGGCACAGCCTTGTACAGCACAGGGATGAATTTCCCCACTAGGAAAAGGCAGCTGCACAGGACTCTTCCCAACACTCTGACCAGTGGATGTTGGGGTAATAAACAGCTAAAAGGAAGTGCTGCACCCTCTAAGTTTTGAATTTGAATTCTATAAATTGTGACATTGGGCAGCACAGATGGTGTAATGGTAGCATTACAGCCTCACAGCACTGAGGTTGTGGGTTCAATTCCCTAACTGTGTGGAGTTTGTATATTCTCCCTGTGCTTGCGTGGGTTTCCTCCGGGTTCTCCGGTTTCCTTCCACACCCCAAAAATATACTGGTAGGTTAATTGACTCCAAAACAAAATTACCCCTAGTGTGTATGTGTGTGAGTATGTGGTAGGGAATATAGATTGTAATCTCCACTGGGGCAGGGACTGATGTGAATGGCCAAAATATTCTCTGTAAGCGCCCCGGAATATGTGTGTGCTATATAAATAACTGGTAATAAATAAAATAAATAAATGTGCAGGATTATAATGTTCCATTCAGACACACTGCAAGAATACCAGGCTGCCAATCTCCTGAGCCTGAGTGCAGAACTACTCTTCCTTTTGACACATCCTGAAGCCACATACTTTAAGAAAATTCCTCTGGGTTTTTTTTTCTTTCTTTAAACAGTGACTGTATGTCTCATCCCCCTATTCTATGGTCTGTTGAGCTTTGACATTTGTTAGAGATAATGAATTGATTTTACTTTCCTGTCTGGGAGATGAGAACCGACCTGCTAACATGTATTGTTGGTGAAATGTGCTTGCCAGCCCCTTAACATTCTCCCTGCAGACACTGTTATGATTAAAATACATTTTTATTTTATCTTTACATAAGGGATTACTGACCTGTGAGGTGTAACCCAAGAAGTGGGTCCCCGTTTCCTTTATATCCTCATAATCATCTTTTTGTAAAACTATTTTACACTGCTAATAGACTAGTTATTCATGCTGTTTAATTTTAGCATAAGCAAATCATACTGTAACAGTTATATCTTGACACAATTGCTGAATTTATAGCCATATATTCTGCATACAGTATATCCTATATATTGGCAATACATAATATATTTAATTTGATTTATTCTTAGTAACTGAACCATGGATCCCAAAGTTGATATCAAAACCGAATCTTGATCTGTGGGGGGAATTCAGTTGTTTTATCACTGTTTTTTCCCGTGATAAACATGTGTTTAGGTGTGATAAAATTTAGTCACTATTCAGTTGTACACTTTTTGGTCGTGATAATTGTGATTTATAACGCCTAAATTTCAGCCTATCTGTAACAAGGCCAGGGCTATTCAATTGTTGTAAATTAGGCGTGATAAAAAATATTGGTCTACCTATTTTTCACTTTATCACCTGTCAGTTCTCACCACCCTTAAGGGGTGTGAGTTTTGAATAAAAATTATAAAAAATTTTTAATTTTGTTAATAATTAACTGGTATGTTATTTTGAAGGGCTAATATACATTATTTAATCAAATATTTCAATAAAATTACTTTTTTGTAGGGACAAAGTACATTGAAAAAATAAGCTGTGTGGGGAATGGGAAGGTGATAAGGATGTAGCCGATGGGTTGGTTACGAAAACCCGGCTGTCGGGATGCCGTTGGTCAGAATACCGACAGCGGCATCCCAACAGTCAAAATTCCAACACCCATAAGGAATCAGGGTAAGTCTAACCCTAACCCCTACCGCCCCGGTACCTAAACCTAACCTCCCCCCTAGTGCCTAAACTTAACACCCCCTCCCTGCACCCTAATCCTAACACTCCCTCCCCGGTGCCTAACCCTGCCCCTAGTGCCTAATCCTAACCCCGCACCCTAACCTTCCCCTAACACCCCGATACTTCAAATATACCAGATGGGGAAAGCCCACACTTCATAGTTACACAATAAATATAAGGGAAATCAAGGCACGGGCTATGCTGGGGAAGTCCATGCTGGCACAGAGACATGTGGGGAATATGTAACCAGCGCTGGCTGTACTGGAGGATGGCTCTCTCCGATCTTCTGATCGCAGTGATTACACGTAGCCTCCTGGCTGCTTCACGAGCCTTGGAGGGAAAGGGTCTCCCGTGGATCCTCGCACATCCCGGGCTCTGCCCAGTTGGTGTGGCAGGTCAGGGGATGGCACATGGTACTTGGAGGGATTGGGGACCTACTACCACCAGGCTTTCCGGTGACCTCTGAGCAGGGGTGGATCTATACTGTTTGTTATTTTAGGGGGGGCTATTTAATGAATAATTCTGACTCCTCCTCTTTCCTGTCCTGGCACCTCCCCTTTTTGGTCCCAACCCCTCTCCTTCACAGGTTTTGTTTGTGGCATGATGGGGTCTATTTACTAAGCCTTGGATAGCGATAAAGTAACCGGAGATGAAGTCACACTCAATCAGCACCTACTGTAACTGCAATGTCACAGGCTGTTTTGTAAAAAATGATAGGAGCTGATTGGTTGGGACTTTATCTCCGTTCACGTTATCTCCATCCAAGGCTTAGTAAATGGTTGTTGCCAGATCCAAGTTGAAGAATGGACCTCTGACGTCACAACCACGTGACAGCTGCAGCAGGGCCGGACCCCTACCAGTGCTACTATCCACTTGGGCATAGAGGGGGGATATAAACCTGTGGTGAGAGAAGCTAACCACTGTGCCGAAGCATGGCAAGCAAAGTGCGCCCATGAGGGGGACACACTTGGCCCCCTGTTCTAAGCCTTGCCCCTCCCACTTTAGTCATGTGGTTGTGACGTCACAGGTCTGGTGAAGCTTCTCCTTCTAGACCTAAACCTCAGTAAATAGACCTCATTGATTATTACCATATATATATATATCTATATGTATTCACTGTTAGCACCAGCATCCATCTCCCTGCTTCCCCCTCCCCCAGCCATCTCCCTGCTTCCTCCACCCCCAGCCATCTCACTGCTTCCTCCACCCCCAGCCATCTCCCTGCTTCCTCCACCCCCAGCCATCTCCCTGCTTCCTCCACCCCCAGCCATCTCCCTGCTTCCCCTCCCCAAGCCATCTCAAGGCTTCCTCCACCCCCAGTCATCTCCCTGCTCCCCCATCCCCAAGCCATCTCCCTGCTCCCCCATCCCCAAGCCATCTCCCTGCTCCCCCATCCCCAAGCCATCTCCCTGCTCCCCCCTCCCCAAGCCATCTCCCTGCTCCCCCCTCCCCAAGCCATCTCCCTGCTTCCTCCACCCCCAGCCATCTCCCTGCTTCCTCCACCCCCAGCCATCTCCCTGCTTCCTCCACCCCCAGCCATCTCCCTGCTTCCTCCACCCCCAGCCATCTCCCTGCTTCCCCTCCCCAAGCCATCTCCCTGCTTCCTCCACCTCAGACATCTCCCTGCTTCCTCCCCCCCCAGCCATCTCCCTGCTTCCCCTCCCCAAGCCATCTCCCTGCTTCCCCTCCCCCAGCCATCTCCCTGCTTCCCCTCCCCCAGCCATCTCCCTGCTTCCTCCACCCCCAGCCATCTCCCTGCTTCCCCTCCCCAAGCCATCTCAAGGCTTCCTCCACCCCCAGCCATCTCCCTGCTACCCCCTCCCCAAGCCATCTCCCTGCTTCCCCTCCCCCAGCCATCTCCCTGCTTCCCCTCCCCCAGCCATCTCCCTGCTTCCCCTCCCCCAGCCATCTCCCTGCTTCCTCCACCCCCAGCCATCTCCCTGCTTCCTCCACCCCCAGCCATCTCCCTGCTTCCCCTCCCCAAGCCATCTCAAGGCTTCCTCCACCCCCAGCCATCTCCCTGCTACCCCCTCCCCCAGCCATCTCCCTGCTTCCTCCACCCCAGCCATCTCCAGGCTCGCCCTCCTCCCTTTTGTCTGAGGGCAAGCAGACACCATCCCCCTCCGCCAGGCATCTCTCTGCTCCCCCTCTCGCTCTGTCCAAGAGCAACAGAGGCCACCCCCCTCTCCTCACCTGCGGGCAGCAGAAGCAGCCGTCTTCCTGCTCCCTCCTCTCTCTGTCTGGGGAAGAAGCAGCGGGACCGGACAGAGGCTGTAATGTCTCACTGCAGTCCTGCAGCGGCAGCATGGTGCACGGGGAGCTGGTTGTGAGATGTCTTCCTCCTCGGCTCCCTGGTGGCTGCTTATCACTGACACACCCCCGGGGACACACGAACACAGCCCCGATCGTTACAGCAGGATTAATGAAGATAAGGGGAGGGGCCGAGGGGGAGGACACACAGCCTGCTCAGTCAGTGCATAAGGAGAGAGATGATGGACAGACTATGCTAGGGGGGCGATCGCTCCAATTGTAATATATAATGATGACTGGTTACACTTGGTGGCTAATTTCCAGTGGTGTTTCACTACTTGCTGATATGCGCTTTCACCCTGGACCAAGGAGCTTTATAACTCTTATGCGACAGTGCGTTATGTGCTGCCATATTTGGACTGGGATTGTGATTTGACAACTTTGGGTTCAGTGAAGGGGGCAGGAATTGAATCACAACTTTCTAAGTGAACACACTGGGATGGGAATGCTTGGTAACCTGGTTACATAGCCATGATGTCACCAGGAATTCTCTGCATGGTGCCCCGGACAGCACCAGATCTAATAATGAAATTAAGTGTGTGGATGAATAAGGGAAATGTTCTCATTATTAGCCCTTTATAAAACTCCTAATATAAAACAAATATAACTTCTAATATGACTCCAAAAGAAAGCCCTATCTGTACTGAAGAAATATAACATTACCTTTTGTTTACTTAACGGGACAAAAGTAACTCCCGACGGAACTGGCACTTACTGTATCAAAATGCTAAGATTGTTTGTCATACAGTAAATGGGTGAATAACCTCTCGACATGAAGGGGTTATTATTTGGTTAACAATAAGTTAGAACTTACTATTAGCTATATTAGCATACTCTTGGTGCTGACACACAACCAGAATCTCTGTCGATTATCACAAATGCTCCCGTTTCTCCATAGAAGCCAAAATCTGAGTCTGGCGCAACAGCTTTGCTTGAAAACCTTTTGAGGTGCTGTGTTGGATAATTCCTATTAGCAAGAGCTAAGCGGCTGCAAAGGTGATCAGCAGAGGTCCCGACTATTAGCCGTATTCAATTAGCTGTCGGCGAAATCGGACAATTTTCTACAAAAAAACTTTGAAAACGGACAATTTTCGCCAATAAACAGGCAAAAATGGCAAACAGGTGAAAATTTAGAAACAAAAACTGGAGGAAAAAAAATGCAAACTCCCTATTTTTGGCAAAAAATGTGGGGTCTTTCAGACTCTTTTCAACACCCCCCCCAGCCCCTTAATGATAAATTACCCCCCAAAAAAATCGTAAGTTGCGTACTTTGGCGACAAACGACTGCGCAAATTTTGGGTGAAAATTTTTTTTTGTTGAAAATTATAAAAAGCTATCTTTTTTTCCAGGAAATTACTGTTCCAGGTAAATTGGGGGTACGTTAAAATGGGTGCATGTATATTATTGTGTCGTAAAAATGCAATTTTAAAAACCATTAAAAAAAAACGCCTGCTACGACTGCGTGCAATGTTTAAAACACTAGACGCATCCATACCGTCCCCCCAAAAATCAGAACCAATACGTTAAAAAACATTTGTTTTTTTGTTTTTGTTTTTACCCAAAATTTGGGCAGTCATTTTTCGACAAGGTACGCAACTTAGAAAGAAAACTTTGGGGTCATTTATCATTAGAGTAGGGGGGTGTCCAAAGGGTTCTGAAAGAAATCCCCACATTTTTAGCCAAAAATAGGGATTTTGCTTTTTTATTCTCATGTTCTAAGGCTGAGAAAACTTTATTTTTTTTTCTACAGTTTCGCCTGTTTGCCGTTTTCGCCTGTTCTTGGGCTAAAATCGGCCATTTTCGCCAGGTTTTTTTGTCGAAAATCGTCCGATTTCGCAGATGGCGAAAAAAACTTTAGTTTTCCCCGCTAATTGAATCCAGCCCTATATGAGAGTGCCTTGACCCTGCTAAATTCAGTGAAGGGTGATGTTTTCAAGGCTGCAGTCTTCACTACAGTATTATTAATAGGTAGGGAGGGTTTTTTTGTTTTTTTTTACTTTTTATTAAATATTTTGGCGATACACTCGCAATAAGTAAAATAAAAAAACAAACGAGAAGAAACATGGCATGCAACAAAGAAGAATGTTGATATAAACATAGCTAACAGTAATAAATGACATTCCAATGTCGAATATATACCATGAAAAGACAGACATAACCAGAAATATAAAGAGAAGTAAAACAATTCAATGGGCCAAGTAAACGATGCTTAGCATTGTACATAAAGGCAGCATATACAAAACCCCCTAAGTTGTATGATAAGAATAATAGCAAAAACGAGACCTGAAGGGCGCCATTCAGGCCCTCGTGGCATAAAGCCCAAACATAAGTGGGACTTTAGTGAAAATCAACAGAAGATTAAACAACACAAATGTACTCTCCCCGCTGCTACATAGCTAACTTATAACAAACAAATACCAGGGCAGAATAAATGAAAATATCAAAACACACAATTGCCATCATTTCTAAGCAAGACAAAGACACCCAAAAACTAGATATTTGCCCCCCACTCTACATAACCCCCAATCTAGGTGTACTGCTCCGCACTAAGTGTCTGACAAATTTGGAGCAGCCAGCATAACCAATACTCTACCAATAATTCAGTCAGATGTGATCTGAAGAACTGAGTTTATTATTCGATAGAGGAACTTGCGTGGAAATAAGTGATATGACAAGTGATGTGATGAGATGAGTGATAAGTAATGGCTAAACTGTAAACAAACAATAAAAAGCGATTACTATCGCGGCTGGAGGCGGTTGCGAATGAAGAGACACCTGAAAAGCAGAATTTTTTGTTTCATTTTAGCTGCTGTGCCTGCATCATACACAGATTTGCCCATGGTGCAAAGGGCACAATTAGGGTTAGGTAATAAAGGAAGGATAGGAGAATGTTCAGGTACATAGCTAGGCACCAGGGAGAGAGTCACAGCATTCAGAATATGAGAGGCAGTCCAGGTAATAAAAGGCACTAACCACTATACAGGATATGGTAGCAGGAAGGCACCGTCGGAGCAATTGACCAGACAGCTGTTGCAACTGCAGTCTCAGGAGAGCCAGGACATTGGGAACTCCGAGAAGTAGCTGCGGAGGAGTGGTGGTTCACGTTGGCAGCATCAGTCTCCCAGCACTCCTCAAGCCACCAATGCAGGCCGAAGAGATCTGGAGAAGAGGTAATCTGCAGCCGGGACACTGGCAGGACCCAGCCGCAGTGACCGATGGCGGGTAGGTAGGGAGACCACAATCAGGGAGCAAACCGCAAAACGTTGGGAAGGGGGAAATACCCCAACAGTGTAGCAAGGCTGGAGTGGGAATTTTCCAGGTAAACAGGAGATTAAAATGGTATTGCTACAGGAGAGCTAGGTTAGTGTGCCCTACACCTTGCTAATCCAGGCCCTGTCCCGGGAAGGGAGGGGATTTAGTAGAGTTCTATAAAGTTGAAAAATAGCTTTAAACTGTCATTTTTTGAGGTCTATATAATTTTTTCCTGGACAATATAGATCTTTTTTTTTTTCATTTATTTTTAGTATCCCAAAACAATAAGTAACCTATTTTCATTAATGCTTAGCAAAGCATAAACTACGGTTTCAAAAGCTGAACAAGATAGTAGAGTCTGGGAAACAGCATATCTAGCTAGTTAATGGTTTATCTTCTGTTGCCTCTCCTTTCTTTCCAGGGGACTGTACAGCTTCCGTCCCCTAAAGCATTTTAGTTTTTGAATAAGAGAGGAACCAGACGCAGAAAGGGAGGGTGCCAGAAAAATTCCATTTACAGTCAGCCAAATTGGTTTATATTTATGTATAATGGACCTAAAAAAGGCAAATGTACATATGTTCTGAAATTAAAGGAAATATTACAAATGAGAACACATTACCATCATGGGCGTAACTACCATAGGTGCAAGGGGTGCAGCTGCTATGGGGCCCAGAACTGATGACGACCCATCTTCCTTGTCAAAGTTACATAGGGGCCCCTAAAAACTTTTACTATGGGGCCTTGAAATACCTAGTTACCCCCCTCGTTACCAATTAACAATTTATTAGTGACACAGAGGTAAAATATGTGACAATAAATCAGTGATGGCTGTCTGTTACCTACTATGCCCAGAATGAAGCGTACAGAGTTGTGAAAACTTTGCGGAAATATATGCTGGCAATACAGGATCCATAGGTACCTGCCAAGTGATGTCACACACACACACACCTTTTGAGTCATACATACAGATGTGTCCTGCTACATCGTTGCTGCGTACACAGCAAATAGCGTAACGCATGGCATTAGACGAATGCCCACGAGCGGGTACGCACACTGCATTCGCACCCGCTCCGTTATAGGTTTGCATGGTGCAATCGCAGTGCACACCGTAGTGTAAGCTGCTGCAGGTAATCGCATGACGCGATGTGTGCGCACGTTTCTAGCACGATCGGCAAAGATGTAGCAGGAGACACGTATTCAGGTTGTTATTACTATTAACAGTCCATATATGCTGGGTGCAGTAGCTCCTTCCAACCAGGTAATACTCTATGCCCAAGTTGTATTATATATGGAGATATATCTATATCTCAGCTACAGTTCCCTGTACATCTGACCATGAAAATGGAAAGCACCAGGCATGCTGCTAATGGAGTGCTTTTAGTAGCTCCAATACTACTCCTTATATCCACACCTGAGGGACACAACTATGGACTGGTATCTATGAAGTGTATCACTCTGTACTCAGTGCTCTCTCACTACACACATGGTAACAAATCTTGGTTGCTTTGATATTGACTGCAAAAACACAGATTACTCTTACCCCCCCCCCCCCTTGTATACCAAATGTGTCTAGGTAGTGGACTGCTTATCAAGTTTTGTATACCAACATTATTAATATGAGCAACTACATAATTTTACTGAAGTTTGTTACATAATTACATTGCTTACAGTCGCATTACATAGGGTTTTCTATGAATAAAAGTTAAGTTTTAACAGATCACTGTAAAGAGTGCTCCAACAAAAAGAGTATTCTTTTCTCTGTAATAATTATCTATGATTTATCTCTAGGGAGCATCTCCGGAAATATTTGTCTTGTACAATATAGTTATGGAAATTTGTATGTGCTTACATGACATATATGCAGTGATCGCGCTGAGTGACAAAATATGTGGGTCCCAGGGACCCTCCACTTTAAAAAAAAATAAATAAAAAAAATGGGGTCCTACCTGACCATTTCTGGGTCCCATCATAATTTATGCTTTAGAGCTCCCCATATGCCTCTCAGACCTCCCCTAACCCCTTACAAATGATGCCACACTGCCATGCCCGGCCTTTACACATTATGCTGCACATTAATGTCCTTTACACATTATGGCACACAGCAGTGTCCGGTCTTTACACATTTTGCCACACAGCCATGCCCGGTGTTTAAACATTATGCTGCACATTAATGCCCAGTCTTTACACATTATGCCATGCAGAAATACCCCTTGCGAATGATGCCACACAGCCATGCCCGGCCTTTACACATTATGCCGCACGTTAATACCCTTTACAAATTATGCCACACAATGCCCTTTACAAATTATGCAACACAATGCCCTTTAGTCCCTCTATGCATTGCCCCCAGTAGTCCCCCATGCATTACCCCCAGTAGTAATCCCCCTATGCATTACCCCTAGTAGTCCCCCTATGCATTGCCCCCAGTAGTAATCCCCCTACGCATTACCCCTAGTAGTCCCCCTATGCATTGCCCCCAGTAGTAATCCCCCTACGCATTACCCCTAGTAGTCCCCCTATGCATTGCCCCCAGTAGTAGTCCCCCTATGCATTGCCCCCAGTAGTAATATCACTAATGATGCATTGCCTCCACTGACATCACTAATGATGTCAGTGGGGCCGGCTTCAGACGGTAGGCGTTCCCATGGGAGCGCCTCCGTCTGGCAGTCACACCCCCGGCACGCCCATCAAAGGGGGCGTGCTGTCAATCAACATCGACAGCACGCCCCCTTTGGTGCGAGACCCGGAGCGACGACGAGCCCGTCGCTATCCGGGTCTCGCGCATGCGGACGACGGAGCTCCCTCCGTCGTGCGCATGCGCAGTGGGGCAACATCGACCTGCGCTCGCTAGCGGGTCTGAATGACCCCCTCAGATCCCACCAGACCCCAGTGACATGTTCTCTCACACCCAGGTAAACAATAACCTAAACCAAAGTATTCCTGTCTGTATATTAAAGTGGAAAATCAATTCTAATATATATTATAATGCACTATATAGTCACCTCAAGCTGACAAAGGTTCCTGGCCTTACAGAAGTGAATAGATATAAATTGCACAACCTGTTTCCTAGCAGCTGAGGAAGTGGTTTCCCTTTGCTGTGACATTTTGAGCAGTATGTTAGTGGAGGCTGCTGTCAGAGATAGAGCAGGTGGTTATTCAGGATGTTAATAGTACTAAAGAATGTGCTGCTTTTGTACAGGTTTCCCACTTTGATCCTCCACTAATAAACACAGCTGTTGAATGCAAATAATTGTCATCGTTTGAGTGCTGTGAGAATTGTATAGTACAAGATGATACAGAAATGAATTAATTGCACTAAATTAAAAGTGTGGGTTTAGTAGAGAGCAAGCTAAATGTAATCTTACAGATTCTTTACAAGCAAGAAATATTAATGTCTTATTATTGTCTTTGCAGCAGGAAAGTTCCAAAGATATTGATAGCTACTTATCAGCCATTTATTCCACTAAAACAGTTTTCAAGTATAAGGGGCATATGCAATTAGCCGTGAAAAGTCGGAAAGGTTTCACCTGCTGGACTTTCTGCCGACATTGCGTGTTTTCGAGGTGAAAATTTATCGTGCGTCTCCCCGCTTTTCACCCTATTCAATTCCAAAACACGCGAGAACGGAAAGCTGCGAAGTCAGAACAGGCGGAAAGTGCTATCAGAAATGGGGAAACCTGCCAGAACATCCCAAAAAGATGCACTAACATTGGGGATCAATGTAGAGGTCCCTGAATAGCCCCAGTAAAGCTGGTTTGGGGTACTTTAAGTTGTTTCAATAGCTTCTTATTAGCGTCTTTGCACAAGTAATGAAGAATGGCATTTTGCAAATTTTTGGGGGGGAGAAAATAAGTAGTCCTGTCAAATTTGGGGTACATGAAAATGGGTGCTAGCATATTTTAAAGTCGCAAAAGTGAAGTTAAAAAAAAAAGTGAAAAACCCCCAGCTGCAAGCATCGGCAATAAAAAAAAAAACACCTTCCCCATACTTGCAGACGCCCCAAAAGTCAATTTCGCTAGTTTTTATGCTTGCACCCCAACTTTATACTTTTTCGGTCCCAAAACTAAACGAAAGTACTTTTTTGGGGTGTTCCACTCTTTTTTTTTTTTTTGACACAGTTATCCTTTTTGGGGCTGCCTTAAGGGTTCTGGGTGGTTTCCCCACCAAATAAAAAAAAATGCACTTCTTTTCACCACCTATTCACAGGCGAATCTTTTTTACCTATTACATTGCATTGACTTTCCGCGTACGCGAAAAGTGTTTGCAATTCAATACGGAGATAAGTTTCCGCCTGGCAAATTGACGTCATCCGCGATACTTTTCCGCGGATTTCGGCTTATCGCACCTAATTGAATATGCCCCTAAGTATTAGTTACTTAGAGGACGTCTGGTGTCTATGATCACCTATATATCGTGAGGATTTCCTGGGTGGGAAAAGCACCGTCAGTGCTTGGACTGAATGTATGGGCAGTATTCAATTGTTTTAACTTGCCTGATCTCCTGTCTAAAGTGACAGGAGATCACAGGGCGCTATTCTTGTGATGCCTGTTATCGTGCTGATCGCACCCATAGAGGTCGGTTTAGCCGTGTAAAAGTGCTGGGTGCATTCGCAAAAAGTGGCGTTTGGGCGCCAAAACAGGTCACACTTCGCCTATTTCAGCTCTCACCCCCCTGGGGGTTCTAGTTGAATTGTTGCGTCGGCTGCTGATCGCACCTGACAGGAGCAACAATTGAATCCCTGCGGTTTGGCATGTAGGGGGGCAAAACAATTGCATTCCGCCCTATGAATGAAAAGATTTGTTTACACATGGACATTTATAAGAAGGAAATTTGTGTATATCATGTTCAACTAAAGTTTAGTTTTGCAATTGTGGGTTTTGTTTCTTTCCCTGTTTTGGGTATTATGGATTGTTCTTTCTTGTGGGAATCTTAAGTGTGGCAACGTTACCACTTCTGGGGTCCTTTTAACTATACCGCCATTATGCCACCAATAACTTCTGGTTAGTGTAGAGGCAACATTTATAAAATTCACCAAGACACATAATGTTGCCCAGTTTTTTATTATTTATGTCTTTGTGTTTAATTATTTTATGTTTATGTATATGTTCTTGCTTTAAAAGGGATGATCCTGTTACACTAGAACTAGTGCTGCGGCACCTGATATAAACAGTTTTTGTCCATTGTCTTCTCTTTACAAAGTACTGTTGCCTTTACTGTTCCCCATTAGAAAGCCTCATGGTTGAAGGCTCGCCATAGGAGTGTCATATTCTTTCTTAGAATACCACAGACAAGTCAGAAAAAAAAGCTATATTTCTAAATATTTTTGCTACTGTAATCTGAGAACCGTTAAAAGCTAGTTTGCATGAGGGATAAATATACATTTTGCGGATATCTGAGGAGATCAACCTGTAGACCGTACCAAAAAAAGGACTCTAGGTTGCAGTATGTTTGGCCATATACAGTGCTTTACTTTTTCCACATTTTGTTATGTTACAGCCTTATTCCAAAATGGAATAAATGAATTCTTGTCCTCAAAATACTACAAACAATACCCCATAATGACTACGTGTAAAAAGTTTTTTTGAGATTTTTGCAAATTTAATAAAAAAAAACTAAGAAATCGCATGTACATAAGTATTCACAGCCTTTGCTCAATACTTTGTTGAGGCTGTAATTCCTGCCAAAGGTGCATCAAGTCTTTTTGAATATGATGCCACAAGCTTGGCACACCTATCTTTGGGCAGTTTCGCCCATTCCTCTTTGCAGCACCTCTCAAGCTCCATCAGGTTGGATGGGAAGCATCAGTGCACAGCCATTTTCAGTTCTCTCCAGAGATGTTCAATTGGATTAAAGTCTGGGCTCTGGCAGGGCCACTCAAGGACATTCACAGAGTTGTCCTGAACCCACTCCTTTCATATCTTGACTGTGTGCTTAGGGTTGTTGTCCTGCTAAAAGATGAACCGTCGCCCCAGTATAGAGAGCTTTGGAGCAGGTTTTCATCCAGGATGTTTCTGTACATTGCTGCATTCATCTTTCCCTCTATCCTGACTAGTCTCCCAGTTCCTGCCGCTGAAACACATCCCCACAGCATGATGCTGCAACCACCATGCTTCACTGTAGGGATAGTTTTTGTCTTGTGATGAGCAGTGCCTGGTTTCGTCCAAACATAACGCCGGGCATTCACGCCAAAGAGTTCAATCTTTGTCTCTCTTGGTGTGAGAGTCCTTCAGGGGTATTTTGGCAAACTCCAGGCAGGCTGCCATGTGCTTTTTACTAAGGAGTGGCTTCCATCTGGCCACTCTACCATGCAGGCCTGATTGGTGGATTGCTGCAGAGATGGTTGTCTTTCTGGAAGGTTCTTCTCTCTCCACAGAGGAATGCTGTAGCTCTGACAGTGTGACCATCGGGTTCTTGGTCACCTCCCTGACTAGGGCCTTTCTCCCCTGATCGCTCAGTTTAGACGGCTGGCCAACTGTAGGAAAAGTCCTGGTGGTTCCCAAACTTCTTCCATTTACGGATGATGGAGGCCACTGTGCTCATTCGGACCTTCAAAGCAGCAGATATTTTTCTGTACCCTTCCCCAGATTTGTGCCTCGAGACAATTCCGTGGACCTCATGCTTGGTTTGTGCTCTGACATGCACTGTCAAGTGTGGGACCTTTATATAGAAGGTGTATGCCTTTCAAAATCATGTCCAATCAACTGAATTTACCACAGATGAACTCCAATTAAGCTGTAGGAACATCTCAAGGGTAATCAGTGGAAACAGGATGCACCTGAGCTGAATTTTGAGCTTCATGGCAAAGGCTGTGAATACTTATGTACATGTGATTTCTTAGTTTGTTTGTTTTTTTTTTTTTTTTATTAAATTAGCAAAAATCTTAAAAAAAAACTTTTTACACATTGTCATTATGGGATATTGTGTGTAGAATTTTGAGGACAAAATTAATTTATTCCATTTTGGAATAAGGCTGTAACATAACAAAATGTGGAAAAAGTGAAGGGCTGTGAATACTTTCCGGATGCACTGTATTTGGAGTCCCCACTTCCCAAGGGATTCCAGCCCTGGGCTGCCCAGTTTGGGGCTGGTTGCCCTTATGGGGGCGGGACCTCTTGCTGTGTGCACCCCTGTTATAGCATCAGCCCCCTGGATGGTTCAGTCTGATGCTGGTTATTGGAAAATAGGGGGAACTGCAAACCGCTTTCCCCCTATTTTCCGATACAAGCCTAGGCTCAGAGGTCCCGGGCTGATTATGGATTTGCGGGGGGACCCACGCATTTTTTTTCTCTAATTTTAACCTTTTTTTTTTTTTTTTACAATTTAAAGTAATTAAGCCTGCACAGATGATAGTGATATGTGCAGGGCTGCATACAAACTCGCTTGCTACAGGCCATTGTTTTCGGTCGGATTTCAAAATGATGCTTAGTAGATCTCCAGTTCTATTGTTTTCTATGTTAAAATCGATAGTTGCTCCGATGTTCTAAAGTTGCGTTTTGTTTTGACTTTAGTAAATGGTCAGTTTGCAAAATGCAACGGAAAACGACCTTTAGCAAATATAAAGACTTGGGGCCTGATTCAGCAAGGATCACAGATGCTTAAACGCATGAAATCGGTTGGTGCGTACTGCGCATGTATCGCAGTGCGCGAACCGGCAGTGACCATGCAGACCCATCATAGTGTGATTGACGGGAAGTGCCATTTGTGGGTGGTGACAGGGTGTGGTGACCACAGATCTGCCAGTGCGTTTCAACGCCATTGCATGGGCATGCATAAATTCGCTACTGCGATACCAGACACAGCCTGAGGACTCCTAGCGTGCGCTGAAGCAAGCAATTCCTGACTGAGGTCTGACGTGCCTTAACTGCTATTATGGGTCTGATGTTACCGATTTATTTCTCTAGGTTGCCAAAGTATAAGGATGTGAGTAAGGGGAAGTGGGTGTCCTTATGTTGGGCTGCGATCGCAATGCGAATGCAAACATTTGCATATCACCGCTGATATTGGCAACTGTGTTACGTGCGTATAAACAGAATAGCGAACCTTGCTGAATCAGGCCCTTAGACTGTAAGCTCTCACAGGCAGGGCCCTCCAACTACTTGTTTATCATCCGGAAATATACTTGTCTCCAGTATGCTTCCGCTTACTCAGCATCTCTGATACAGTCTAGGCAGGGAGCTTTAGGGGTAGCTTTGTTACAGATTTTTCAATAGAAAAATAAATGTCCAGTAAGAAGCATCTGTTGGCTAGTAGAAGGTTTAGAAGCCCATTTTTGAAACACTGAGTTTGAGATGATAAGGGAATATCCAAGATGAAAAGGCAGAAAGAAATTCAGTAATGCATGCCAAAGCAGATAATGAGAGAACTACAGAAAGATACTGTACGTTTGGTTGGTTTCTGCATAGAGGTGATGTTATTAGTTTTTCAAGAGAAGTGATATAGATAGTCTTAAGGTACGTATCCACTACCCGATTTTACCAGGCGATTGAACAATAATGACGTCGTTATCGTTCAATTGCTTGCAAATCGGGCACAAATTGGGTATTTTAATGTCAAAAACGAACAGCGATGTGCGTGCCCGCTGGTCGTTTTTGACATTTATCATCGCCCCAAACATGCTGGTCAACCTGACGACGTCATCAGGTTGCCCATATTCTGGGATGATTGCTCTGCCTACACTGATCTACTGAACGTTCAGTGTAGGCACCTCACAGACTGTGAAACGACTGCACGATTAAAATGTCATAATCGTGCTCTCGTTTCACAGTCTGTAAGTGGATACGCACCTTTAGGCCTTAGTGGATAGCAGAGGTTGGGGAGAAAGTGGGTAGATAAAGAACGACTGAAGGAGCAGTTTGAAAGGTAGGATAGGACAGTGTCCTGAATTTACAGAAAATGTAGTGTATAAATTAGAAATGAGTAATTGACAGTGTAAAATACAGCAGAGAATTTGAAGCATGTAGTAGTGATAAAATCATTGACCACCTTAGTCACTGCAGTCTGGTGGTAACAAAAGCCTGATTAAAGATGGTCTAAAATGTTTGAGGAATGTAAGTGTGTTTGGTGTAGTGGGGCATGAGCCTGTAAGGTAAGAGAATGTGGATCAGAATAAGTAATTACTGCATATATAATTTATGACGAAAACTTTCCAATGGAGACAGAGATATTACAAATGTTAAGGCTGGGATGAGCACATGAGCTGGTAAAGTATTGATCTATGAGGCACAGGGTACAGTGGAAAGGTAATAGAGTTTGGAAGCTCCATCTTCATTTGTGGGACCAAATGCAGAGACGACGCAGAATGAGAATAGAGACGGTTTTTGCTCAGGTAAAAAATTACCATTTAATATCTATACTAGTCAATTTTATCCTTGGAAGCTCTTGAGCAGTGATAGATGGTTTGGTGTAGAAGGGTTGAGGAGAGCATTACATTTTCATTTGAGGTTAGAAGTCTGAGCAGGGATGAGAGATTGGAAGTATATTTGCTTGACACTGTGTAGAGCATTCCAGTAGGAGTGGTAAATAGTATATTTCAGGAACTCATTAGTACAAGACATTAGCAAATTGTCTTATACTTTGCAGGAGTGTTTTAAAAGATAGTCCAATTTCTTTGTGTGTCATGGCGGAAGTTCTTGCAGTGCTGTTGCTAGGGTGTGTTTAAGGTGCCAGTCTGCTAGATAAGCAAATGCCAAACTTGGGGAGAAGTTAGTGAATATTATTATTTATTTATGTATTAACAGTTTCTTAAATAGCGCTGCATATTCAGTTGCACTTTACAATTTGAAGCAACATTAATAGAACAAGACTGTGTTGTAAGAGACAGACATAAAGGTAAGAGGGCTCTGCTCGCAAGCTTACAATCTATAGGAAAATAGGTGTTGATACACAAGGATAGGTGCTATATATTACATTTTGGTCCAGCCAGATTGCAGAGGTTCTTGGTGAACTGTATGATCCAGTCACACTGGAAAATTGGCCTAGGGTCAGGAGGATTGTTTGGATACTAGCGGAAAGTCTTGTTGTGCATGGGGGAGGGCATTCCACAGGGTGGGTGCAGCCCGAAAAAAGTCCTGTAACCGTGAATGGGAGCAAGTAATGCGTGGGGTTGAGAAATACAGATCTTGTGCTGAGCCGAGAGGTCGGGTTGGGAGATATTTTGAGATGAGTTGAGAGATGTATGTTGGTGTGGTTTGGTTTAATAGCCTTATGTGTAAGTATTTTATATTGAATATGGTAGAAGACCTGTAGCCAATGGATGGACGACAGAGTGGATCAGCAGACAATGAATGTTTAGCGAGAAAGATCAGCCTCGCAGCTGCATTCATAATGGATTGTAGCAGTAAGAGTCTGTTTTTGGGAAAACCAGTAAGGAGACTTGCAATAGTCTATGCGGGAAATAATGAGTGCTTGGATTAGAGTTTTTGCAGTGTCTTGTGTAAGATGTGGTCAAATTTTGGCTATGTCTTTTAGATGTATGTAACAGGATTTTGAGACAGATTGAATGTGGGGAACGAAGGACAGTTCAGAGTCAAGGATGACACCAAGGCAACGAGCTTGTGGGGTGGGGTTAATTGTCGAATTGTTAACAGTCATAGAGATATCAGGTTGGTAACTGTTTAAGTTTAAGGTGGCGAGATGCCATCCATTAATATAACTGCGATTTCTACTGGTATAAGTAGGCATGTTTACGTACAGAGTGGAGTACAGGGAAATGAAAGTGCTTGAGGAGAGATTGCAGGTGGCCATGTTTTTATAATTTGAGAGAGAGAATGGTTTATTAAATAAATAGAATGCTAAACAAAATCAGGATGAAATTAAATCAATGCAGGGGTTGTCACGATGAGTGGAGTCGAGTCCACAGGGAGACAGAGGAGGATAGAGCGTTGTTTGGAGACTCGTGGTGAATGTGGATCCTCATGTGGGATATTAAAATCACCTCAGATGGTGGTGGGGATGTCAGAAGAATATAAATTAGAACCAAGCTTAGAAATGTTTAAGGATTCCTGAAGTGATCCAGGGATGCACTAGATTACAGTAACAAGAATGGTTTGATATCCAGATAGTGTATACCGTACAGTTGTGTCCTCCTACACTATTGCTGCAGTCGTGCCAAACAGCCCTTCTCGGCATGCCTGGTCACGCCTGATTTGGCTTGCGCCGAGTGTCTTTTTTTGCATCTTTTTTGCACGAAAAATGCGTCTTTCTTGTACACTCTGATTTATGTTCCTGTATACGTTGGTTCTAATTGAAGGACCACTGAACCTAAATTAAAATTTCCTCTTATAAAGGTACTATAAATAACATTCAAAAACCTATGTACGTATAAGTTGCAGGACCTTCTCGTATAGCAAGATGTGTGAGATAAAGTAGTGCAAATGCAGAGTGTTCTCTTCCTGCATGTAGCAACTGAAGCACACTACAGCTACACATTTTATGTAATACAAGGTCAAACATCTCAAGCCTTGTCGACATAAAGACATCTGTTGCAATTTATTTGTGAGCGTTATTAGCCATTAGAAGGCAATTTGTGTTTAAATGTAGTACTCTTTAAATGCATGGTGTCTGGCTATACATGCATCAAGGTCTCACTAATTACACAACAGTGGTCAGCTGTAATTTCTGCAAGCTTCAGTTATTGTTTTGTAGCTATACAGAATATTTTCTGGAATGTAGCATTGTACCTCCACCCTCCTCCCCTGACATCTAACATGGTCAAAAAGAACAGATAAGATCAGTTTTACATAAAATAAAATTTGTAATAGATCTTCCTGTGCATGAATTTATTTATTTATATATATATATATATATATATATATATATATATATATATATTACACACACACACCTGGTAAAATAATTATTGAACACCTCAACATTTTCTCAGTAAATATATATGTAATGGGGCTATTGTAATGAAATTTTCACCAAATGTCAGCAACAACCCATGCAATCCACACATGCAAAGAAATCAAACCATAGATGTCCATAAATTAAGTTATGTGAAATGATACAGGGAGAAAGTATTGAACACATTAAGAAATCTATCAGTAATTAGAAAGCAATCCGGCCCCTTGTCAGTGCAAATTAATATAAGCTGGTTTAGTCCCAACTAATGGCCTATAAACAGGTGTCTCATTACACAAGAAACATCTCATGATGGGTAAAAGCAAAGAGCTCTCTCAAGACCGTCGCAACCTTATTGTTGCAAAACATACTGATGGCATTGGTTACAGAAGGTTTTCTAAACTTCTGAATGTTCCAGTGAGCACGTCGGGCCATAATCCTGAAGTGGAAAGAACATAATTTCACCATAAACCGGCCATGACCAGGTGCTCCTTGCAAGATTTCTGACAGAGGAGTAAAAATATTTATCAGAAGAGTTGTCAAAGAGCCAAGGGCCACTTGTGGAGAGCTTCAGAAAGACCTGGAATTAGCAAGTACAATTGTTTCAAAGAATACAATAAGTAATGCACTCAACTGCCATGGCCTGTATGCACTCTCACCACGCAAGACTCCATTGCTGAAGAAAAAGCATGTTGAAGCTCGTTTAAAGTTTGCTGCACAACATTTGGAGAAGCCTGTGAAATACAGGGAGAATATAGTCTGGTCAGTCAGATGAGACTAAAATGTAACTCTTTGGATGCCATAATACACACCATGTTTTGAGTAGAAATGGCACTGCACATCACCCCAAAAACACCATACCAACAGTGAGCTTTGGAGGTGGCAACATCATGTTGTGGGGCTGATTTTTAGCTTACGGTTCTGGTATACTTCATATGATTCAAGGAAGGATGAATGGAAAAGTATAACGAGACATTATTGATAAAAATCTGCTGCCATCTACCAGGATGCTGAAGATGAAACGAGGGTGGACATTTCAGCAAGACAATGTTCCCAAACACACAGCCAAGGACACTCTCCATATGTTTCAGAGAAGGAAAATAAAGCTGCTAGAATGGCCCAGGGAATCACCTGACTGAATCCAATTGAGAATCTATTGAAAGAAATAAAGATCAGAGTTCATAGAAGAGGCCCACAGAACCTTCAAGATTTGAAGACTGTTTGTGTGGAAGAATGGGCCAAAATCACACCTGAGCAATGCATGCGACTAGTTTCTCCATACAGGAGGTGTCTTGAAGCTGTCATTACCAACAAAGGCTATTGTATGAAGTATTAAACACATTTCAGTAAGCGTGTTCAATACTTTTCCCCTGTGTCATTTCACATTATTATACATAACTTAATTTAGGGACATCTATGCTTTGATTTCTTTGCATGTGTGGATTGCATGGGTTGTTGCTGACATTTGGTGAAAATTTCATGGGTTGGGTATGAAATCCCAGCTGTCAGGATGCCGCTGGTCAGAGTACCGACCACGGCATCCCGACACCCATAGAGAAGTGCGGTATTTATCTAGCCCCTACCCTAAGCCTCCCTCCTCGGTGCCTAACCTCCCCCCTAGTGCCTAAACCTAACCTCCCAGTACCCTAAACCTAACACCCCCTCCCAGGTGCCTAACCCTCCCCCTAATGCAGGGGTCTTCCACCTTGGCCCTCCAGCTGCTGTGGAACTACACATCCCAGCATGTACTGCCACCTTTTTGATATAACAGCATGCTAAAACTTTGGCAAGGTTGAAGACCCCTGCCCTAATGCCTAACCGCACTACCTAACCCTAACCTCCCCATAACACCCCGATACTTACCTTCATGATGCCGTCGGTCGGGATACTGGTGCCGTGATCCCGACCTGTCGGGAATTCGGCGCCGGTCTTCTGACCATCGGCATCCCGCCGAATGTATGTATATGGACAAATCTATATATCAGAATTTAAATTTCTGATTTTCAAACTATTGAATATCCAGTGCCCCAGCGATTTAATTTTACTTACAATCCCGTAATATTTCTTTAAGCTTATTTGTTTAGGTCTCATGCTCTGTTTAGATATATGATTTTTTTTTTTTTTTAAACTTTCACTATGCAGCAAATTCAATTACCAGACACTTGTGTCCAGTTACTACCATAGGAAACTTTTTTTTTCTTTTTTTATGGCATCTCTATAGGATGCAGTCAACGAGCAAGGTTTTCCTGTCTGGGTAACTCGTCTAGTATTAATGCATGAAACCTTGTGTATAATTAAATCTGCTCCTATGCTTCCTTAGGAAGAAGATTTGTTATATAAGTGTTGTATAATGTAAACACATTTTGATGTACAGTAATGTATGCATATTTTTTATTTCCATATTTCAAAATCTTTTATTTTCCACAAAAGCTTCTTGTTTACAAATCGTATGATGCATCATGTTCAGCTTATTGTAGGATTTCTGTAACATCTGTAGAACCGCGGTGGGTGAAATAATACATTAGCAAATCTTACTAAAGAAACTAAAAGCCTCTGAAATGATCCCTTTGGCATGAATCCAGAACCTGAGCATTGGGAAATACAACAAAGTAATTGTGAGGCTGAAGAAATACCCAGAAGAGAATCTAGGTGTAAAAGTATTGTGCAGAAAGCCTTTGTGGTCTTCTATTGTCAAAGATTTCTGGCCTTGAATACAAGTGAGGTTTCAGTTTTGGAGTGGAGTGTGACATATTTCTGTCTGTATATGTGTGAGATAGATAGATATATATATATCTATCTATGTGTGTGTGTATAGGGATATGTCCTACCTCATCTATCCTCCGTGCGTTATGTGTCACGTTACACAGCCACCAGCTCCCGTTCGACTCGAACAGCGCCGGGGCATATTTTTCACTACATATGCGTCTTATTTGCAATGTGATGCAAATAAGACACAAGTAGGCTACACTGATTAATTTCATATTCAGCATTTGTATGTTCTGTGTCTGTAAAATCATCACAATGGAATGTGTTGTGGAAAACGGGCTCCGACACACTAACGTAGCATTTCATATACAGATACAGCTGCAGTCACACACACACAACATATACAATACATGCCGCATATCATTTTAATCACCAAT
Source organism: Taudactylus pleione (assembly GCA_031769625.1). NCBI lineage: Eukaryota > Metazoa > Chordata > Amphibia > Anura > Myobatrachidae > Taudactylus > Taudactylus pleione. The sequence goes on along the minus strand of JAUIMM010000052.1, from coordinate 37,762,166 downwards.
GTCTGCTTGTGCGTCATATTCACATCAACTTGTAAATGAGATGTATTTGCGGTGAAAGACGCACGAAAAGACGATCAGCATGAGTAAACTCACACGGGACTAGGCACGACCAGAAGGGCTGTTTAACGTGGCTGCAGCAACAACAACAGGCCACATCTGTAAATATATATGTATATTATGCTACGTTATTTCATTGTGTGCATACAATATATAAGAACCCACTGTAAGATTATTTTTACATACTTTTTTTTTATTTACAGTTTTTATATTGTAAAGCAACACCATTGTTTTGTTTTTTGTTTTGTTTTGGGTTTTTTTTACAAAACTGTTGACATCATCATTAAAATATGTAAATTATATTATTCTTGTAATTTAAACTTTGTGAAACAAATAATTGAAAAGCTAACTTTCTCAGCACTTATATTCACTTGTATTTTGTTTATTTGTCATGCCAGATTCTCCCAGACTCTAAATTGTCTATTAAAATCATATAGAGTTTGCAGTGAGAAAAGCCTTTGCTTTCTTAACGAACCAAATATACAGTACAACAACAGGCCATCATGTATCATACAGGGGCATACTAGCAAAGAGCGGGGAAAGCTGTACCTGTGAGAGAGCTTACACTCTATTTGGAAATGGTACAACTAAAAGAAAAGGAGCAGGTTTGTCTCAGAGTGGAGAGTGTTGCGGGGGAGTCCAGGTGCTGTATAGGTGGGAGTAAGGTAAGCACCAACAAGATTTTAAGCGAACATTTAAATATTTAAACACTGTGGTGATTTCTATAGTAGCAGATTCACTCTTATCCCACCTATAGGAGCAATTCTCCCATACCAGTGCTAGTGTTCATGGTAGACACGCTGCACCTTCCTTTTACTACTAAAAGTGTCTCCTACAAATTCCACAATAATATAATACAATAACAAATATGAAAAGTGTAGTACATAAATGTAAAACGTTATAATAAAACAAGATCCTCACCTGCATGATATAACTACATAACTCCTTTTATGTGAAACACTGCCAAAAATTCTCCAGTGTCTCTCAGAATGATAATCACCCCATAAATGTACACCTTTGATAGCCTCCAGTGTTGTCCTATTCACACTTGGTAGTGCCATACCATGTATAAACCACATATCTTTGGGATCCCTGTATTTGAGGCAAACAGGAATAGTAGAGTAAAACAAATAAAAAAAAATTTCAAGGAACTTGAGTAAGTATCATGGAAAATTGTATTATTTTTTTATTATGTATTTCCCTTTAACTCCAAAATAAATATATATATGTACTACTATACTAATAACATCGGCCACAGAAAGTAAAAGTTCAAAATGGACTATCGGCGGCATTCCTTTGGTCATGTAGGGGGCAAAACCATCCTGCCATTCAGTGGTTAATAACAATGTAACTAATATGCTTGAAAACCGAGAACTAAATGAAACCACACACATTTTGTATTGCTCTGGGAGCTAGAAGTATTACATTTGTCCATAACCCATCATAAGAGCCTTTATAATGCACTGGTAAATCTCTTGATTGTCAAGCAAAGTGTATATTTATTCAATAGAAGATAATGTGGTTTTATTTATTAGCATATGTATTGTAATAACTATGGTCTTTGGCACCCAGGGCAAGATGAAAAATGCCCCCCCCCGTTCCCCCAAACTGTGTGCGCATGCTCCAAAAAATGGCCGTGGCCAATGAAAATAGGGTGTGTCAACATGACAATACTGATTCTCGTCACTCAGGGAACATTTATTTCCATTCCATATTGCACCTTAATGGCCCCAGTAGTGGTGCCCCTTATGCAGTGCCCCCAGTAGTAGTGCCCCTCATGCAGTACTCCCAGTAGTAGTGCCCCTTATGCAGTGCCCCCAGTAGTAGTGCCCCTTATGCAATGCTCCCATTAATAGTGCCCCTTATGCAATGCCCCTAGTAGTAGTGCCCCTTATGCAATGCTCCTAGTAGTAGTGCCCCGTATGCAATGTCCCCAGTAGAAGTGCCCCTTATGCAGTGTCCCCAGTAGAAGTGCCCCTTACACATAAAAGACACACGCACACAACTCTATACTTACCTGAATCCCCGCTCCGGTGCTTGCCGCCGTCCTACTGCTCCTCCCACTCAGTGCTATGGGAGAGATGTCATGACTTCTCTCCCTTCACCTACTGTGGGAGATGGAAGGGGAGTTCAGGCTGAGCTCTAGCTGACGCTGCAGGGAAGGTGCTGCAGGTTCGCCTACTGGTATCAAAATCTCAGCTGACACCTGGCAAATGGAGTAGGCAGCGGTGGCTCCTCTCCAGCCCAGCACCGGCCCTGGGTGCAGCAGCTAACAAGAATCTGTCTGACTCTCATTGGCAGCTCCTGGCGGTCCACTGCGATCGACCGGACCCTCCCCCAAACACACACCTGTCCGGCGCAGCGCCCATGGCACGTGCCCCGCTCGACACCCCCCTGGTTACGCCATTGGTAACAATATGTATACCAATGCATGTAACCTAAAGCAATCAATTAGAGATTAATTAGAATACCTTGGACAACAAGCTCAAAGCTAGAGTAAATGTGTGATTGCTTGCTGTGTTACTGCACTGTGCACCTCTGCACTTGTGTGTCTATCTGTCCCAGTACTCACATTAATATTAACAAATACAATATCACAAATAGCATATAGTGCTGCAAACCAGTGCCACGTTGTGGCCGGATTGCTAGGAAGAATTACAGAATGAGTGGTGGGTGCTGATAAGCAGTACATTTTGATAAAAGCATCTCTTGATAGAATGTTTCTGTTAGGGAACGTATTATATGTGTGGATGCCATGTGGTAGCTTGCATTGGCGTTTATCTCCAGTCACTGCAGTATGAACAAATAATTTCATAGAGGTTATTGCTGGGAAGCACGATAGTGTTTACTAACAATTTAGGTGCAACATTTGCAGTAAACCAGGGATTCTCAACTCCAGTCCTCAAGTACCACCAACTGGTTGTGTTTTGTGGATGTCTTTAATCATGCAGAGGTGAGTTAATCTATTTTTTGCTGGGTCAGTTGTTTTCCCACCTCCTTCCATAGACAGCAATCCTTAAAACATGACCTGTTAGGAAATGTTGAATGTTGAGGTTGGGCACCACTGCAGTAAACCATTACAACCAATTTATACATTTGCTTTGATATCAGCCTTGCATTACACAGATAATAGCAAATTGTTGCTTGGTTTCTGTGGTTCAATGCAAATGTAACACTTTGACACACTGTTTGTAAATACACTGCTACTGATTGTTCTCATCTCTGGATGACTAAAATGTATTTACTTGTACACGCTTTCCTGACACTCAATGGAGTGATTTATCGTCCTGGTTCCATCATACAAATGTATTGAGTTACTGTATATCCTGCTTTTCACCGATGTAATTCTAGCATCCGGATAGTTTGTATTTTCTTTCCCTTGGGATGCAACACAACTAGTATAACTGGGCAATGGAAAATAAGCAAGAAAGCTTTATAAACTGCTGTGTTTGATCGCCCGCTGTATGGAGAGAGAGGTGCTGATGGTGAATGGCAGTAGTCCCTGCTATATTGTATGTGTGCAGAGAGCCTGCTAAATACAGCTAGTGATTCTACAGTTTAATCTGAAGAGAGGAAATTTAGTAAGATTAGGAAGTGGAAAATACCTTTTAGTTTAACTTCTTTTGAATACCATACAGATGAAGTACCCTTCACCTGTATAGTATTAAAAGGTATACCATACAGATGAAGGGTACTTGGATTATTGACTTGTATATTTGGTAAATAAGTCTGATATTTTTTAATTATGATCAGTCTTAATATGCCCTAGTAATAAACTAAAGGTGTATTATGTCTTAGCTACACGTGTATTATGAAGAGATCTCTCCAATAAACAAATAATAATCTCTTTTCCATTTTGTTGTCTAGGTCACAAACTAAAGGTGTATTGTGTCTAAGCTACACGTGTATGATGAAAAGATCTCTCCAGTAAACAAATAATAATCTCTTTTCCATTTTGTTGTCTAGGTTACGGACACAAAACTTCATGTTAAACAAAAAGGCTTTGAAAAACTCCCATTCCCTACATTTTTCGCTGATGGAGATGAAGAGTTGCCAGAAGACCTTTACCATGAGGATATGTTCCAGTTCAATGAACCCTCAGTCACATACGCTTAGTGTTTCTGGCACCTTCATTCAGTGTTGTCACCAGGTCACTGTACTTACAGTAATATAGGTATTCCATGTTTCCAGAAGGGGTTCCCTTTATGCTACTGCAGTTATTTTGGTGGACAGTAACAACTTTCCTTGTAGAGTGCAAATAGGATGATTTCCGTAATTAAATCTGCAGTATATTTGTATGGATCTTGTGGATCCCTAAAACCTTTTGACAACAAAGTATGGTAGCTTTTGGTTTTTCAAAGTTCTTACGTAATAAAGACTATTTGATATTTTTTGTGTTATTCACCATTAAACCATACATGTAGTTCTACTATTAAACAGTTGACAATGGTTACTTACTAAACTGCACTAAAACTATATTATAACAATAAGTAGTTTGCTTTTCATGCATTATGATTAGACAAATACAATATTATTGCTGTTTTGTTATGGTTTTGTGCAGATTTGTAGTCTTAGTAAGTAACCCTCTGTTACGGGACAATATCCTGTGAAATGGTGTTACAATCTATTAGGTGTAGAAGAGAAATAAGACCTCACGATTTCTGCTGAATTGGACCAGTTCAGATCACCGAGTGACATTGACTTTTTTGGAGGCAAAGTTATTCTAACTACCTAAAGAAAAAACCTACTCCCACTGTAAGGCCCTCTAGCACTGAATTTGTTTGAGTATGGTTTCTGTATGAAAGTTGCGCAAGGGTTAACGTGACATCTTAAAGTCATGACAGGCTAGCTCCAGTACCCATCCACTGGTACGCCAGTCACATTAGTAAACCCTTTGTCTCAGAAGCCAGATATTGTAAAGAAGAGGTTTCTTGCAATTGAGTCTATAATCGACAGGATTACAGCATTATAGTGCAGTGTCTGGCGTGAATATTTATAAGTAACATCATACATCAACAGATATACAAATTAGGCAGATATAAAATCCAAATTATACCACTTTCAGACAGAAAAATCCCTAAAACCTGGGTTATTCCCATATCTTTCAACCCGGGAAGGACCCGGGAATTTGCTCCTAACCCCCTTTCACACAGCACATAATTCCCGGGTCGACCCCTTTCACACAGAACACAGATTATCCCTGCAACATACAGTGTGTCATAATAAATAGACTGCTTTTATGGCACACAGAGGTCATGAAAAGTGCAGCCTGTGCACCGCCATCTCAGCCAATAAGCGCTGCTTACTATGACTGGAGTAGAAAAACCCGGGTCGGCACCTTTCAGACAGCCGCCAACCCGTGTAACACCCGGGAAAACCCAGGTAAATACCTGGGTCGAAGTACCGGGAATTAGGTCCCGTGTTGACCCTTTCAGATAGATTAAAAAACCCGGCTAGAGCCGGAATATTACTGGGTTCTTTTCTCTGTCTGAAAGGGGTATTAGAAGAAAACACTCATCACCTGCAGGGCAATCCTGCCCAAACATCTGAATATTGCTTAGTACAAGAATATATTGTACAAATATGACTGTGTTCTTGGAGGGGGGGGGGGGGGGGGGGGGCTGTGGTAGGAATCTTCATTGTGGGCTTAATGTTAATGCTGACATTTTTTAAGAGCAAGAATGAAACCAGTTCCACGAAGGGTAAATCGCCATCACAATATATGTGACTCTTAAAATAAATGGTGGCAATGAAATAACTGTCAAAATGACCTGTTGGAAACAGTAATGCAAGGATTCTCTATCTGCATTTGTACTTAACAATATTTCTCATGAATTACATGTTTAGTCTCTTTGAAACGGTAACAGAAGATATAATTTATATGTACAGTACGTATATAGTTTACAATTCCCTAATGCTTAGTATAACTGATATTATCCAACAAGCCCAAGATTACAGCGTTGTATTATCAGTGCATAAGTGATATGTGAAGCCAGATCCCTGCTATCATAGGCCATTACTGCTGCTCTGGGATGCAGAAATGAACTTCGTTAGGTCATATGTGTATTTAATTACCTTGACCCAGATTGAAGCAGAGGAATTTGTTTTATTTATTTTCTCCCAGCCCTATGCTTCCAGAAATTAATGAACCTAACTTTATTCTACCTAACAGACTGCATATGTTTTCAGCCACAGCAAAACAAGTGTTATGGCTAATTATGTAGCGTCATCATGTACTGTACTCTGTTATGTGTATGTACAGCACTTGCAGTAGGGACTAATTGGTAGCAGTCCATATTGCTGATGGTTTGTCTGGTTTGCCTTAAGCTGGGTACACACTATACAAAGTATTGTAAGATATAACGTTTCAGCGCGGATTGGATCAATATATTGCATACATCGTATACCATCGATCCATCGCTTTCCACACCGTCCAATCAGCTGTTCTGCACATCAGATGGGACGACGCAGAGAACAACATGGTGTCATTACATGCAGCAAGTAACTATACATTGCCTCGTCTTACATCGGCTTGTGCAGTGTGTACAGCGTGCGTGATATATAGTTGCATCACTGGGTCGCACCACTGCATGCTGTTTCCCCAGCTTTAGACGATGAGATTCAGTGGGGTCAAAATACTGGATTTGACCAGGCTGTAATGTGAGTTCCATTTAATTTTAACAAGCATTGACCGCTTTATATAAAATACAGAAACATATCAAATGAAAGTGGTGGTGTTGCCCATAGCAACCTGTCAGATTCTGATTATTATTGTCTAGGATGCAATAGAGTAATTATAGCTAAAAATCTGGTTGCTCATTTTTAGAAGCTTTAGTTAATCTACCCCCTAGCATCCATAGTCCATGTGACATCTGGTGTAAATGAACCGGGCAGAGTGCTGTTAGCATAGCAACTTTTTATTTAAACAACACTCAATCTGTAACAAAGACGCCGGGCTGTGACTTTAACCACAAAGGAATGAGTTTTAAATATGTACAAAGTTGCAGATGTAGCACAAGAGAACTTTGCGTGAAAACAAGCCGCGGCCACTGCCTCATAGCACTTTGAATACAGATTCAGACTCTCTGGTGTATTTACTAATGAGAGTTTTTAGAAGTGGCGATGTTGCCCATAGCAACCAATCAGATTCTAGCTATTCTCTTCTAAAAGGTGCTAGTTAAATGTTAAGTAAATCATCTTGAGACTATTCATGTGTGGGGTTGCTTCACAGCCAAGGGAGTGGGCTCGCTCACAATTTTACCTAAGAACACAGCCATGAATAAAGAATGGTACCAAAACATCCTCCAAGAGTAACTTCTCCCAACCATCCAAGAACAGTTTGGTGATGAACAATGCCTTTTCCAACATGATGGAGCACCTTGCCATAAGGCAAAAGTGATAACGAAGTGGCTCGGGAATAAAATATCTAAATGTTGGATCCATGGCCATGAAACTCCCCAGACCTTAATCCCATTGAGAACTTGTGGTCAATCCTAAAGAGGTGGCTGGACAAACAAAAACCCACAAATTCTGACAAACTCCAAGCATTGATTAGGCAAGAATGGGCGGCCATCAGTCAGTATGTGGCCCAGAAGTTGACAGCATACCAGGGCGAATTGCAGAGGTCTAGAAAAAGAAGGGTCAACACTGCAAATATTGACTGTCTGCATAAACTTAATGTAATTGTGAATAAAAGTATTTGACACTTATGAAATGCTTTTAATTTTACTTCAGTATACCATAGTAACATCTGATAAAAAGGTCTAAAAACACTAAAGCAGCAGACTTTGTGAAAACCAATACTTGTGTCGCTCTCAAAACTTTTGGCCATGGCTGTATTTTCCAAGTCTCTTTCCCTGGCTGTGAGAAATGTTTGGCCTACATATTAAGCACTGTGCAATATGTGTGCAGTATATAAATTACCATTAATAAATAAATACATATATTGGTGGTGTCTAACTTTAAGAGTACCAGCTGGTTTCCCTGGAGATCTGCAGAAGTAAATTAAGTAGTTTATTGTGACTACATCTACTTAATGGGCCACAAAATAACCTCTATGACCAGAGGCAGTTTACACCTCTACAGTCCGACCCAGTTTCAGGGTTCCGCATTGAATTTGTTTGGCTGAGAATCATTTTTACATTTCTTCATCTGGAAAAGTAAATTACATTGTGTTTCCTGATTATATTTGGTACAGTAACACAGAACATTTTAGATTTTTGCTTTGCGTTCAATAAACAAGGAAGAAAAAGAAATCACATTTACATTATTTTTTCTCCTAGTTACTTTTGTATACATTTACCAGGCATGGTCTAATTCTCCGGAGGTACTAAGCTCATATAGATGTGTGCTAGTTTTCATCAAGAGATCTACAGTTATATGGGCATAAATACGAAGAAAGGTTATTACGGTATTTTTTTTTGTCCAGAGGAGACCTTCAACAGAAACTGAAGTAGCCTCCCCTGTCTTTATTATTATTAATAGATCCAATGCAGACTGGGTGTATTAAGTCTATGACATCATGAGTGTGCTGGTAACAGCTTGCTCTCCTATCTTGCTTCTCCATGCTATATACAGTACCAGCTCAATAGGAATTCCTTAGTCTTTTCTCATAGTGACATTAATGGGATTTTCTATGACAATTATATGGGTCCCATAGTCTTGAAGTAAAAGGCAGAGATAGCTATGTGACCCCAAGTTTATTTAGGTGTAACATTTACCCAACAGTTTAGGCCCCAAATAATGCAAAAGAGGTGTTGGAGCCTATACCTACTGATCATGTTAATTTGGATGGTTTATGAATTGTGGGAAAACATTTAAGTGGAAATAAGGCTGATTATAGTGATAGAAACATGGAAGCGCTAGAGAGTAATAAGTAAACACTGTACATTGCAGAAGCCAACTAACATGACTTTCACAGCCCAGAGGGCCATGTACCCATCTCCATGATTACCTCTGAATAGGTCAATCATGGCTGGGCACAGCCAGATATGAACTTTCTAAGCTTTATTGTGGGGGAATGGGTTAAACTTGTTCTTACCATCTGTAGTGCCTATAGGTAGTGTGTGTTTTCAGGTGATTTATCTAACCAGTAAATAACAATTGTGGAATATTTTTTCTTGCATATTAAAAACAAGCCTTCATGTTCTGTAACCTTTTAATGAAGGTCAGTAAATGTGCTTAATCCAACCTCTGGATTGTTTCACTTTATCACCATGTTTGATAACACTGACATACTTACTACAGTCCTTAATGTGCCTGAAACATATGCTGTGTGGTGGATGCAGCTGACTGACGTCACTCGTAACATTTTATTTTATAGTGTGGGGGAAAAACACATTACCCATTTAAATATATTATTAATGCTGTTTCCCCACTAGATAAGATTGTGAATAAGTGTATAAACATACTCCTTTAAAAAGACACCTCGTACAATCATTTGACTAAAGCTGCTGTTAAATGGTTGCTAAAAATAGGAAAAAACACCAGTCCAAATTAGGGAAAATCCAATATAAAAACATACTGCAGTAAAAACAAGGAAAAAACTATCTCTAATTATAAATATTAATATTTTTTTATCACTAAAACTAAACAGCAAGCATCACCTATAGGATGATTCGCAAATATAAACATATAAAAACACAAAAGTAGGCAAATACTGGAATATACTGTATAAGCTCAGTTTAATAACGATCTTGTTTGATGGGATACGGAAAGATATATGAAAGATCAGAGCGATTGCAGAGTAGTAATGATAATATATATATATAAATTGCAACACTAGGTATGTTATTTAGTTGCTACAGTGGTATGTAGCTAACATACCGGTGGACTACATGATGCCAGTCTATATCCCGACAACGAAAGCCCTGCAGGGAACTTGATAGGCGTCGACATACTGATGCCTATCTTAATCCCGACGCGGCGGGTAGGTTTAGGGACTCCCGGGGGGACTTAGGGTTAGGCTAGGGGGAGGTGGGGGTTAGGGTTTGGTGCCACTGGCGGAGATTAGGTACCCCCCCATCTCCGGGAGGGATAGGGTTAGGCACTAGGCAGGGAGGTTAGGGGTAGGCACCACCAAGGGAATGTTAGGGGGAGAGAGGGGTAGGTATAGGTTACTTATACCCCTTTTACACCTGAGCTAAAACCCGGGTTATTGCTGGGTTAACCCGGGCAGCTCCCTGGTGTAAAAGGGGAGAGGGTTGGATCGCCGGGACGAGTGACCCGGCAATCCAACCCAGGTAAATAGCAGGGTTTAACACGGGCGTAGCCCGTGAAACCCTGCTGTGAGAACAGTGCACTCCGGGTCATGATGACTTGGAGTGCGGTGCTAGCCGGCCGAGTGGTCCGGCTTCAGTGGCGCTTGGAGATGACGTCATCTCCAAGCATCCTCTTTCAAGCTGGGTCTATGCAGACCCGACTTTGGTGTGAGCGGCGCCGACTCGGGAATATACCGAGTCGGCGCCGGCTAAATTCCAGGTCTGATCCGAATAGGAACTCTGGGCCTAACTCAGACCCGCTCGCAAGCAGGTCGATGTTGGCCCAGTGCGCATGCGCACGACGGAGGCTACTCGCTCCGGGTCTGGAAGGGGGGCGTGCTGTCGATGGTGAGTGACAGCACGCCCCCTTTGGTGGGGGTGCCGGGGGCGTGGCTGCCCAGACGGGAGGCGATCCCATGGGAACGCCTACCGTCTGGGGCTGGCCCCACTGACATCACAAGTGATGTCAGTGGGAGTGCTCTCGGCTCTGATAAAGCCGAAAGCACTCCAGGGCTTGCGGCAACGAGACCCTACCACAAGGGTCTCGTCGCGAGCCCGATGGTCGCGATGGTCTTGACCATCGCGACCATCTTCCTGGCCGCTTGCTATAGCTGTGGGTGGTCACCCACAGCTATATGAGCGGCCAGGAGGCCGCTCTAAAAATGAAGGACAGCCCTGATTCAGAGCGAGCGCTCTGTCAGAGCGTCCGGCTCTGAATCTGGGCCTGATTCAGACCCGCTCGCGATCGCAAGTGGGTCGATGTTGCCCAAGTGCACATGCGCACGACGGAGGCGGCTCCGTCGTGCGCCTATGCGCGAGACCCGAATAATGATGGCCAAGCCGTCGTTAGGAGTCTTGCACCAAAGGGGGCGTGCTGTCGATGGTGATTGACAGCACGCCCCATTTGGTGGGTGTGCCGGGGGCGTGGCTGCCCAAACGGAGGCGTTCCCATGGGAACGCCTACCGTCTGGGGCCGGCCCCACTGACATCACTAGTGATGTCAGTGGGAGTGCTTTTTGATAGTACCAAAAGCACTCCAGGGCTTGCGGCAGCGAGACCCTACCGCAGGGTTTCGTCGCAAGCCCTATTGTCGCGATGGTCTTGACCACCGCGACCATCATTTTGGCCGCTCCAAAAAGGAGAAGGGACAGCCCTGATTCAGAGCGAGCGCTCTGTCAGAGCGTCCGGCTCTGAATCTGGGCCTCTGTTCCAACTCCGGGTCAGACCCGGAATTTTGGTGGAAAAGGGGTATTACCTGCCCTGTCGGGATCTTTTGCCTTCGGGCTGCCGGCCACCTGGACTTCATACCCATTCCTGAAATTCACTAAGCACTGACGCAACATTATAAAATAATAACACATATAGGGGTAAATGTAATACCCTGCACATTGCATCTGAACAAAGGCCCTGATTCAGAGCCGGACGCTCTGACCAGAGCGCTCGCTCTGAATCAGGGCCCACCTCCATAAATATGGAGCGTCCTCCTGGACGCTCGTATAGCTGTGGGTCACCACCCACAGCCTATACGAGCATGCAGGATGATGGTCGCGATGGTCTTGACCATCGCGACCATCGCCAGTGCGAGCAGAAGCCTGTGGTTGAGTTTCTCAACCGCAAGGCCAGGAGTGATTTTGGCTCTATCAGAGCCAAAATCACTCCCACTGACATCACTAGTGATGTCAGTGGGGCCGGCTTCCTTGGGAACGCCTCCGTCTGGCAGGCACGCCCACCAAAGAGGGCGTGCTGTCAATCAACATCGACAGCACGCCCCCTTTGATCAGACACAACGAGCGAAGGAAAGTCCTTCGCTCGTCGCGTCTCACGCATGCGCACGACGGAATCCCTCCATCGTGCGCATGCGCAATGCACACCATCGACCCACTTGCGAGCGGACAGCCGCTCGCGAGTGGCTCTGAATCAGGCCCAAAGTTTTAAAGTAGCAATCATTTAAACAGCAAAACCAACCTGATTTTGCCTTTTAAATGATTGCTACTTTAAAACATCTTCCAGACGTGCTAGTAACCTGCTGTTGCTTGCATTTCACAGGCTATTACATTTACCCCATAGTGTTACAACAGTTTGCACAGTATTACAATGGGGATCCTAGTTGTTTGATACTCACTGGGTTAGAAAGAACATAAATATGAACATTATTGGGGAGATGTTATATATGCCTTTGAAGTTTATTGGATAAACTGCCTTGCACCAAGATGATCTTAATTAAAAACTAGATTTCAATGGCAGTATTTAACTACATCACATTTTCTTAATTTGTTTTTCCTTATTAATCTTTTCCCACATTTTATTTATGCACAGTGGATTACTGTTAAATATGCACAATGGATTACTGTTAAATAAGAATGTTTATTGGTTGATTATTTTATAGTTCTTTACTACGTAACACATGAATTCTTTTAGAAGTGTGGTGGTATCTAGGAGGGATAAATTAGTCATAGATAGGGAAGATATTGCAATACTCCATAACATGTCTAGATTGAATATGCACACTTTTTTTTCCATGTCAGGCAAATCGCTATAATCTGTTACGCCAGGTACACACTAGACGTCTAGTGTGTACCCGTTATGTCGCTGACGATGCGTGCTTCCGTGTGTCATCAGCGACATTGTTAGCGAGGGCAATGCTGCCGAATGCTGCTTGCGCTGATGGCGGCACCATCGTCTAGTGTGTACCGGCCTTTTCTCTAATAAGGCCAGGCGTCATAAATTAGACTATTAGGCAAAACTCTTATATTTAGAGTATTTGGAGAATCCTGAGACAGATAGGATTACTTATACCTCTTTTCCACCTAAAACCCAGGTCCGACCTGGGTTTTTGGACATGGTTCCAACCCTGGTCAGACCCAGGTTAAACCCATTTACACTGCACCTTCGATCTGGGTTACTCCCAGGTCAGCCCTGCTAAACCTGTGAGATCTTAAAAAGTGGTAGGTGAATGCCCCACAACCACCAATCAGCTCATTTTAGGCATGACCCAGGTCAGATAACCCGGGTTGCACCGTTTACACTGCGCCATTACCCTGGTCCATCCTGGGTCCAACCCTGGAAGCTACCTGGGTTGGATTGCTGGGTCACTTGACCTGGGTTATTTTTCAGGGACCCTTTTACACTGAGCTGCGACCCGGGTAGACCCAGCAAAAACCCAGGTTTTTGCTCTGGTGTAAAAGGGGTATTAGAGAGCCATCCTGAGAGAGAAACTAAGGGCTAAATTTTACCAAATGGCGGTTTTGCTGGGGGTTTGAAACTGCTGCACATCCCTTGCTGTTTTTTCCCTCCAAACCACTGGATTTACTATGCTTATTTACTATAAAGAGCCAATTTACTGCGTTTGGAAGTTCTTTTTTCTGTTTTTTAATTTTCCAAATTGATAAGATTAAAAAGAAATTATTATTAAGCATTTTAATCTCTACAATATTCATTTGTGTAAACCTTGGCCCATTTGTTGTATTGGGAATGAAACATTCAGAATAGAAATGGTTTATAATCGGCAGAAATATAGATGCTCTGCATGGGCAGCAAAAGCGCTCTGGCAATTTTCTGTGTAATTATTATGCATGTGTCACTTTGTGTTGCAGGATGTTTTAACCTACTGGGCATTAGAAAACTTTGTTCTCTCATAGAGGGTAATATTTCAGCTGCAATTAGTAATTGACACTTTTCTAACTTTAATTACCTGACTTTAATATTTTCTTTAACTATTTAGCTCTTTACTGCAAGAACTCAAAATGAGCTATAGACTGTTTTTTTTAGCTTTGATACAGGAATATTAGCAGCAATGGCATGAAGCAGTCGGATCCTCCTGAGAAATTTCGGCAAGGAGGTACATTGAGCGGAGACATCCATCATAACCATAGCTGCATCTAATTATACAGACACTGCTGTCATTGCTAGAGCCATAACAGGTTAGTTTCCCAGTGGGTACCTACTGTATAAACTTTTACCCATCTTCTGAGTGCAGAGAGAAGTGGAAGTAGAAACACACAATTCTGTAACGGTACATTATTTTTTCTAGTCTTTAATATTTACACCTACAATACATGCCATTTTACTAGTAAACATGGGGTTATTTACTAAAATTAACAGAAGGGTAAAATCTGCACTAACCATTGGACCCAATGAGACATTTGCTTTAATTATCTAATTTGCTCAGAATCAGTTAAAAATAATTGCAAATTTTTTGCTCTAGTATTTTGGAAGATTTGCACCTTTTGACAGGGCCGGATTGATGGCCACATGGGCCTGGAGCTGAAAATGACCAAGGGCCTATTATGAGAAGCAGAGGAGGCGTGACCAGTGCTGTGAGGGTGTGGTCAGTGCCATGTGGGTGTGTACACTAACTATACTCTTAGCCCCAATGTCTCTGTTAATATGTAAAAGAGAAAAAATGCTTAATTTTGTGAGGTAAATAAAATTGTATTTCTATAACTTATGATTTATGGCTGACCGTGTGGAGAGCAGATGGCCAGACAACATCATGTTGCCATGACAATGGGCCTATTTTTATGTGGAGGCCCGGAGCTGTAGCTCCATCCGCCCCATTGATAATCTGGCCCTGCCTTTTGAACGTTATTAATAAACACTGGTGGCAAAGCTTGTTACAGACGTCAGTGAATTTATTTTTTGTTTTGTGAGATTTTGTGCTGAAATTTTTTGAACTACTCTACTGTATATCTAAAAGCATCTGCTTTTTTGAAAGACGCAGGCCTAACTTACATAACCAGGCCCTTTACACCAGTACAAGCTCTGCTACCAAACTTTCCATGTACTTTTGCAGTTACCTGTGTTGAATTATTAATTTAAGAATACATCATTCACCAATTAATTCAGCTTAAAAAAATTACAGACCTCTAAGCCATAGAGGTATTACCTGCGAGCGGAGGTTAGGCATGCATCTTGGCGTGCACTTGGAAGACCATCCAGGAACAGTGATAAGCATCTGGTGCTCATGGTAAATGGATGATGTCCTGGAAATTCAGCTTTTGGGGGAGATTTATCAAAGCTTGGAAAGAGAAGTACCAACCAATCAGCTCCTGTCATTTTTCAAACACAGCCTGTAAAATGTAATTTAGAAGCTTAATGGTAAGTACTTTATCTCTCTCCAAGCTTTGATAAATCTCCCCCTGTATGAGTAGGAATTAAAGGTCCATTTAGGATCAGTGATATTGAGTGACAGAAAAGGCAGCTGAATAATATACTGAGAGATACAATGTGTGAAGAAATGTCCTGCCACTCCCCAACTCCTGATCTTGGACTATGCAAACCTTTACTCATGGAAACGCTGCCATATAACGTAACACACCAAAGTGAAGGTGGGTCCAAAGCTAGGTTTGCACTACACACTGGAAATGTTGTACCTTGTATATGACCTCCATGGAATAAACACCCTGATCTACAAAAATATGCACACTCCCCTCATTTACACACTGTAACTACTGCAATCAACATTATTGCACGTATATATAATACCTTTATCCTATAAATATACTACTAGAATTTCTTACCTTGTTTCCCCAAAGAGTGTTTCGCAAATATTCCTTATTCAGGAACCACCATCTATACTTCCATGACAATGTGGCCAGTCTCATCTTTCACATTACTGGTCAGAATCAAATCACATACAGGGGGCATTTATAAACAGTGGTATACTGTACATGCAATTGTGAACATGGAGTTTGCAACATATTCATACAGTACAAGTTATTTGTGTTTTTCTTCTGTAAAGAATCCATCCAGAGAAATGGGGACCATCAGGTGCTTATATGAGAAAGAATATTGTTATCAATTGTAGTTGGATAAAACTGAACACATAATTGATTTAATCAACAAAACAGACATATTACTGAGGAAAAAAATGAACAAACAGGCTGCTTGCATCTAAAGACCAATTACGTGTTCAATAACGATTTACAGCAAGTATCCTACCAGTACAAATACACAATAATGTTGCAATTTTCACATAATGATCATTTTTATATTATTGATACAGGTTTCACAAAACAGAAATAGTCTTCATACTGTAGTAGCAGCAGGGCCGGAAACAGGAATCTCGGGGCCCGGTACACTGATGTCTCTGGGGGCCCCAGCTTCTCACCATCACCCTGATCCCGCACATCCCTCCCCTGCATGTGTGATATGTGAAGCATGAGAATGTTAACTGAAAGATATGCCAGCCTTAACATAAAGTAAAAAAACATACACTATGACTTACCACACTGTCTCTCTCTCACTGATGATGCAGGCTGTAGTTCTTGTCTGCCATCTCTTGCAAGGTCTTCCTTATGACAGTGCTGTGGATGCCTCAGGGGTACGGGGAATTATGTCAGCTGGCAGCCATCCTCAGCCCATCATCACAATCCTCGGTCCAGAAGCCCTCCATCACCTTCCTCTGCCACAGCCCATGTGACCTTCTGCCCCAACTCCCATCACCTTCCTCTGCCCCCAGCCTGTCACCTCATGACTCCAGCACCTTCTTCTGCCCCCACACCTTATGCAACCAGCCCCTTCCTCTGTCCCCAGCTACCTTCACCTTCTTCCCCACCACCCATCCTGTTCTCCTGCCCACTGCCCCTGTTCCTCTAACATCCCCTATCCCCTTCAAAACCAGCCTGCCTTATGGGCAGAGATGCATGGCGACGTGACCTATGACGTCATGCCGCCGCGTTGCTCATAAGGTCAGACGCACGGCAGTCACCTGGTCCCGGCCCGGGCTGCGGCTGAGCCACGGGGAGGAGCCCAACACTGCCCGGGCCAGGCTACAAGGAATAGAGCAGGGGCTTGGCGGTGGCGGCTATGGGACCCGCCGTCTTGAACAGTGAGTCCGTGGCCCTGTTATGTTCCCGTCCGGTCCTTGGGGCCCCTCTGGACCCTGGGGCCCAGTACGGGTGTAACCCTAGTCCCCCTCTGTCGCCGGGCCTGAGTAGCAGATGCGCCATAATGCATTATGTGACTGGTCAGAGCAGAGGTGAGAGCTTTAAACATTACTAAAATAATTATGATTATGAGAGTGGCATGGATCTAAATTTATTAACTCCTCGAAAAATGTAAGTGACTCCAGTATTATGCATTTTTTGGAGTGGAAGAGAGTCCACTTTTAGGGGTCAATCCAATTACCCATGAATACACTGCGAGTGCGAGTTAGCATGGCTAAAGTCACACTTTAGTGCAGCCTGAACTCGCTCAAAACTATTAACTGCACCATATGGCTGAGAGCGGGATGCAAGGGGTGCGAGATGCAGTACCGTTGCTGGCATTTAATGCGGTGGCAATGGTAACTCATACATTTCATGAGTAATTGGATTGACCCCTAAGCATTTTAACATCTCTAGCATCCTGCTCTTCCACACCCATGAGGCTACAAAATCTCTTATCCCTCCCACTTGGACTATTGCCTCCTTTTACTCGCTGGTCTTTCTCTCTCTTGACTCTATCCTCTTACATCTATCCTCAGTGCTGCAGCTTATCTTCCTATGCCATTGCTCTCATTTCACCTCTTCTATACTTTGATTCTTTCCCTGGCTGCCCTCCCCCTGTAGAATACAGTTTGAGCTCCCCACCTTAACAGTGAAAGCATTTCTTCACTCCATCTCTGACCTCATCTCATTCCACACCCACACTCAGTTTCTCCATTCTTCCTCTGACTCATACTTTGTCTTTGCACTGATTACCTCCTCACACACAATTCCATGATTTCTCTTGTGCTGCTCCTCTGCTCTGAAACTTACCCCCTTATCAGAGTTATACCCCTTTCACACAGAAAAGCAAATTACCGGGCAAAGTACTTTTGCCCGGTAATTTGCTGAATCCCGACAGCTGGCATCCTGATCGTAAGAGACCGGGCCCAGGTAAGTGTCAACCGTTTCGGGCTTCCGGGGTCTGGATTTGAACCGGCGGCTCTTCAACCGCCGGGATTTCATACTCATCCCCATAATACTATGCATTAGTATAAGTACAAATAATTTAGGTATGTACAACTATTACATTTCGGCATTTACATTTACCTTGTTAGTTGGAAAAGGTATAATTCTTGGCAAAAGTATTATGTAAAATAAATGGATTTTTTTTTACACATACTCAATTGAATAACATGCTTATTAGACAATCTCTTCTTTTTATTTAATTGTATTTCTTTGAAATCACACTATACTAGCACAAACCAATCCTCTTGACGAACGATATAAAAAATAGCAACTTAAAACAACCTTTTTAGCACCACTCTGCTAATGTGATTATTGTAATAGACCAACAACAGTGAATTGATCAATCTTGTTACTAGATTTCTGTGTCATCCTTACTGTAGTTTGTAACAAGTATGAGCTCTCCCCATGAACTAGCTAATGGGTTTACAAACAATGCCTGCTGCTTTGTATATGTGCAAAAGTAATGACATAATAATACTGTATCTTTCCACATTACCATTAGAGGAAATCTGGTTATGCCTATGACCTGGTGTTTAACATGCATTCAGCAGTAATACAGTATGTGTGCAAAGCCTTACAAACTGGTTTATAAGCTACTACTGTAAGTACATATAGATTAGGTTTGCATCTAAAGTATC
Source organism: Taudactylus pleione (assembly GCA_031769625.1). Lineage (NCBI taxonomy): Eukaryota > Metazoa > Chordata > Amphibia > Anura > Myobatrachidae > Taudactylus > Taudactylus pleione. The sequence goes on along the minus strand of JAUIMM010000052.1, from coordinate 37,743,278 downwards.
TTGTATTACTAACATGTCTTTCTCAGCTACTATAGAAGTTGCTAGAATTGATTTTGTATGCTGTTGGGCATAGCTGGGAATTTCTGTTTCACAAAGAAACCAAAGATGCCGGTTTCCCTTCTGCCCGCGGTGATTAGTTAAATCCACCGAGCTGTATTAACCAGAACACAGGATACAGCATCAGCACACACAGGAATCCAACTTCATGAAACACGCTACTTTTTATTTAAACTCAAGAGATGCATAAAATATATAGAATTTTGAGATTACATTCTGTTTATCAGATATAAAATGTATAACTCAATGGTGATCTTTTTATTAAATCTTTTCACCAATAACAATATCAAATGTATGCCATTCTGTTCATTATGACATCAAATTAAAGACTAAATGCAGAATATACTAACAGTAAAACGCGGTGAATCCCCATATGTATCAAGATCCGGAAAGCAGATTTTTCCGGAGCTTGTACCAAATTGTCAACGCCATCCATACAAAACATTGCCTATAAAAGCCTATAGTCTCCTTTCCGTACAAATCCCCAGATTTGTTCCCCCAAGACTTGCGCATGCGCAATAGGACTCCCGGGTCATATACCCAGAAGTCCTCACAACGCAAAGGACAGTTCTTATCGGAAAAGTTCTCCTTTGTGTAAATATTCACAATTATTCAAGATTTATGGCTTTAATAAATGCCGCTATGCATGCGATAAGTGTCAGGATGTATCGCAGAGAATATGCAATCGATGATACATCAAGCCACAATTCTTTACCATATATTAATATGTAATAAAAATATCACATTGCTATCTTATTTGCAATATAATATTTGTAGCCTCTTTGCTCTCCTGGCCCATAGTGTTGCGAAAATCTCAGGAGCTATACACGCTGGGACCTAGGTAAGATGGCAACCTACTATATGAACTATGCCAAGATGGCTACTACTTAGCTCTGGGAGTGACTTAAGCCTGCATGATGCAAAAAGGGGCAGAGCAAGTGATGAGTTCGACCTGGCAAGAAACAGAGGAGCAGAACCTTTAAAAGGGGCTGGTTTGGCGCCTTGCAGCGTTCCTGAGAAAGAGGAGAGGAAACGGAACCAGGAGGCTGACTGGGCGTTTGCAATCAGACCTGCCCTGGTGTGTGGCTGCCAGAATGCTACCACAGAAGAGCTAAGAGAAAGGACACTGAATTCCTATAGCGGCAGTGAGCGGTGCAAGGCACATCGACTGTGCAGAGAGTGGTGTAGAGCTGATGCTGACTCTTTAGGAGAGCCAGGCCAGTATCTACAAAGCACATGGTACCCACTGAAGATCAAGCTTGCAGCATTACTAGGCTGTTCTCATATATCTAATGCTGCATATCTGGGAGTGCAAATGTGCCTGTGGCTGTGTTTATCATTGTGGTCAGGTGTTCTTTGTGAGATATAAAGGCTTGGGTTGATTTGTTTGGAGCACAGTTGGTAGAATAATTACCATATTTCTAATAGTCTTATCCTGTAGAAATTGTATTGTGGTTCGTGGTGTTAAAGGATCTAATTGGAGTGGAGTGTGTATCGATTATAGTGGTGAGTTCCTTTGATTATCGGTGCTATTTCTTCGATCTTGTATTTTTTGTCTGTATTCTTTCATATTATACCTTCCATATCATGCATTATCGTTTTTACTTGAATTCTGGGCCTGATTTAGACCCGCTCGCGAGCGCTGAGCGCTCGCAAGCGGGTCGATGTTGGCCAAGTGCGCATGCGCACGATGGAGGCGGCTCCGTCGTGCGCATGCGCGAGACCCGAATAATGACGGCCAAGCCGACGTTATGGGTCTTTCACCAAAGGGGGCGTGCTGTCGATGGTGATTGACAGCACGTCCCCTTTGGTGGGCGTGCCGGGGGCGTGGCTGCCCAGACGGAGGCATTCCCATGGGAACGCCTACCGTCTGGGGCCGGCCCCACTGACATCACTAGTGATGTCAGTGGGAGTGCTTTTGGCTCTGATAGAGCCAAAGGCACTCCAGGGCTTGCGGAAGACGAGACCCTACCACAAGGGTCTCATCTTTTTGGCCGCTCGCTATAGCTGTGGGTGGTCACCCACAGCTATACGAGCGGCCGGGAGGCTGCTCTAAAAATGAAGGCCAGCCCTGATTCAGAGTGTGCGCTCTGTTAGAACGTCCGGCTCTGAATCAAGGCCTCTGTACCATTTATCGATGTCATTTTGTGATGATCCATCCTCAAAAGCTCATATTTTGTTTTCTTTATCAATAGTTTCTGATACTGTTACACATCGATCTTTGCCAATCTTTTCATGTTTTACTGTTTGTCCATTATTTAATTTATTATGTATTGTTGATATGATTCTACTTCGATTTCTTTTATTGTACCTATGCAATATCAAGTAGTTATATGCTTCTAGGAGTCTATATTTCCACAATCTTTGCTGTCAATATTTGTTCTGTTTAATAGTCAAAAGGTTGACACCATTCTCCACATATTTAAATATATTATAAATATACCGTGGTGGTTTTGGCAACAGATTTGGTAAGTGCAAAAGATCACTGGTGTTGGGGCAGAGGATTCCCGAATCGATCTCTGGTGTACAGAAGACCTGTTCGTGACCCCTGCGGCCTGTACAGATTCAGGGGGAGGCACTACCATAGCTGAACAGAGAAATGGTAAGTAGCGTGTTACGGTGTGGACATTGGGCGGGATGCATGACGCATTGCATTCGGGGTGTGATGCATCCCGCTGCTCTTTGCATACATGCCGGCATTAGCAATGCCGGTATGCATGACGAACACCGCAAAGGAACGCTCTCTCTGTAATAGCGTCCCTTTACGATGGAGGGACATCCGGGTCATTGACCCAGAAGCCCCTCTGGTGTCCTTCTGCGCATGTCGCCGCGGGGGGTGCTGGGAGGGAACCGATTGTATCGCTCTCACAGCACTCTCCCGATAGAAGCTCATGGGCAACCAAGTCTCAGAATGCATCTCACTCTGGGGCTTGGTGCATATGAGAAATGCAGTCAAACTTGCATTTTCGGGGTTTGACCGCATTTCTCCCTTTGATGCATCCCGTCCACTAATCCAATACGACCCTACCCGTAGGCATGTACAAAAGGGGTGTTACATAAAGTAGATTAGTACCTGGCACAGAAAAAAAAATAGATTTCTTAATAAAACATTGTTATAAAAAAATATTGTTTTACACAGGTACACCACCAATAGGGATGTAGTTAAAAAACCTAAGATCGGGATGCCAGCTGATGAAATCCTGGCAACAGAATCCTGAACTGCAGACTGAAGACCGGAGCTGGAATCCCGACATAAGTGGAGATGCCAACGCCAGGATCCCGAACGTAAGTACAGCTGGCTATTAGCCTCGGGGGGGGGGGGTTAGGTTTAGGCACCCCAGGGGGGGTTAGGGTTAGACTGCGGGAGGGGGGAGGTTAGGGTTAGGCTGCGGGAAGGGAAGTCAGGGACAGGCACCACTGGGGGGGGTTAGGTTTAGGCACTAAGGGGGGAGGGTTGGGTTAGAGAAAGGGAGGGTTAGGGGAGAGGGATAGCATACTTGCTTATCCCCTGTCGGGTCCTAAGCATCGGGATGCCGCTGTCTGTGTTTTGATAGCCTGCATCCCGAGTGCCAGGATTCCATACCCAACCACCACTAATATATCAACCATTAAAATTATATTTAATTTATATTTAATTTATGGGCCTATTGTTATTATAATGGTTGGTAACTGTTAGGGGGTGTTTTGTTTTCCCTCTCTCCTTGTTTATGCTTATTCTGCTTTGTTTTGTACACACAGGAAATTGCCAGTTTAAACCTAATATATCTGAAGCAAATATTCTATTTTTCATTATATATGTATTTTTCTATGTATATATATATATTAGGGATGAGCGGGTTCGGTTCCCTGAGAACCGAACCCACCCGAACTTCGGGGATCCGGGGCGATCCGAGCCCAAGCTCGGATCTCCCTGTCTGCCCCGGATCCCTCTCCCGAGGCAAAACCTCGAGATCTGCTGTCGGATCTCGAGGTTTTGCCTCGAGCGGCCATTTAAAAAAAAATGCCTTTGCCTTTAATGGGCAAAGTGCTGATTGGCTGACAGAGCCGTCTGTCACGGCTCTCAGCCAATCAGCATTATGGTGCTCATTTGCATGTAGCACGGACTCGTGAGATCCGTGCTACATGCATCTGTGTGATTGACAGTGACACAGAGCACAGATGGGTCAGTGAGACCCGTCTGTGCTGCTGTGTATTTCAATGACACAGATGCACGCACGGACCAGGAGATCCGTGCTACTTGCATCTGTGTCATTGACACAGAGCACTAACGGGTCCGTGAGACCCGTCTGTGCTGCTGTGGTAAATAAAAAAAAAAAAACCTGTGTAAAAAGAGAAAAAAATGGCGTCCTCCCCCCCAAAAAAAGAGCAACCAGCCCCGGGCATTAGTGACCCAGTGCTGGGTGTGCTTAAATACAGGGGACAAACGACATAGGGGTCCCCTGTACTTAAACACAACCAGCACCGGGCTAGTCAGAACCAGAGCTGGTTGCCAAAATACGGGGGACAAACGACGTAGGGGTCCCCCGTATTCTGCGCAACCAGCTCTGGGCTCTGATCCGGTCCTGGTTCTGGAAATACAGGGGAAAAAAATGAGTAGGGTTCCCCTGTATGTTCCAGAACCAGCACTGGACTTTTTCTAGCGGGGGGCTGATGCCACAGCCAGGGGAGCCCTTTCACCGGGCCCCCCAGCCGCAGCATCAGCCCTGACCGCTAGTCAGCCCAGGCCGGGGATCCCTGGAGAGCTGGGGACCCCCCCAATAAAGGGGTCACCCTCTCCAGGGCACCCCAGGCCCAGGCTGATAGCCCGGGGCTATCCCCGCCACCCCTGGTGGCGGTGGGTGGCGGGTTGATTGTGTGGTGTGGTGTAAATAAAGAATATCAAACATTGTCTTTACAAGTAGAACTGCAAGTCCCAGCAAGCCTGCCCCGCATGCTGGTACTTGGAGAACCACAAGTACCAGCATGCAGGGCATTAAGGGCCCACTAGTACCTGTAGTTCACCTGTAAAAAAATGTTTAAAAAAAACACAGGACACACACACCGTGACAGTATAAGTTTATTAAACATACATACACACACACACACACACACACACACATGTACACATACTCACCTATGTAACCCTGTAGCATCGGTCCACTTGTCCGGTAAAGTATCCATAGGGGACCTGTGAAAAAAAACATACTCACCATCTCCTATGCGAGGTTCTGTCCTCTTCGTTCCAAAGTAGGCATCCCCGGACTTGGCAAAAAAAAAAAAACGAAAACGCGATCCACGAACTTAGTACCGTTCTATAGAACGGTACTTCCCGAATGAGAGCTTAGCGGCGGGGTATCACCATGGAAACCCTGCTGCTAAGCGTTCATTGGCTGAGAGAGGCCATCTCCCGTCTCTCTCAGCCAATGAACGGCTCCCTCCATTGTAGTCAATGCTGGGAGCCGCAAGGTTATTAAAGTTTACCCTGCGGTTCCCACCATTGACTACAATGGAGGGAGCCGTTCATTGGCTGAGAGACGGGAGATGACCTCTCTCAGCCAATGAACGCTTAGCAGCGGGGTTTCCATGGTGATACCCCGCCGCTAAGCTCTCATTCGGGAAGTACCGTTCTATAGAACGGTACTAAGTTCGTGGATCGCGTTTTCGTTTTTTTTTTTTGCCAAGTCCGGGGATGCCTACTTTGGAACGAAGAGGACAGAACCTCGCATAGGAGATGGTGAGTATGTTTTTTTTCACAGGTCCCCTAGGGATACTTTACCGGACAAGTGGACCGATGCTACAGGTTACATAGGTGAGTATGTGTACATGTGTGTGTGTGTGTGTGTATGTTTAATAAACTTATACTGTCACGGTGTGTGTGTCCTGTGTTTTTTTAAACATTTTTTTTACAGGTGAACTACAGGTACTAGTGGGCCCTTAATGCCCTGCATGCTGGTACTTGTGGTTCTCCAAGTACCAGCATGCGGGGCAGGCTAGCTGGGACTTGCAGTTCTACTTGTAAAGACAATGTTTGATATTCTTTATTTACACCACACCACACAATCAACCCGCCACCCACCGCCACCAGGGGTGGCGGGGATAGCCCCGGGCTATCAGCCTGGGCCTGGGGTGCCCTGGAGAGGGTGACCCCTTTATTGGGGGGGTCCCCAGCTCTCCAGGGATCCCCGGCCTGGGCTGACTAGCGGTCAGGGTTGATGCTGCGGCTGGGGGGCCCGGTGAAAGGGCTCCCCTGGCTGTGGCATCAGCCCCCCGCTAGAAAAAGTCCAGTGCTGGTTCTGGAACATACAGGGGAACCCTACTCATTTTTTGTCCCCTATATTTCCAGAACCAGGACCGGATCAGAGCCCAGAGCTGGTTGCGCAGAATACAGGGGACCCCTACGTCGTTTGTCCCCCGTATTTTGGCAACCAGCGCTGGTTCTGACTAGCCCGGTGCTGGTTGTGCTTAAGTACAGGGGACCCCTACGTCGTTTGTCCCCTGTATTTAAGCACACCCAGCACTGGGTTACTAATGCCCGGGGCTGGTTGCTCTTTTTTGGGGGGGTGCACGCCATTTTTTTCTTTTTTTACACAGGTTTTTTTTTTTTTTTTTTACCACAGCAGCACAGACGGGTCTCACGGACCTGTCATTGCTCTGTGCCAATCACACAGATGCATGTAGCACGGATCTCCCGGGTTCGTGCTACATGCAAATGGGCACCATAACGCTGATTGGCTTCCTGTCTGCCACTGCAGTGCCACTCCTAGATGGGCCACGTGTTTGTGCCGCCCCCTTGTGTCGCTTAGCATAGTCATCCAGCTTCCTCGGTACAACCTTTTGGCCTAAAAACAATATTGTGAGGTGTGAGGTGTTCAGAATAGAGTGGAAATGAGTGGAAATTAATGTTATTGGGGTTATTAATAGCGTAGGAACAAAAAAAGGCCCATTTATGTGATTTTAGCGGGTTTTTTTTATTTTTTAAGAAAAAATCCAGATCCAAAACACAAAACCCAGAACCCAAAACACGGAAGGGTGGTTTTGGCAAAACCAATCCAGATCCAAAACACGAAGAAAGATCCAGATCCAAAACCAAAACACAAAACACGAAAAGTGTCCGGTGCACACCCCTAATATATATATATATATATATATATATAAATATATATACAATATAATATAGTATATATATATATATATATATATATATATATATAATGTATATGTGAACTCGCAGAGTGTTTAACCAGAATTATAAACCCTTTAAATCATTTGGATCATTTGGATAATAACATTGCAGACAAGATGTGATAAAGTAAAGTGTTTTTTTATATTCATCAAAGCAATCCTCAGTAAACAGTATTTAAACTTAACAATACTAGTTAAAATACAATATAAATGATACAAAGATGATAAGAGAGGGAGAGCAAGAGAAAGGGAGAGAGAAAACTGTATGGGAATGTGGATGCGTGGGGGTGGGATGGTGCTCTTGTCCAAACCTAATGGCACAAGGATAACCTCCATTTTGAAAACTCCCATAATACACTCCATTTTGAATGTAAGAAAGCTCACATTGAAGACTCCCATAATGCCATGTTCTGTAATACCAATATAATGCATCTAGTAATTCACATATCTATCCACACATCTCCTCAATACTATCTCATAAATATGCAAACTGGATATTGTCTGCAGATTGCTATACTATTTTCACACATCACAACTGTGTGATATCAAACATTACATTGTATTCCAGTATCTAATATAGCCATCTTATTCAATGGGGAAAGGGGAGGGGAGTATCACATGTAATGCCATTGTCTAACCCACATGATGGCAGCCATATTTAACAAAACTGCAGACTCCATCTTGGTATGTGGAGGTCATCCTTATTCCATTCAAAGCTGTTATTAATTCAACTTCCATGATATAACACATAATACACAATCCTATCCTAATACTGCCAGCATCCAGCAAGCATCTAAGACCATGCTATTGTACAAACCACATGGTGGATCATATGAATAAACTGCAGTCTCCACATGGTTCAATGGGGGAGGGGGAGGAGCACATGGACTTCTTTTCTTTACAAGCCTCATGCTGGCAGCCTGTCAGAGTTCAGCAGGGGATCGGCCGTCCCTTACCGTCCCGCCGGCTTCCTCTGACTTCCCAGGCAGTCGGGCGGCTGGTGCGGCGACGTGGGAGGTGCTGAGCATTCTCCCTGATGCTGGTGTCTCGGGCGGCCTGGTGCACGGGGATCGGAGTCCCTGTCATGGGCGCCGCCATGACACTTCCTTTTCTGACTGTCCTTCCTTCCCTGACAGTCTGGCCGGTCAGCTGACGCTGTGGACCAATCAGTGGGCTTCCAGGGGTATATATCCGGCTCCTGTGTATCAGGTAGTTGCCTGAACAACAATTGTCGCTGCTAGTGTTACTAGTGGTCTCTCGTTCCAGGTTCCCTTGCTTCCAGTGATCTATTCCTGTGTGCAGCTATATCGTTTATCTCACCAGTGCTTTACCACCTCAGCTTGTGTGCAGCTATATCGTCCATCTCACCAGTGCTTTACCACCTCAGCCTGTGTGTAGCTATATCGTCCATTTCACCAGTGCTTAACCACCTCAGCCTGTGTGCAGCTATATCATCAGTGCTTTACCACCTCAGCCTGTGTGCAGCTATATCATTCATCTCACCAGTGCTTTACCACCCCAGCCTGTGTGCAGCTATATCATTTATCTCATCAGTGCGTTACCACCTCGCCTGTGTGCAGTATACCTCCATTCCACCAGTGCTTACCACCTCCCCTGTGTGCAGTATATCTCCATTCCACCAGTGCGTTACCACCGCCGCCTGTGTGCAGTATACTATCCAATTCACCAGTGCTTTACCATCACAGCCTGAGTGTAGTTATATGTACCAAAATCTCCAGCGTTATAATCTCTGGCTGGCTCCAGTACTACTACCCACCTCGTTACTAGACTCTGTGGTCCCTACTTACGTGTTACAGTATTGCACCGTGGTGCACTCTTTTCTGACTGGCAACCCGGTAGAGTGTGTCCGCAGTGCACACTTCCTTGTACCTCAAGTACAGTGTCCCTACGTGCCCCTTACTGGCACTGACCCTTTGGGCCACGAGTGTTCGTCTCTCCTTTTTCCTGCAGGCTTTGGTCACCTAGTCAAAGGACTGCGACCTGCTTACGAGGTGCAGCTCAAGCCCATATCCCGATTGGTGGGGTCACTGGCGAACACCATCTCGTGGGTTAGATTCCGCACCTTTGACTAGGTCTCGCCAATGACCAAGACCCGTGGATGCGGAGGTCGTACATTCAGGCCCCTCGCCTCCGTTTCCTCCCGCAGCCTCAGGCCTCAGCTTCCAGAAAACCGCCTCCCAGCGTGACACAGCCATATTGACTGCAGACTCCATTACTCATGGTTATTACTTATAACAAACCTATTTGTACTATAAAATCCCAAGACTATGATAGTATATAACTTCACACTATTATCATAATGTGGCCAGTAATCCACAACTCTTATGGAACTACAATTACTATATGATTTCAACCTGAAATAAACACATTCCATAAACTACAATATTTCAACCAGATTCCATTATACAATATTTCAGAAAGTATAAACTATCAGTGTATAGTACTTATGGGCTTATTACAAGGTAATTGGCCACTACCAAATTACTGATTCCTTCATCACCAGCTGAAATATATATTCTACAGCAAAAAGCACCATCCCAACTCTAACTACAGCATATTACAAAACTGTAGCCTCCATTCAACACATGGCAGTGACAAAGACTACACTATAAATCGCTTTACCAAATCACTGCAAACTTGTTACATATTATCTTATCTTATTATCTTACCTTAACAATCCATTTTACTAACTACAGTAGACATTATTACACAATATCATAACCATGTAAGCCACAACCATATTTTTAACCAAAGCTATGTCCTTAGTAAGTTTCTATGTTATCAGATACTTATCCTCCAGGTAGGTAAGAGACCAGCTTCTCCATTGAGGAGGATTGGGTATTCATCCTCCCAGTCTGGGTGCCACAGTCTGAATGACCATGTCCTTCAGTTAGTATAATTGAGCTCTGGGGTCTCTTTGTGAACCCAACTCCTCCTTGAACACACCTTGATAGGTGTGTTCATAAGGGAATATCCTATTGGTCAATTGAAACCCCTTTCTTAGTGGGCTATTGTTTATTTATTTATTAACAGTTTCTTATATAGCGAGGATATTTCGTTGCGCTTTACAATTGGAAACATAAATAGAACAAAACTCGGTAATTACACACAGATATATAGGTAGGAAGGCCCTGCTCGTAAGCTTACAATGTTGTTCTAAGCCTTATTGTGTTGTGGCTGGCTATATGTAAACAAATGCTAATTGTATCTCTACTGTGCATTTACACTGTTGATATATACTCCTTAGTATACCACCGTGTGACCTGTGCATGCATTATCTGCTGAGCAATCCACCTGTGCCTTGCTGGAATTACTGTTTTAAATACCACTGCCTTTCTATATTGGGATTGCTGTGTTATGCTGCTGCTGCAATAATAGTGACTGTGTTTAACCATTGTTACTGCATTAAAGACTTTGGGCCTGATTCAGAGCCGTTCGCTATTTGCGGTCGTTCGTTCAAAAACAAGGGGTGGCTATTCAAATGATACGTTCGCAAATTGCAGTCTGTTCACACCTCTAAGTCTGAACGAGCGAGCAAAACATATGCTCGTTTATTTGTTAAAAATGCCCCCTGGCCGCTCGCACCATACGTCATGTCCGCTATTTATTAGATTAATCGAGTACATCGACCAGCGTATGAACTGCTCGCTATTCTTGTGGTTGGTTTTTGCTACCACAATCTTGCGAGCAGTTCTGGCAATAAAATAACCCAGTGACGTGGTCAATGACGCTGCTGTATTAATTATGCACACCCATAAAACGCCCGTTTTGACCTTTAAGCACGCCTGCGTTCGGATCTCCACTCCCCATTTTCAAGCACCTTCCCCTGTTACCACCCACATACGCCTCATTCTGTCACTCAAAATAGCAGGCATTCGCTATATTGCGAGCACATGAATTTCGGCCGCACTGACTGGTTCGTGCATGCGTATAACGATCCGTACGCATGCGCAGATGTGCGAACATCGCTCGGAACGAGTGTACTGCCGCTAGCGAGTGGCTCTGAATGAGGGCCTTTATTGCAGATCTGAGTGTTCTATTACTTGCATTTCACCTGTGGTTAAATACTGTGCTGCACTTCATTATTCCCTTGCTACTACCTGTTCCAGTGTACTAGACAAAACTAGTGTCAGTACTGCAGTTAACTGTGTTCTTGTCACATTAGTATTGCTTATTGACTACAGGTTGAGTCTCCCATATCCGTAATTCTATTATCCGAAATATTCCAAAAACCAAAGTTTTTTTTTGCAGCCGTGACGTCATGACGTGACCTGGCGTCATGACGTCACAGATTAATGACCAATCACTAGCAGTGTGGGCGTGGTCTATATGCCGCGCTCCCCCCACTGCAGCGCACGCCAGGCATTTCGTGACACCCGCCGGACTCCCTTGCAATACCTGATGGACCCTATTGCAGGACCCACCCCCGCCGCACATGCCGGGACTCACATGACACCTGCCAGACTTCACCCGACACCCGCCGGATCACTTGCAACATCCACCGGACACCCCCGCAGCACACACCAGGCCTCCTGTAACACTTGCCGGACCCCTCTGCTGCACACGCCAGGTCTCCTGTGACATCTCCCGGACCCCCCCTGCAAGGTATTCTGAAAACCGAAATTATCCAAAATCCGAAATGCTCCTGGTCCTGAGCATTTCGGATATGGGAGACTCAACCTGTACTAATCCATTTATTACCTAGTGATCTCCTGTCTGTTACATAAGCCCCTACTGTTCGGAGGTATAAGACTTGGCAGCCGCCTAACTACTGGTGTGTGTATCTAACACTAAGGGAACAGTGGGTGGCTGTTATAGGCAGAAGACCCTCCATAGAGGGACTCTAGGCATCTTATGCAATAGTGCAGGAGTTTCATAATAGATACAAAGGAGAAAATGAGTAGATTGTATTTGCTGGGGCACGCTTTGTTATGTATGTTAAATAAAATATAGCTTTTAATTAGAACCAACTCTGAATGAGAACCTAAATCTCCTAGAAGATTCACTGGAACATCTTGTGTAAGTAGAAGAGTGGTGAGTGGACTAATGGTTGGAGTGGTTTCATTTAGAAGTATGGGAATATTAGATAGTCCGATGTTATGTAGGATTGCCTTGATTATGATAAAAGTATAGTCACTAGTGATCAAGGATCATTTCATTGACAGGTCCTGACAATTGCTGTTTATGATTATCATTGAGCTATCTAAAGGTACAGTACTTTAATATTCATCCATTCCATTTTTATCATTGTATGTCTCCATCTCAACACACCCCAAGTTCAGTTTCTAGTAGACTATGGGCCTGATTCAGCAGTGGATGGAATTGCAAAGCCGCACAGGAGGCTTTGCAGTACCTTCCTGCTAAAATTCAAATACTGTAGGAGGCATCTGTTTGCAGCCTGGGATTACCATCGCAACCATCCTTACGAAGCCTGGAAGTCTACGTCCATGGATGAAGTCCATGGCCTTGTCCATCCTGAAAAACGGGGATGACACACCCCCATTTCCGGGAACGCTGGCCGTCGCCACCCCCGCTCTGCCACGCAAAAGCTTCTGCCTGTCAGACATGCACAGGCATAGTGGGGCCTGCATGCGCTCTCTCCTTGGTGTCATCCTTGACTCTGAACTGTCCTTTGTTCCCCATATTCAATCTGTCTCAAAATCATGTTATATACATTTAAAAAACATATCCAAAATTCGACCATATCTCACACAAGACACTGCAAAAACTCTAATCCATGCACTTATTATTTCCCGCATTGACTATTGCAATAGCCTCCTTACTGGTCTTCCCAGAAACAGGCTATCACCATTACAATCCATTATGAATGCAGCTGCAAGGCTTATCTTCCTTGCGAAACGTTCTTCTTCTGCTGCCCCGCTCTGTCAGTCCCTCCATTGGTTGCCGGTTTTCTACCGTATTCAATACAAAATACTTTCACTTACACATAAGGCTATTAACCAAACCATACCAACATACATCTCTTCACTCATCTCAAAATATCTCCCAACCCGACCTCTCCGCTCAGCACAAGATCTGCGTCTCTCATCCCCGTGCATTACTTGCTCCCATTCACGGTTACAGGACTTTCTTCATGCTGCACCCACTCTATGGAATAACCTACCTCACACAATAAGACTTTCCTCTAGTCTCCAATCCTTCAAGCGTTCCATGAAAACTCACCTCTTCAGGCAAGCTTATCAGATTCCAGAACCTCCCACATAACCTTCATAGCTTCCATATCTAATTACATCCCTTTTTACAGTCCACACACAATCTCACACATCGTCTTTCTCTCACATCCTCATGACATTTGGTCGACATTCCTGTGTGACTGGATCATGCAGCCAACCAAGAAACTGTGCATTCTGGCTGGACCAAAATGCAATATATAGCACCTATCCTTGTGTATCAATGCCTATTTCCCTATAGATTGTAAGCTTGCGAGCAGGGCCTTCCTACCTATATATCTGTCTGTTATTATCCAGTTTTGTTCTATTAATGCTTACAATTGTAAAGCGCAACGGAATATGCTGCGCTATATAAGAAACTGTTAATAAATAAATAAATAGTTTGGGGGCAGTAAACCCAAATATCGTGCCCAGGATCGCGCTGTGTACACTGCAGTGTTTCACGCGTTATTCCCGTGTTAAACCCTGTAAGTTACCTGGGTTGGATTGCCGGGTCACTTGACCCAGCAATCCAACCCTTTCCCCTTTTACACCAAGGAGCTACCCGGGTTAACCCTACAATAACCTGGGATTTAGCTCTGGTGTAAAAGGGGTATTGATAGCAAAAGGTGCCTCATACAGAACAGAAAATGTAATTGTATATTTTGCAAGGTACTATGGGGAGCACAGGACCCATTCTGTGAGTGTGCAGAATGGGTCCTGCGTAATCACATGCAGCTCCTTCGATGCCTCTGTCTGATTGAAAGGCAGAAGCATTTAAGGGGCACTATGGTGGTGGAGTCAGGGCGTGTCTGCCCCATTTTCTGGGAGTGGAAAGGCCAGGAACTGCATCGACAGATGCAGTTTCCTGACATCGCAAGCTGGCCAGCCTGAGTAAGCTGAGAATAATTCAGCTGGCTGGAGGCCCGGCGCCATCCACCATCGAGACCATCGACCACTGATGGTCGCGATGGTGAACTCAGCCTATGACCTCGGTTGCAGTGCTGGGATTGCAAATGCAGCAGGGGATGTCATACACCTCCTGCTGCATTTGCCTGCGTGCAGCTTTGCAATTCCATCCAATGCTGAAACCCTCCCTATATGCGTAAGTAATCCACCACTTTCATTGTTCTTCTGGACATGGCATGTTCCTAATTTTAATCAATGACTGTACCATTATTGGTTTTCATATACTGTATGCTTAAAAATGGAGGGCAAAGGACTTAGCATAGGCCTATAATCATTATCCCCCATTAGAGAACTTGAGTGTAAACGCAGGGCCGGCTCTAGGGTTGTGAGCACCCTGTGCCGGCTCTTATTTACAGCTTAAAGGGACTGTTATGGGGTTAACATGGCCCCGTCTTATGCAAATTTATTTATGTATTGTTTTGAAAAAATGCATATTATGGCTGATCTGCATTTTTCACACTTTGTTTCATTTTACATGAGGTTTATTGATGAAAGTTTCATGCTGTGGACTGGAGGCGAGAGGTCTCTTAAGGAGTTTGTAAAGGGCTTGAGCTGGTTGCCGGGATCTATTAGGTTTACCTACACATATAGTGCAGAAAAAATTGATTACCTAGATGTCTGTGTGAGGGTTAATTATGATCGGCTTTCAACTGAAATCTTTAAGAAACCCACCGACAAGAATATGCTTCTGGAAGCAACAAGTTTTTATCCATTACCCCTTAAAAAGGGTTTACCCTACTACCAACTTGTTACAGTAGTGCATATTAGTTCTGATGAGCGCTGTCTTCCTGAGGCATAGGAAAATATGGGCAATAAATATATAGAGAGGGGTTACCCTCCAGGAGAAGTCAAGAATGCAATCATGAGGTGTTTGTCATTAAAGAGAGATGATCTTCTCAATCCATCTTCCAAAAGTGATGACAGAGACATGCGACTAGTTTTTGCCAGCACTTTTTCTATTACCTCAGGGTTAATTAAAAAAAACATATGACATCATTGACACATAGTCCAAACAGACCCGATTTTGAAGGACGTGTGTAAGAATGCACCATTATTTTGTTACAAAATGGCCAATAATGTGAGAGAGATGATTTCACGCTCTGATATTGGTTCAAGAAATAATTTCACCATGAATTGGTTGACAGGAGTGCATGTTGATTTATAAGCTTGGAACCATGGTTCCCCATGGACTAAATGAAGAATTTACATTTGCACCATATATGGGTGATTAGGAGATTAAGGGTGAGAGTTTAGAAAAGTGAGAGTTTCTGAAATTTTTTAAACTTTGCCAATGTAATAAAGGCCAAAAATAAAGTAACAGAGTGAACTTGCATGTTTTTTTAGACTTAAAAAACTCTCACGATTTAAAATCTCATTCAGGTGTTTTCCCATTTTGAAGATAAAACAACCAATGTGAGAGTTTACTGCTAAACTCTCACAGTATCTAAACTCTCACCCTATTACATTTGGCCCTATATGTGTAATCTTTAGTTGATCCCCAATACTGGTTCATTCCTTTAGGGTTTATATTCATGCATATATCTATTGTGATAATGTGCACCCACTGGGGTTTGTTCCCCATCTTTAACTGGATGTTTTCAGCTTCATGCCAGTACCTGGCAGATGCTTGCTATTTTCCTGTTGCGCTTGGTTCCTAATCTTATTTATTTTATGGGTTTTTTTTCTGTGGGTGTGGCCTTATTTGTTATATTGGGTGGCTTCAGTTAGGTAAATATTATGATTTACCGGTGTTTGAGGCATGTAATTTCATACTATAGACTCTTTTCACATCTTTCAGTGGGTTTATTATTATTTGTTTATTTATGGGTGTCTGTGTGGTGTCCGTTGTCATCATTTCCGGCACTCATGCCTTTGCTTGTGAGTGGCTGGGTCACATTGGTTCCACATTGATGCCATTTCCGGCGTGACGGGCGGTCCCCGTGTGTATCATGCTGCACTCGGGAGGCTAGGTTCTCGGTGGTGGATTGGTGCGACTGATGGCATGTCACAGGTGAGTTTCCTCATGTGTTGATCAATGGGGTAATTAACATATGCAAAGTACAGTACTATTTTGCGGTTCACTGACGAAGGTGGCAAGAAACAGCTGTCGGGACCAGTCAGGTTTTGAGCATGGCTCCCTGAGCCCATTGAAGGCTATTCATTATGGATATCATGTGCTGAGTATTGAATTATACCTTTTTTTTACTATGGCTTGTTTTGGATTCAGTATGATATACTGAATGGCCGGCAGTTCAAATCCCGACAGCGGCATCCCGGCATCACTGAAAATCCTGATCGTCCCCAGGTAAGTATTCTCTAACCTATTCTACTCCCTAACCCTAACCCTCCTTTAGAGGTGCCTAACCCTAACCTCCCCCCTAAGTGCCTAACCCTAGTCCCCCCTCTAAGTGCCTAAACCTAACCCCCCTTCCCCACTGCCTAAACCTAAGTCCTTCGGGGAGTGCCTAACCCTAACTCCCCCTTCCCCTAGCCCAAACCTAACCTCCCGGGGGCTTGCTTAACCCTAAGTCCCCCCGAGAACCCTAAACCTAACCCTCCCCCCCGCGGCTGTCCGCGCCCGTCACCCAGCTTACCTTCGATCGGTATGCCAGGTGTCGGGCTCCCGGCGTAGGGAAAATGACAGGCATCGGGATTTCGACGCCTGTCATTTAACCCTTGCCGGGATTATACAGTTGTGTAGCCGGTGGTCGGGATTCCATCCATCGGCCTCCTGACTGTGGCCCTCATTCAGAGCCGTACGCTCTGAGCAGAGCGCACGCTCTGAATGAGGGCCGGGCTCCATTTTCATGGAGCGTCCTCCTGGACGCTCGTATAGCTGTGGGTCACCACCCACAGGCTATACGAGCGTGCATTGTGATGGTCGCGATGGTCGAGACCATCGCGACCATCGAATTTGCGAGCCGGAGCCTGCGGTTGAGGTTTTCAACCGCAAGCTCCGGAGTGATTTTGGCTCTATCAGAGCCAAAATCACTCCCACTGACATCACTAGTGATGTCAGTGGGCCGGCTTCTGACGGGAGGCGTTCCCTTAGGAACGCCCCCGTCAGGGAGGCACGCCCCCGGCACGCCCACCAAAGGGGGCGTGCTGTCAATCAACATTGACAGCACGCCCCCTTTGATCGGACACAACGAGCGAAGGACTTTCCTTCGCTCGTCGCGTCTGGCGCATGCGCACGACGGAGCTCCCTCCGTCGTGCGCATGCTCAGTCCATAACATCGACCCACTTGCGAGCGGACAGCCGCTCGCGAGTGGGTCTGAATCAGGCCCTGTTTCCCTTTGTTTTAACCCTGATACTATTCATTAAAAAGCATTCATTTTTCTAAATGGTGTGCTGGATTTTGTCCTCATTGGACTTGCTGCTACAAATTATATTGTCCTAGCACCAGAAATCTGGATTAATTGAAGTGGTGTGTGCGACCTACTTTGCTATATATATATATATATATATATATATATATATTATTTTTTTTTCCTCTTCAGGGTCCATAGGTTCCACAGGGAGATCTTGGCGTGTAGGTGATGCAGAGTCATCTGGGCACCTTACACAGGATGCGCTTGGGTCTCCCTCTATACCCCGCCCCCGGGCCAGAGGCGCCTCAGTTTCGTTGGGTGCCCGGCCGGAACTGGGTCACTGCTACATGGGAGAGGGGGCTGATTAACAGCCCCTGAAGAGTTTGTTATTTTTTTAAACAGATTTGCTTCGAGTGCGGACAGTGCAGATAGTCCAGGGGATGTCCGCGCTGCCCCTCCATTACCCGCCGGAGCCGAGATGCCAGTGCGGATCCAGGGATTTTGGTGGGCCTCAGGGGTCTTGGCTAGCAGGGACCCCGAGGGATCCCTGGACTGCGGCCAGGCGCTATGGGGACCAAAGTAAGTGACGGGTCACCACTGTGGTGACCCGCTGAGATGCAGTCCTTTCCTGTGGATGACAGAATGTAGAGCCAGACACTGAGTCCTGTGCTTCCACTAGGCCACCAGGGACAGCGGGCTGGATTGATGCGGTAAATGGTCCAGAGTTCTCGGGTGTTGAACGCTGGCCAGGGAGGCAGCCTTTCCTGTTCAACATCCGGCTCCTCCCTGCTGCACAGCGTGCCTTTCCACTGTGGTTTGGCTGGTCTGTGGCAGCTCTCCTCCTTCGTATCCGCCTCCTCAGAGATCTCCAGTGGCCATTTTCTCCTTGTCCGTGTCACAGATCACAGATCACACAGGCGGTACGGAGCCCGGGTCCCACTACATACCTCTCCTCCAGGTGGTCAGTGTATGTAGCACTATTTCCTACCAGATGCTGGGTCTGCGTAGTTGATTGGTAGTGCCATTAAGTGCAGGTGTTGTTTATTCTGCATGGTATGTGACTTTATGCTAGTGCTGCCTGTCTGAGTTTCTTTTTCCTCTGTCAGCCATTTTACTTTCCCTGTGTCTTTTTTCTCACTGAGCTCTAATACGAGTGTTGTCAGGATGCATCATGAGCCTCACAGTTTATTGTCCTGTGTGGTGGGTCACATACAGTATACTAATATCCTTTCCACCATTTTTGGTAGTGATATGCCAAATTTGGCTCCTGACCTGCTGTCATGTAAAAAGTGTGCAGCGGGATTAAGTGTAGGAGACATGGTCCAATTACTTCAGCTCACCAGTGTTTTCTCAGGTTTACTGTACTACAACAACATTTCCAGTTTCGGGCTCTACCGTTTGGCCTCTCTACTGCACCCTCGGGTGTTTACCAATATTACTGCGGTAATGGCAGCCCATCTGCGGCTGCAGGGGGTCCGCCTGTTACCATACCTTGATGACCTCTTATTGTTGGCAGGGACTCCAGAGGTTTTTCACCACCACCTACAGCTGACAATATCTGTGCTACAGATGCATGGGTGGCTGATCAATTGGAGGAAGTCCTCCTTGACTCCGTCCCAGAGGATGCTCCATCTGGAAGCTCTGTTGAATTCACAACAGCAGCGGATCTTTCTGACTGTGGAAAAGATCTCCACTTTTCACTTTGCAGACACGAGTATGCAGATGCATCCACAGTCGCCGAGTGTCCATCCACTTGGCAATGCAGTTACTGGGATCCATGGTATCGACTTTCGACATGGTGGAATATGCCCAGCTTCATTCTTGGCCTCTACAGAAATTGATCCTCTCCAGGTGGGATGAATTACCCCATTGGATAAAGGCATAAGTGATGGTGCTCTCTCCAGAGGTGCGTCTGTCCTCGGCTTGGTGGCTGCAGACAGACCACCTCACCAGGGGCCACCCCTTTTGGATTCTGGACTGGGTCCTCCAGACAACGGATGCCAGTCTCCGGGGTTTGGGGCACAGTGACAGGTCCACACTCCTTTCAGGGGAGTTGGACAGCAGGGGTGTCTGCCCTGCCAATCAATATATTGGAACTTCAGGTGGTCTTCAGGGCCCTGCAAAAGGCCAGACATACTTTACGGAAAGCCTGTGCAAGTTCAGTCAGACAACGCCACCACCGTGGCTTACATCATCCATCAAGGAGGAACTTGAAGTCAGGAAGCAATGACAGAGGTGTCACGCATTCTGATATGGGCGGAAGGTCATCTCCCAGCAATATCAGCAGTGTTCATTCCAGGAGTTCTCAATTGGGAAGCGGACTTCCTCAGCCATCACAACATGCATCCCGGGGAATGGTCTCTTCACCAAGAAGTCATTCAGCTTTAAGGGGACAAGTGGGGCCTTCTGGACGTGGACCTCATGGCCTCCAGACACAATCACAAACTGCCAGTGTACGGGAACAGGACAAGAGAATCCAAGGATCTCTTGGTAGACGCTCTGTCAGTCAAGTGGGCCTTCCAGTTTGCGTACCTGTTCCCTCCAATCTACCTTCTTCCTCGAGAACTTTGGAAGTTCAAACAAATAGGAGGCACTGTCCTCCTGGTGGCTCCAGCATCACCCAGACATCACTGGTACTCAGATCCTCAGAGTCTCTCCATCGACACTCCATTGCTTTTACCTCAATGTCCGGACCTTGCCTTCGCCCAGACATGGGTCATCTGTCTTTGATGGTGTGGCTCTTGAGACATCCCTCCTAAGGTCCAAGGGTTTTTCCTGCTCTGTGGTTAACACCATTCTCAGAGCACAGAAATCTGCCTTTGCCAGGATTTACGACAGGGTGTGGCATACCTACTTTGAATGGTGTTGTCCCAGAGGTTACGATCCCCAGGTGTTTTGGATATCCAGAGTTTTGACTTTCCTGTAGGCGGGTTTGGATCTTGGTCTCCGCCTTGCCTCGCTGAAGGTGCATCTATCTGCCCTTTCAGTGTGGTTCCAGCAAAGGATTGCTCCTCTTCCTGATATCCACACTTTACTACAGAGTGTCCTTCGCATTCAGCCTCCCTTTGTCCCTCCTGTGGTTCCTTGGGATTTGGCTGTGGTCCTTAAGGCCCTCCAGGGCCCTCCATTTGAACCCGTGGACTCGGTGTATCTCAAATGGCTTACAGATAAGACAGTTTTTCTTCTGGCTATTGCATCTGCCAGATAAGTGTCAGATTTGGGGGCTCTCTCTTGCCATTCCCCATTTCTAGTTTTTGACCAGGACAGGACGGTGCTTTGGAATCGTCCTGGGTTCCTTCCTAAAGTGATTTCTAGTTTTTACATTAATGAGGAAATGATTGTAGCGGCCTTTAATTCCCCAGACCTCTCGGCAGGTGAAGCCTCATTGGATGTGGTATGTGCCCTAAGGATTTATGTGGACCGTACCATTCCCTTCGGAAGTCAGATTCCTTGTTGGTCCTCTACGAATTCCACAAGAAGGGATGGCCAGCCAATACGCAAACTTTGGCTAGGTGGCTTCACATGACAATCTCTGAGGCTTACACTCATGAGGGCCGTCCAGTGTTGCCCTCTGTTACTTCTCATTGTACTCGGTCTGTGGCCTCTGCTGTTCAGCTGTGTAAGGTGGCCACATAGTGTTCTGCCCAAACCTTTCTGAGGTATTATGCATTTGATACCTTTGTCTCTCAGGATGCTTCCTTTGGGTGGTGGATTCTCCTTTCTGCACAGGAGTGTCCCCACCCTTAAAGGGACTGCTTTGGGACATCCCCAAGGTCTCCCTGTGGAGCCTATGGACCTTGAAGAGGAAAATGAGAGATATGGTAAGAACTTACCTTTGTTATCTCTCTTTTCTCGAAGTCCATAGAGCACCCACCCTGACGCACCTGTGCTTCAGCTGGGCTTCACTCTGGTCACTGGTTTTCTGTCTCCTTCTTTGTGAGAATGTGATTCTTGAGTGTTCCAGACTGTCTTCTCTCTCTTTCATCCTCCTCCGGCCTTTGGCTTGCTATGAAATTGAGGTGCCTCTGGCCCGGGGGCAGGGTATAGAGGGAGACCCAAGTGCATGCTGGGAAGAAAAATGTACTGCGTATGGCGCCCGGTTGACTCTGCATCACCTATACCCCAAGGTCACCCTGTGGACCCTATGGACTTCGAGGAAAGAGAGATAACAAAGGTAAGTTCTTACCATATCTCTCATTTTATATATATATATATATATATATATATAATCTCTCTCTCTATCTATCTATCTATCTATCTATCTATATATATATATATATTTGTATATATTAGACTACACACAAATACATGTACACAGAATATAAATTATCATTTTGATGGTAATGTCAGTATAAAGGCTAGCTATCTAAATATGTAAACCTCAAGACATCTTATAAAGAAGGTCCATGAGGCCAAGTAATAACAATTGTCAATTATCTATTCTGACTACAGCCCCGATTTAACTTTAGATATTTGGATAGACAGCCTTTACACTGTCATTACTAGTGCAAACATAGTATATATGTCTTCTGTATGTTTGTATGTGCCGCTCAATGTCTGCATGTTCTGTATTGTTTTCACCCACCTATATCTGTATGTTTTGTACAAAGCTCCCCACTCTTGTCTATATGTTCTGTATTATGTTACCCCCACCTATATGTGTTGTATTGCGTTCCCACACCTTCTCATCTATATGACCTGAATTGTGCTCCCAGAGGCTATTCAGATGGGGGAAGGGATATACAGATGGGAAGCATAATACAGTACAGATGGAGTATCCCTTCCCCCTCTGAAATGCCTAATGGATTTTGCCATTAATGTATCTCCCATGTATTGATAGTAATGTGCTTCCCCCTCTGTATTCCCATTAGTGTACCCCCCTCCTTCTGTATTTACAGATTTGTGGCCCCCTCTGTGTTCCCAGCAGTATACCACCCCTCTGTGTTCCCACTTCCAGCAATGTGCACCCCCCCTCTGTGTTCTCAGCAGTGTGCCCCCCATGTTCCCATCAGTGTGTTTCCAGCAGTATGCCCCCTCAGTGTTCCCAGCAGTGTGCCCCCCTCAGTGTTCCCAGCAGTGTGCCCCCTTCTCAGTGTTCCCAGCAGTGTGCTTCCCTCAGTTTTCCCAGCAATATGCCTCCCCTCTCTGCTTCCAGCAGTGTGCCCCCCCTCTGTGCTCTGTGTAATTACTATAATATGCCTCCCCGACCCCTCCCCCCCTAATGTACTTCACAAACCTTCTTCGGTTCTCTGTCTGTTCCTCGCGGCTGTCAGGCTCCTCCTCCTCCACTCTCACTCTAGTATCCAGCCATGCAGGTCTCTCTCCTTCCTCCACTGACAGCGCGGTATTAGTTAGCAATGTCACGATGTGATGCCATCACATCCGCAACATTACTTAGGATCATTAGGGGGAATTAGGGAAATCGAGGACAGGTGATCTGGGCGCACCGCTCGGAAGTTATTCTATGTGGCGGACGCCCGTCGCCCGGACCTGGCATCACATTGCAGCAGAAGATCATAGGCTGGAGTGGCACAAACTACTGTACACCACCCTCCCTACAGCTCTGAGAGGTGGGCAGGGGTGGGGAGAGGAGACCCCCGCCCCACCTCTCTATTCCACCAGAACCGCCTCCTCTTCCTTACGGCCCACGACCGGCAGCAGCGTACTATAACATACCTCCCAACATTTAGGGTGCCCGGGGGCACGCCAGAAAAGGGGGTGGGGCTTCTGAAAAGGCATCTATTGAAAATGGGGCGGAGCCTCACAGCTTCCCCCATTTACGTCACTATGGGGGCATACCCCAGCACTCTCTGAGATGCTGGGCAGCGCCCAGGCTCTCTGTACACAAGTGAACAGATGCCGCACGGCATCTGTTCTCCTCCTGCTCACCCACTGCTCTGCCCAACTTCCCCCACAATGCGGGACACTGCGGCCCGCGGGTGGGACAGCGAGACTGTCCCGCTGAAAGCGGGACAGTTGGGTTGTATACTATAATGAATCTGTCTGACTCATTGTTAGTACTGATAATGCTGCCAGCTGCAGGCCTTTTATTGTTGCGGGCACCGGTGAACTGCTGGTAGACTATAGCACAACAGTGGATGAAGTCCGAACAGGGGATGGAGTGACAGTGAATCATGACGAAGCCTTCATCACCATGGTGCTTTATTCAGCCGCATACCCTAGGTGGCCGCCTAGGATTCCTAGCGGTAACTTGCCAAGGAGATAGACACTACATTGAAAGAGAAAATTAATTTGTAGGCAAAACCAACCTGGTTTTGCCTTTAAACTAAGTACTGTTTTAAATCTATTGATTATCTCCCAGAATCATGACATCTACTACAAAGCTTTTACATTTGTCTTATACTCTGATTAAGCTGCAATAGTATAATATTACATTAGCAACAAAGCTATTATTACTCTAGTCAGTGATTCCACCAGAACTGCAACAAATCCTACTTGATTTTCTTTGAAAAAAAAAGAAAAAGTGAAGTATGCTTGCTCTGATTTATGTAGTGAGTACCTGTATGTGAGAGGTGGGCGTGATGGCCTATTTTCATATTCCTTGTATAGCTCATCACAGTGGGATACTGATTTCCCATTCTCACTGTGTTTACAGGGAGTGTCATTTCATAGCAACATTTCATAGTGCTGATTGCATAGTTAATTAGAAACATCTGTAGCTGCTCATTTGCTATTTTATTTTAAATATAGTGCAAGTATCTTTAGCTTCTGTCAATCATATTCCAGAAACCTATTCTCTTTGACAAAATTCACTGATATATTGTAGTTAAATACATTCATTATTTCTAATTCAAGACTATTAAACCTTTTACAGTGATTAGATGGTAGCAAGCACCTTCATTAATATAACAAATAGTAACACAGAAAAAGATACACAGTTGTATTCCCTAGCAAGGTACGACTATGCAGTAATGCTGTAGTTTGTAAGGGGCAGAATTAATTATATGTAGGTTGTGTTGCTCAGTCTCTTCTACCCGGTAAACTGCACAGGGCTATTCAATAAGCGACATACATGGCTTTAGGTAGCTGCCTAGGACGCAGGGATTGGGGAGGTTGCCACTGAGGCTGATCAGTATCTCCATGTCTTTAAAGGAGACATACTTCATCAGTATGGGAGAGAATTCACACCATTTCCATAAGTAGACAAATGCCCGCCCTCCCCAGCCCTTGAAGGTGCAGAAGCCATCTCTGAGCCCCATTCTGCTTCACAGGTGTCTGTAGTAAGTTCTTCTTCTTGTGAAGTCACTGGCCACCTGCAATTCTGTGCTGGGAGATCATATGATGGAGTTCCTTGGAATTAAACTACTAATTGGCAGCACCTAGGGGGGCTGAGGGGTATGGAGGCTTGCAGCAGAGCAGCTCCTCCACCACAAGAGAGCGTGCATCTGCTGACTGGTTGCTGAACAGAAACAACCTTGCACCCTCGATGCCAATGAGTAGCCCAAAACCTGCAGATATCGCTGGTTTCTGCTCACACGCAAACATGAGCTATTGAGGTTGCTTGGGGACTGGAGTAAAAAAACACTGCCCTTAGGCCAATGAATGTATCTAGAAAAAGTAGGGCTACATGCCAGTAAATTGTTGCATTACAACATGCAAATGAGGCAGGTCCAGATTAATAAGGGAAGGTAGAACTGCATCTCCAGGCCCCCTCCCCCCAAGAAAATAGGCCCACAGTATACACTGCAGGTTGCCACCTGCCCGCGACTATTAATCCTGGGTGGACAGCGCAGCTTGACTGCCTTAGCATCTTTAGAATGTTGCTCGGGAGGCGGTGGTACTAGCAGTGATGCTTGGTTGGTTTAGACAGCTAGTCTGCAGCACTACGATTGCACAGGACAGGTGTATTCCCTGCATAGCACACTGCAACCACTGCAGTTATTGTAAGGCACCCAGACATGACCAGTCCATTCTATTTTGAAGTCGATGCTTAATTCAACCTGGTTTCAGAAACTGAAAGGATGACACTTTGTCACACTTTAAGTAAGGAAGATAAGGATTCCACCACTACTGATCCTCGGCTTATCATCAATCCATTAAGTATTGCAGTCACCAAATTCGAAGATGCTCCTTTTTGTATCCTGAAGAAAATGCTGTCGCATTGAAACGTCAATCTGCTTGACCTGCGGTCTGTGTGTTTCATTTATTAGTCGCCCTGAGTGCCGCCCACAGTGACTGTTTATATATATATATATATATATATATATATAAATTTAGATTGTTGACCATACTTTAAATCTGTCATTGGTCATATCCAGTAAAATAAAAGTGAGTTTCTGCCTTACCGGCTGGTGGCTCACTGCGTCTGGGGAAAGGGAATTCTTTACCTCTTTGCCTAGGGAATAATATCAGCACTATTCAAGATTAGGGGCCTGATTCAGACCCGCTCGCGAGCGGCTGTCCGCTCGCAAGTGGGTCGATGGCCTGCACTGAGCATGCACACGACGGAGGGAGCTCCGTCGTGCGCATGCGCCAGACGCGACGAGCGAAGGACTTTCCTTCGCTCGTTGTGTCTGATCAAAGGGGGCGTGCTGTCGATGTTGATTGACAGCACGCCCCCTTTGGTGGGCGTGCCGGGGGCGTGCCTCCCTGACGGGGGCGTTCCCAAGGGAACGCCTACCGTCAGAAGCTGGCCTCTAGTGATGTCAGTGGGAGTGATTTTAGCTCTGATAGAGCCAAAATCACTCCGGGCCTTGCGGTTGAAAACCTCAACCGCAGGCTCCGGCTCGCAGTTTCGATGGTCGCGATGGTCACGACCATTGCGGCCATCAAACTGCACGCTCGTATAGGCTGTGGGTGGTGACCCACAGCTATACGAGCGTCCAGGAGGACGCTCCATTTTTATGGAGGGCGGCCCTCATTCAGAGCGTGCGCTCTGCTCAGAGCGTACGGCTCTGAATGAGGGCCTAGGTCCCAATTGGAAGAAAAGTGATCCACTCCCCGAACAGAAATCCACTGGCATTATCAACTTGAATGATCACAAAATTACACTTACCTTACAGGGTATTACATGCAATGACAGAGAGCAGGGAGAGGTGGTCAGCCTGCAGTTATTCCTCTTGAAAGTTCGTGCTCTGCAGCAATAGGATGCACAGACCCTGTCCTTCTACAGCTATCTGTGCATGGCCCTTCCTCCACCTCACTGACAACAGCAGCATGGCTGCAACAGGAGGGGACAACTCAGCGGAAGACAGCCCCAATAGCTAAATTAGGATATGGAGGGGAGGATGGGTTGGTGGATATAGGTTATGGTACAAAGAATAAAGGGGAGGTAAAGGGTTAATTAATGAGGTTAATTGGGATTAAAACATTTTTTAATGAGAGTGAGGGATGTAATTAGGGATTTCATTATCTCTGTAATATATGGTGGTCACTAATGCTGCCTGTAGTATATGGTGGTCACTAATACTCCTTGTATTATATGGCAGTTACTAATGCTCTCTGTAGAATATGGCGATAACTAATGCTGTCTGTATTTTATGGTGGTCACTAATGTTGTCTGTATTATATGGCAAAGAAAATTTGTAATGCCGCGCTACTGAAACAAAGTATAACAATAAATAACAGCTCACTAAGAAAAAATAACAATATAGCAACTTTGTAGAGGAGCGATTGTTAATATGAATAACGTATCTAATTATGTGTAGCGCAATCCCTGTGAAAAAACAAGGGTTTTTAATATTCAATGGTTATAAAACTCTTTTGCACGATTAGGTAGTTTCTGAGTGCGTGTGCTGTGAGTTCCAAGTTTGCCAGTTCTAAGGCTGTCACAGGATGGTTTGCAGGTGGGTCTGACTAACTAGCCCTGTCTCTGCCTACCTTCCGTGTTGATCTTCACTGCCGCTGGCTGGTCCCCTCCATACTTGCTTGTTTTCGTCCGCTGGTGCACACAATATGAAATGTTGTTCCAGTGTGGAAAAAACAGTCTTTTGTAAGCTTGCATCCAGCTTTCCACCAACGTGTTTCAGGCACTCCAGCCCTTTATCAAGGATTATATGGCAGTCACTAATGCTGTCTATATTATATGCCAGTCACTAATGCATCTCTGTGTTATATGGTGGTTACTAATGCTGTCTGTAATATATGGTGGTTACTACTGCTGTCTATTGTATGAGGATCGCTGATGCTGTCTGTGTTATATGGCGGTCACTAATGCTGTCTGTATTATAAGGCAGTCGCTAATGCTCTCTGTATTGCATAGCAGTCACTAATGTTGTCTGTATTATATGCTGGTCTGTAATATATGGTGGTCACTAATGCTACAGCTATGTCCGGCTACATCTTTGCTTATAGCATGCCACACAGGCTTCTAAGGCACAGCATGAGAATAGTGTGGCATGGCACGGTAAGGCGACATGTACAATCTCCTAGTGGCACAGTAGTGCCGACATTGCTGCAAGCGTGCTGTATAAAATGCACAGTCAGTTTATAATTTAAAGATACCTCTTTCTGGGCTGAGACTTGTAGTTCAGTGATGGTTTTATACAGTGCCCTTCAAACCCAACTGTTCATTTCTAAGGCGTGTTATCACTGTGTGAGTGCAGCACATCCCTGCAAAACAATGTAGCGCTGCATGTAGGTGTCTCACTAAGAATAAAACCGGTTGTGGCATTAGCATAAAAACACAGGTGCGGCTGTGGAAAAAGACGCATCCGCGTCTGCATCTACCTCTGAATCAGGCCCTATGTGTTCCATGGGTTAGGATTAAAGGGTTAGGATTAAAGGTATGGACAAGTCATCAGCAGAATACTGAGCTCCAGGAACTGACATAAAATAAATCTTTTTTAAACAGCCTTCCTCTCCCAGACCACCCTTTCCTCTGTAAGGATAATAAAAGAGGTGTATTGGCACATTAATCCGATGTATGATTTATGTATGCATTTAAAGCAACTGTGGACTGTGCTTTAACCTTGTGCCTATGATACTTTATCTGAGTATCTGATATACATTAACGCCTTGCTTACTTACATAAAGTGATCCTACATGTTGTCTAAATCAGCTCATATCTTTGGGACATACAAAGATATATTACTTTCTGAATTTCTGATTAGGTGATAACCATAAAAGTAAGCAGCACACAATTTGTAGAGTTATTATACATGGAATGTAACATTTGTAGCTGTCCATAACATATTGCTGAAGGGGCATCTACATATTTATTTATTTATTTATTTTATGAGCCAGATTTATTTAATTTAACTATAAAAAAGGGTATACATGGCCAGGGTGTGAGTTCTGCATTCAAAATGGATTCATTATTTTCATTAATAAATGTAGCCTTTGTACATCTGACAAAATTAAATTAACAAATTAACTTTGAGCTCTACTTAAGATCTAATCTGCTTAAATGTGCAAAGTAAAAATTAATATTTTTATAAGAATTTAGCAATCTGCTCTTGCAGGGACATGGGCCGATAAGAGCCTCTCCTGGCAAAGAAGTGGGAGCACAGTGATAGCTACAGCTATTGCTCTGCTTCCTGGTTAAGGTCCTCCGCTGCTAATACACATGCAAACGTCATCTGGGGCTGACAAAGAAGGATCTGGTAAAACTTGCTGAATAGTAGCCAATAGGCTACTATAGGCTAACACTATCTTCAGATGGTGCTAGCAGTCGGGGACAATCTTCAAGGGCTGCTTCGGAAATGTAAGGACCACGGCAGATATCGGAGATATTTGCTGTGGTCCTTACATGTTAAAACCTGTGGATCCTTAATAATTGCAGGTACCCCCAGAAAACGGCTGTATTCTTTAATAAATATGCCCCATAGCCTTTGAACAGATAGTTCATAAATGATTTCTATTACAAAACAATAGTTAAATCCTCATAGGTGGTACAAGCAGTACATGTTAATTAATATGTAGCACCCACTGCCCCTATGACATGCAGAAACTGAGAAATGCTGAAAATTGCTGTTTTATCTTCAAACGGGGTTCCTCATCCAATGGCACATTAGTAAATTGCTTTATGCACGGTAGGAATGCAGGTTCCGTAACCTGTCACCACTCCTACTGGAATGACCCAGATGCACAGAATGTAGTCTGTGGTGGTATTGATGTCCAAATGCTTAGCAGAGATTCGAGGTCACTTTGTACAATCTTCACAGTCTCTGGGATTTCATGAGGAGGTACTGTAACCTGAACTACTGTATCACCTTTGTGTCCCACATCCCAAAGATGGTAAGTATAGACTGTGTACGCCCCCCTAACGACTGGACCTGGGCCTGAGCTGCTGCTGCTGTTCTTCTTCATCCAAAATGTATTTCTGCAGATGCACCAAAACAAACAAGTGGTTACATGTGTGACGAGTAAACAAAAATATGTAAATGTAATAACTGATTAAATAGAATATAACTATATAAGGTAACATTAATACAGGAAAATTATATCTCTAGATATATATATATATATATATATATATAACCAAATCAAATAGTGGGGGTGCTACTCTCGGTATGCAATCGGGAAGCCGGTGCACGTAAGCGAGGGTTAAATGACAGGCGACTGTCATTTTACCGACGCCGGGAGACCGGCGCCTGGCATCCCTATCGAAGTGATGCCGAGCGCCACTGCGGACAGCCGCGGGGGGGGGAAGGGTTAGGTTTCGGGCTCCCGGGGGGGACTTAGGGTTAGGCATCCCCCCGGGAGGTTAGGGATAGGCTAGGGAGTGGGAGGGTTAGGGTTGGAACCCCCGGGGGGGACTTCGGGTTAGGCACCCCCCTGGGGGACTTAGGTTTAGGTGGCGGGTTAGGGGGATTAGGGTTAGACACTGGAGGAAGGTTAGGGTTAGGCACCCCTAAGGAGGGTTAGGGTTAGGGGGGTTAGGTTAGGTTAGAACATATTTACCTGCGGACGATCAGGATTTTCAGCCGTGTCAGCCTGCCGCTGCCAGGATTTGAACTGCCGGACTTGTGTCCGGCGGTAATTTGTATGTATTCCCTACTCTCAAGTTGCACCTAATTGGTGTGAAGCCCTTAGTGTTTAGGAGGGCCAAAACTCTAAAAAACTATTTAGCACCAAGCACCTTAGGTGTTATTACAGAAGTTCAACAACATAATTTTTCAAAAACTAGTGATGGGTTTTTTATTTGTGGACATGTAAACACTGTAGTAGCGCAAAATGAGTGAACAATTGTATACATATAGTTTCAAATGAATAATTCACTTTAATAAAATAATTAATTTTGCATACAATATAACATTTCAAATATGAGCAAGGTGCCTCACCCTAGTGACTGTCCACATATGTGTAGCCTGTTCCTAAAAATACTTCTGGATTCACTATTCAGATATAAAAAAGGATTGTCCAATAGGTAAATAGTTACCATGTTTTTCACCGGTAGAAGGGTGGTCCCATTAGCATATGAGTTCCACATGCAAAGTTTGGAGACCTCAGATTTTTGTGGTGTGCAGAAGAGGTCCAGTCCAAAGGAATATGAAGATGAAATATGAAGTCCAGAGTATTGGCAATATTTTTGTATCCTACGAGTTGGTCCAGGCTTTAAATGAGGCTGTAAGTCACTTAGTAGGTGATGGCAAATAACAGCTAACGTATTTCACTGTGTAAGCTGTCAGTTGATCTTTATCTGTTTATGAAGTCCGTGGGAGCGCCGCCTCTTCCGTTTTTATGGACATTGAATTACTACTTGATTGTAAGGAAGGCACCCCGGCACTTTACTCATTGAACTGATAGTGCCCCTCTACATGTTCATAATATATATATATATATATATATATATATAAAATTTAGACATATTTATGTCTAGGTTCAGCTCTAACTGAATTGATAATAAGCTTTAAGTGCTCCCAAACGCCGGAAAATGGACAAAGACTTTGAACAAGTTGTTTAGATCAAACATTTAACAAACTTGTCTGAACGACCATTTTCATCTGTTTTCTGGCATTTAGGAGCAAATTGCTGATTATCATTTACTCCCATTCCTCACCAGATTTTCATTCCAACCAATCAGCAAGTTGGCTTGTTGGATGTAAGTTGGTCTAGTGCAGAGATTCCCAACCACGGTCCTCAAGGCACACTAACAGTCCAGGTTTTGAGGATAGCCATACTGGAGCACAGGTGATTTAATTAGTACCTCAGTGATTTTGATTTAACCATCTGGGCTCAAGCCTGGATATCACCAAAACCAGGACTGTTAGTGTGCCTTGATGACCGAGGTTGGGAATCACTGGTCTAGTGTGTGGCCAGCTTTAGCCTTTAAATAAGGTGTACAACTAATAAAGGAGAAATAGGCTTATCTGATAACACTTTACCATCTTGCAAATCCATGTATCCAAATACTCTGGTCACTTGGAATATAATCTACCTAACAAATGCTATAGTGCAATACCATAAAACAATATTTATTACCAGTTATTTATATAGTGCACACATATTCTGCAGCACTTTACAGAGAATATTTGGCCATACATATCAGTACCTGCACCAGTGGAGCTTACAGTCCATAGGCCTGATTCAGAGATGTATGTTATTCTGATGTTTATGGAGTTGAGCAATTATCAGTAATCTGGGAATGCGTCTTGCACATGCATCAAGGACCGTTACCATAGTCACTCGTGGCGACTATTTACTTACAGTGGCGGCAAAGAATGTATTCATGTCACGTCCATTTCAGGGGTGTGTTACACCCTGCACTGCAATCCCGTATGCAATTAATCTGGCTTCAGCGTCTCATTTCACACACCTATTCGCTGGGACCATAGACTCACTCAGAACTGTGATAATGAAATGATCTGCGTCCGATGCTGAGTCTTTGTATGCAGATGCTGCAACATGTTACATAGATGTTTGCATTTGCAAAGCCGCTGGTGGGCGACTCAGTACATCTCCCGGCGGCTGTGACATTTGCTGTATGCAGCAAACTTCGGGTAGAATAACTTTCTGCTGATAGGTAACGTCATCTATTCATGGTGTTGTCTATAAAAGCTTATGGGCTTCTTAGCGCAAATACTCCCCTGAGAGGGATGAAAAGGATGACCTCACATGCGGATTAGGATTTCCAGGTCATAAACTAGGAAGTCACTCCGTCACTAAGACAGCTCTATATTGGAAGAGCTGTCCTGGCTGCTAATTAAGCATGCATACCAGCATTAAAAGCCGCTGGTACGTATACAAATAACAGCAGGATGTATCGCATATTGCGATACATGATACACCCTAGAAGAGGGTGTTAGTCATTAGGTTTATTACCCCTCATTCTGCAGGTAGGCCAGGCCCTGATAGGAGGTGACTCACTTGTTTTGCTTGCCAAGTGCTAGGCACAGCGCACGCTAATACCAAGGGTCATAAAGTTTGTCACCCCATTACTAATTCTCCCAGAAGTTAGGACCGTATTAAAGGTAGGCTGCTGGTCTCATTGTACCTGCATGTATATGTCTATTATTGTATTGCATTGTGCTTTACTCTGTACTGACATTAGCATAAGTTGCTTAGTAATAGTACAAAATGCATAGCCTGTAGTTGTGTTCCACATTAGGGGATAAGCTGTAGGGCCTATGTGTCGTTAGTTAGGCTGCTGTGGGTGGGATATACTATACCATTAGGGGATACGTCCAATATCCCAGCGCAGGGGATTCAGTTACCAGAATCCCAAAACTTGTCAGAATCCCAGCGCCGACATCCCAACCGCTGGAATCCCGAAGGTAAGTAGCGGGGTTAGGGGGAGGATTAAGCACTAAGGGAGGGTTATGGTTGGGCACTAAGGGGGGAGGGTTAGATTTAGGGTGCGGGGAGGGGGAAGTTCGGTTTAGGCATATGGGGGGGAGGCAGGGCCGGCCCTAGCCCAAATTTTTTGGTAAGCGAGTAGGTTTTTTGGGGCCCCCCCATGCAGTGCCCGCGGTAGTGGTCCCCCCTGTGTAGTGCCCCTTGTGCCCCCATTAGTAAGCTTAGTGCCCCCAGTAGTAGTCCCCCCCATGCAGTGCCCCAGTAGTGGTCCCCCCTTGTAGTGCCCCTAGTAGTAATCCTCCCTCTTGTAGTGCCCCTAGTATTGCCCCCTTGTAGTAGTCCCCCCATTGTTGTGCCCCCAGTGGAGGTTCCACCCCCATGTAGTGCCCCCAGTAGTAATCCTCCCTTCTAGTGCCCCCAGTAGTAATCCTCCCTTCAAGTGCCCCAGTAGTAATCCTCCCTTCAAGAGCCCCCAGTAGTAATCCTCCCTTCAAGTGCCCCCAGTAGTAATCCCCCTTCAAGTGCCCCCAGTAGTAATCCTCCCTTCAAGTGCCCCCAGTAGTAATCCTCCCTTCAAGTGCCCCCAGTAGTAATCCTCCCTTCTAGTGCCACCAGTAGTAATCCTCTCTTCAAGTACCCCCAGTAGTAATCCCTTCAAGTGCCCCATTAGTAATCCTCCCTTCAAGTGCCCCCAGTAGTAATCCTCCCTTCAAGTGCCCCCAGTAGTAGCCCCCCTTCAAGTGCCTCCAGTAGTAATCCTCCCATCAAGTACCCCCAGTAGTAATCCCCCCTTCAAGTGCCCCCAGTAGTAATCCTCCCTTCAAGTGCCCCCAGTAGTAATCCTCCCTTCTAGTACCCCCAGTAGTAATCCCTTCAAGTGCCCCCATTAGTAATCCTCCCTTCAAGTGCCCCCAGTAGTAATCCTCCCTTCAAGGGCCCCCAGTAGTAATCTTCCCTTCAAGTGCCCCCAGTAGTAATCCTCCCTTCTAGTGCCACCAGTAGTAATCCTCCCTTTAAGTGCCCCAGTAGTAATCCTCCCTTCTAGTGCCCCCAGTAGTAATCCCTTCAAGTGCCCCCATTAGTAATGCCCCCTTCAAGTGTCCCAGTAGTAATCCCCCCTTCAAGTACCCCCAGTAGTAATCGCCCCTTCAAGTGCCCCCAGTAGTAATCACCCCTTGCAGCCCCCCCCAGTAGAGACACACGTAATTAAAAAAAAACACTTACCTGATCCCCCCGCTCCTGCTCCCGCCGCCACTATCAGCTACTCCCGACCATTCTCCAGGGCCGCTTTGCATTATGGGAGAGACGTCATGAAGTCTCTCCCATTACCCACTGCGGGAGCCGGAAGATGTCACAGAGACACAGTCTGCACCACGGATCTGCATGGTCGCGGCCGCGGCGCCCTTCACTACGTGGCGCCTTACGCGGCCGCGTACCACGCGTAACCATAGAACGGGCCCTGGGGGGAGGTTAGGTTTAGGGGTATGGAGAGGTTTAGGATACCAACTGACAGGTGTTAGTATCCTCACCCTGTTGGGATGCCGTCATCAGGATTTTAACCACCGGGATCCCATTCCCATCCCCCTGTTAGATAGATGCAGTACAGGATTGCTGTTATGTTTGTTCCGTGCAGGTGCTAAGATACAGTGACACATCCATCAAGGTGACTAGTGTGACCCTGATGAGTACCATTCATGTGTGTCTGCTTAGAAGGCTGGGTCTGCCCAACACATGTAGGTGCTAGGCATGAACTTCGGTGTATCCCTGTGTGTCTTTACCCTCAGGACAAGTCTGTCTGCAATACAGAATGATAAGACAGACTAAAGACATGGCAAGTTTGCCAGATGAACACTACTGACAACACTTTCACCACAGTGTACAAGCACTTATAATGTAGCGGAAAACTGTGGTCAGTGGCAAGGTTTGGCGACTAAGGTGCCATCTTCTTTGTTATCTTCTTACTGTCATGTGAGTACTGTACCCAGGGCTGACATCAGGGGGGGCTGCTGGGACTGGAGTCCTGGGCCCAGAAAGAGTGGTGGGCCCGCCCCTGGCTCCTACCACTCAGAGGTGGATTTCGCCACCTGGAGCTTGGGATAGTTTCTGCTGGGCTGGGCCCCAATCTCCCCTTAGTGGCTTGTGAGGCCCATAGACCTAGCTTTTCCGTATACCTGGCCAATTCACAGGAAGACAGGGACATGTATAGTGCATTGTGCAATAATTTTTTTTAACTTTATCTGGTGGAGCACGCGTGACATCATGACCACTAAGAGGAGCCGCAGGATGAAGCAGAGCAACTGCAAGATGGAAGACAGAATAAGGTGAGTGCTGCTGGGGCTGGAGAAACACATGCTTGGGCTGGAGACACACACTGGGGCTGGAGACATAGAAATGGTCCTAGCTGGGGATACAGAAGCAGTGCTGGTTGGGAAGACAGAAGGGATGCTGGCTGGCAAAACAAGGGGTGCTGGCTGGGATACCCATAGTTGACACCTGAGATCCCTTTGAATGCCTGTCTAGCTCCCACAATGGTGTGGCTGCAGCAGGGCTGAGTTTCAACAAGGTTTCTTTTTAGTATTGGGCATCTGTATTTCACGACTGCAGTGAGTGGCATCCGGAAGCCTAGCTGGTTTTAGTCTAGAACAAAGGGAACCCATTTATTAGGTAATAAAACATCATGTATTTCAGTCATTATTCACCTCAGTTAACTTGAAAAAGTACACAGGCATGGACGAAACGTGTTACTGTCTGTCTCCAGGTTGGGTGCACTATTGGCACAAAACTTCCCATTATAGGTAAGATACCAGGAAATTGTGCATCTAATTGCTGCATGCTGTGGTTCAGCTATTATACTACATTTTATAGCTGGCAAGAGTGTTTCCCCGCTGCATTGCTGAAACCAGCTAGGAGTAAAACACCACAACAGGTACCTATTGCACCTGATTACTATACCTTGGACCCACTATTGTGCTGTGTATGGCAGCTGGTGGAAGTCCTTAACTGCCGGACTACAATAACAAACAGGAGAGAGGTATTAAACACGCTGGACATCGCAGGGACACGAGTGAGTTTGCTTAAAACAAACTCACAAAATTACTAAGAATTATGTTTAGGGGGTTATGCTTTAACCAGGGTGACCCCGTCAAGTGTGTCCCCTAGCTGTGGCATTACCCTCCTGCTAGTTGAGTCCAGTGCTTGTTTTTAAAATGCTATGCAGATTTTTCTCTGTATTTATAGGACCAGGGCTGGCTCAAAGAGCTGGGTGCTGGTTATGCTTTTGAGGGGGGACCACACGTTATTTCTTTAAAAGTTTTTTAACCATTTTATACCTGTTTTATACTCAGAAGCATGCACAGATCACACTGACCTGTGTAGTGCTTCTGCACAACACGTTGCTGGGAAGGAGGTCTATTTCAAACTTTTATTTTGTCCTGAGTTTGCTCCTTTATGATTGTGTTAGCAGACATGATTCTTGGTAAATCCCCATGTTGTATTCCTTCCTGCCTATGGAAAGTACATGCGAGATTGGTGGAAGGTATATTTGTATTTTCACCTGTGTTTTTCAGAGAGATTCATGTTTTGCCACCCCTGTTTGCCTTTTTTTAAATCTCCATGTTTAAAAACAATGCAAACACGCCAGTGAATGGCATTACAATCAAACATGATTCTTTAATTTACCCCCAAATCTCAAAATTTCTTTTAATCATGTTTCTCTGTTTGTATTGATTTGATGATGAGCCTTAGCGATCTGTTGCACGTGCATTTTGAATGGTATTGGTCTTTTTTTTGCTTAAACTCGGAAATCCAGCAGTTCTCCCGAAACTGATTCAATCCAAACTTGAATCGGTTTCAGTCATTGTTGGGTTTGCAAGTTCAAATGAAAAAAATTGTAATCACGATACATTTTCACAATTAAAGAAAATACCTTTGCTCTAGGCAAAGACAGGGGGAAAGACAAATAAATGTCTATACCGGGGCACTCTTGAACAGCAATACAGTAAGAAAATGAAGAAGAATAGATAAAACTTAGGCCCTCATTCAGAGCCGCTCGTTAGCGGAAGTACGCTCGTTCCGAGCGATGTTTGCACATCTGCGCATGCGTACGGATTTTAGTACGCATGCGCGAACCAGTCAGTGCGGCCGAAAATCGTTGGTACGCAATATAGCGAGGGCCTGCTATTTTGAGTGACAGAATGAGGCGTATGTGGGTGGTAACAGGGGAAGGTGCTGGAAAACGGGGAGTGGAGATCCGAACGCAGGCGTGCTTAAAGGTCAAAACGGGCGTTTTAAGGGAGTGCATAATTAATACAGCAGCGTCATTGACCACGTCACTGGGTTATTTTATAGCCAGAACTGCTCGCAAATTTGTGGTAGCAAACACCAACCACAAGAATAGCGAGCAGTTCATACGCTGGTCGATGTACTCGATTAATCTAATAAATAGCGGACATGACGTATGGTGCGAGCGGCCAGGGGGCGTTTTTAACAAATAAACGAGCGTATGTTTTGCTCGCTCGTTCAGACTTAGAGGTGGGAACAGACTGCAATGTGCGTACGGATCATTTGAATAGCCACCCCTTGTTTTTGAACGAACGACCGCAAATAGCGAACGGCTCTGAATCAGGCCCTTAGCCTTTAATAATGAACCTTAAAAAAGGAAAGGGAAAAAGGGGAATCAGAAAATCTCTGGGTGAAAAAATGAATAAACAATTAACTAATTATGGTCGTCATAGAGATGTGCCTGATAAACTAGCGACATATAACTATAGTATGAGCATAATATATTAATCAATCCACTTGGGGTAATTATATTCAGAAAAATGAGAGCTAGCACAAACAGGATTAATCATGGGATAAATATTGTATAGACTCTGTTGCAAAACAGTATCCTAGAGTGCCCTTTGCTAGGAATATCAACAGTTCATACAGTATAAGTTAATACAGGTCAGTTAAGTCACTAGAGTAGGGAGTTTTCTGGCACATAGCACATGTCTTTGTACAAACACAGGTATATAACAAAATTGGGTATAAACTGATTCTGTACCCAGTAGAAAAAAGTTAACAAATATAAATCACGTATACATATAACAATTATTAATACAAATCATCCATTCAGGATGATGATAATCCAAAAAAAGGTTAATACCTCACGTGAACAGAGTTGTGTATACAAAATGTATTTAGCAAATTCTGGTCACAAAAAAGATTTCTTTATGACACATATAATGACTCTGTCGCACAACAAATTTCAATATGTATCATATGGCGAAAATGTTACTGATGCGACCCTCTATAGACAAGTTATATTCACTAATTAAATTAAATTGAAAATGGTGTCACACAATAGAACAATGTGCAATGCATTGAATATAGGAAACATCCACAGAGTATGATGCGATATTGGAGAATTAGTAAAATCTAAATCCAATCGCTGCTTCACAAAAATAGAGAATAATAGATAAATGGATGAATGATCCTATAAATATATACTGATAGCCTAAACCAGACAGAAGAAAGTAAGACCTGGGATATAATTGCGCACACACACTTCTGCTGTCGCCTGTCTAATCAAACAGGGGATGAGAGAGTGTGTGATACGTTGCTCCCAGGTGAAAAGAAAGGCAATGCTTCTGCTTTCTGGGATTTCTAGGTGTATCTCTCCTCTGATACAGATAGCATTGCAGAGGGAGTAACAGATAGAGGACCCAGATGATAGAGCTTGTTGGAGGGATAGAAAAGATGTAAGACGTGTGTGCTATAGTGAATCCAATCTGCCCCTGAGATGTGGGTAAGTAGCGTAGGCTGGTACAAGTAAAATAATGCCTCAAAGAGCAGAGATATGTCTCATACAAAAAGTGCTAGGTCAGTGATATAGCACAAAATAGAAAAAAGGGCACACACATATAAATAAAAATAAATACAAGCATAGAATGTGTAGTGGCAAATGTATACTGAAAAAGAAGGGGGGGAAGAAAGCAAGTCCTGTGGACCAGGAGCGTGGCTCCCTCTGACTGCCCCCAACTAAATCAAACAGGGGAGGAATGGAGGGGTAACCGCTGAGGTCACAGGAGAAAAAAGTGACGCTGCTGACAACTGAGATGTCAGCTGTAACTCAACCCTGTTACCAGCCGGTATTGCAGGGGGAGTCACCCGCTGGTTGCCACAGTGCAGAAGCGCGGTGGAGAGACAGTGAAGTACCTGTGGTCTGGAGAGCAGTGTGCAGCACATGTGTGTGGAGAGCAGCATACAGGCTACAAGTGTAGCAGGAAGGACGCGCATTTCGCCAGAGGGCTTGGTCACCTGATCGCTGGAATTTCCCAGCGTCTCCTGTTTAAGCTGTAAACTATCCAGTCAGCTTTCCATTGATTTAGAGTGACTGCGCCAGCAGCCAATAGCATAAGAGGAAGTTAGTTATCCAATGAGAATGAGAGGACGGGAGAATGTGACAGCATAAGGGAATTACCATAAGTAAACAAACACATGCTCCCTGTATAGAGCTAAGCTCCCTAAGCTGCTCTCTGTCCAATTGACTAGCCTTTACTTCAGAGTGGCTGTACTAGCAGCCAGTAATTAATTAGTAAACTAATCATCCTGTGTGGATAAGGGGAGAAAAAAATGTATAACAACAAGGGGGGAAAATTACCCTTAGTAAAGAGAGGTGCTTCCTATATAAAGCTGTGTTAGGATGTCTAAAAATATAAGAAAAACAGTATCAAATTAGAAAGTATTCTTAACGACCAAGAGGGAATAGAAATGAAACCTTGTGTGGTAAAATTAATAGTAAATCTATATATAACACAAAAAAGTTTAATATAATCAAGGATTTCACTAAAGAATAAAAAAGTATATAGTTACTATAGAGAAGTGGACATGTGGATCAAAGTACTAATGAATATAAAATAAGAATAAAATGAAAATAAATATAAATAAAAATAAATATAAATAAATATTAAATGATAAAAAAGATAAAGAAATAGATATTATTAATAGAGCTATAAAAATAAAAAATAAAATAAAATATAAAAATAAAATAAATATAAATAATAAATAATAAATATAAAAATATAAATGAAAAAATAAAAAAATAAATAAAATAAAAATACAAAGATTAGTGACAAAAGCAAGATCATATTAAATATATATATATATATTCATAAAAAAACAGGGTAACTGGAGTGTACTAAAGATTGTGATATAGAAAATGAATGAAAAGTTGAATAATGGTGAGATTGGGAATAATTAATGAGTGACAAACAAGGGGGTTACAGTCACGATAAATAATGAGTGAAGTAAATATACACATATATGTTGCCTGTTAAATAGAGCTAAAATTACTCAGGAGTGAGATGTGAGTGGAATCATATGGATGAACAGAAGGGACAGAAAAAAGGAAAAAACAAAAGGATAACAGGTACACAGGTGTCGTGGGGTGAAAATATAAGTGTGAGTGTCAAAAATACTGGCCAATAAATCAAATTGAAAAAATACAAACTAATAGGTAAAAAACAAAAATGGAAAATGATTTAAAGCATAGAAGGACTAAGTATCACAGAAACAGGGAACATGAGGAACTTTCTTGGGATGGCCCAGAATATATTTCTTCAGTCCGTGATAAACACACTATAATTAATTTTCTCATACAGACCTGTAGGTATTAATGTTCCTATCTTGAAAATCCACTCGCTCTCCTTCTTTTGAAGGGCCCTACTGAGGTCACCCCCTCTTAGGCCCAATTTGATTTTCTCTAAGCAGGACACCTTCAGGTCTTTTTCCCATCCAGAGTGTTTTTGATGAAAATGTCTCGCCACTGACATGAGTTGTTTCATTCTTTGTAGGTCTGTTTCAGCATTATGTATATTGCCTAGATGCTCAAGAATTCTGATTTTCAGCATTCTCATAGTCATCCCAATATACTTGATGTTGCAAGGGCAGGTAATACAGTAAATTATGTTTGTGGTTTTACAATTAAAGAAATCCTTAATTATGATTTTTTTTGGCCAAATGTATCTGTTATAGTCTTGATGTTGAGTATGTGTGGGCATATTTTGCAATTCCCACAAGGATGAGTGCCAGTAGCGGGGGGGACTTTACTGGGAATCTGAGTAAAATGACTTTTGACTAATTGATCTTTAAGATTGGGTGCCCTCTGCCAACTCATATTGAGTTTCTCTTCCAAACTTGCTTCCTTGATGAACACTTATGACATCATGTTCTTAGCTTACCATCCTACATCAGGGATACAACTGACATTCTCAAAAAGATACATGATGTGACACTGGAAGATACGCACCTCCTTGTGAGTTTGGATGTTGAATCCCTTTACACCTCCATCATACACAATCCAGGGATACAAGCTTTCAGATATTTTCTGACAATGGAGGGTATAGGGGATTTTCAAGAATTTCTTCTAGTACTTCTAGACTTTGTACTGCATCACAACTACTTCTTATTCAATAATTGCTTCCACATCCAGAAGAGAGGGACGGCGATGGGGGCGGCATGTGCACCCACATACGCCAACCTCTTTCTGGGTTGGTGGGAGCATGAATATGTTTTTCAAGAGGGTAATGACACCCATACTCAACATATAGTACTATGGATGTGTTATATTGACAATATTTTGTTGATTTGGGATGGCTCGCAGAAAGAACTGGATGATTTTGTCACATATCTGAATAACAATAATGTGAATCTTAAACTTACATACAACTGTAGTCTCAACAGCTTTGCCTTCTTGGATCTGAGCATTTTCAGAGGGGCTAATAATGAAATCTGTACTGAGATATACAGGAAAGAAACATCTACCAACAGTCTACTGCATAGAAACAGCTTCCATTTCCCTCCAACTTTGAAAAACATCCCAAAAGGAGAATTCCTCAGACTAAGACGTAACTGCTCAGGGGAAGAGTATTTTGAGGTCCAGAGTAAAGATCTAACTCTGAGATTGCAAGAACGAGGATACAGCAAATGTCTGATTAAAACAGCCAAGAACAAAGTTTTGAGAACAGACAGAGAATCTCTTATTTTTGGTCAGAAACCCAAGAAAGTAAACACTAACATCATCAGATTCATTGGAGATTTCTGTAACAATTGGAAGGATGCTAGGGATATAGTACAAAAATATTGGCATATCCTACTCTCAGATGATGATTTGGCCAAAAGTTTGGAAGAGAAAGTCAATATGAGTTGGCAGAGGGCAGCCAATCTTAAAGATCAATTAGTCAAAAGTCATTCTACTCAGATTCCCAGTAAAGTCCCCCCCACTACTGGCACTCATCCTTGTGGGAATTGCAAAATATGCCCACACATACTCAGCATCAAGACTATAACAGATAAATTTGGCCAAACAAAATCATAATTAAGGATTTCTTTAATTGTAAAACCACAAATGTAATTTACTGTATTACCTGCCCTTGCAACATCAAGTATATTGGGATGACTATGAGAATGATGAAAATAAGAATTCTCGAGCATCTAGGCAATATACGTAATGCTGAAACAGACCTACAAAGAATGAAACAACTCACGTCAGTGGCGAGACATTTTCATAAAAAACACTCTGGACGGGAAAAAGACCTGATGGTGTCCTGCTTAGAGAAAATCAAATTGGGCCTAAGAGGGGGTGACCTCAGTAGGGCCCTTCAAAAGAAGGAGAGCGAGTGGATTTTCAAGATAGGAACATTAATACCTACAGGTCTGAATGAGAACATTAATTATAGTGTGTTTATACTTAGTCCTTCTATGCTTTAAATCATTTTCCATTTTTCTGCTTTTTACCTATTAGTTCGTATTTTTTCAATTTGATTTCTTGTCCAGTATTTTTGACACTCACACTTATATTTTCACCCCACGACACTCTTGTACCTGTTATCCTTTTGTTTTTACCTTTTTTCTTTCCCTTCTGTTCATCCATATGATTCCACTCACATCTCACTCCTGAGTAATTTTAGCTCTATTTAACAGGCAACATATATGTGTATATTTACTTCACTCATTATTTATCACGACTGTGACCCCCTTGTTTGTCACTCATTAATTATTCCCAATCTCACCATTATTCAAATTTTTATTCATTTTCTATATCACAATCTTTAGTACACTCCAGTTACCCAGTTTTTTATGAATATATATATATATATATTTAATATGATCTTTCTTTTGTCACTAATTTTTGTATTTTTATTTTATTTATTTTTTCATTTTTTCATTTATATTTTAATTTTTATATTTATTATTTATTTTTATATTTATTTTATTTTTATATTTTATTTTTTATTTTATTTTATTTATTTTTTATTTTTATAGCTCTATTAATAATATCTATTTCTTTATCTTATTTATCATTTAATATTTATTTATATTTATTTTTATTTATATTTATTTTCATTTTATTCTTATTTTATATTAATTATTACTTTGATCCACATGTCCACTTCTCTATAGTAACTATATACTTTTTTATTCTTTAGTGAAATCCTTGATTATATTAAACTTTTTTGTGTTATATATAGATTTACTATTAATTTTACCACACAAGGTTTCATTTCTATTCCCTCTTGGTCGTTAAGAATACTTTCTAATTTGATACTGTTTTTCTTATATTATTAGACATCCTAACACAGCTTTATATAGGAAGCACCTCTCTTTACTAAGGGGAAATTCCAGCGATAAGGTGACCAAGCCCTCTGGCGAAACGCACGTCCTTCTTGCTACACTCGTAGCCTGTATGCTGCCCTCCACACACATGTGCTGCACACTGCTCTCCAGACCACAGGTACTTCACTGTCTCTCCACCGCGCTTCTGCACTGAGGCAACCAACGGGTGACTCCCCCTGCAATACCGGCTGGTAACAGGATTGGGTTACAGCTGACATCTCAGTTGTCAGCAGCGTCACTTTTTTTCTCCTGTGACCTCAGCGCTTACCCCTCCGTTCCTCCCCTGTTTAATTTAGGCGGGGGCAGTCAGAGGGAGCCACGCTCCTGGTCCACAGGACTTGCTTTCTTCTCCCTCTTCTTTTTCAGTATATATTTGCCACTACACATTCTATGCTTGTATTTATTTTTATATATATGTGTGTGCCCTTTTTTCTATTTTGTGCTATATCACTGTCCTAGCACTTTTTGTATGAGACATATCTCTGCTCCTTGAGGCATTATTTTACTTGTACCAGCCTATGCTACTTACCCACTTAGTCATTATATGTGTCATAAAGAAATCTTTTTTTTTGACCAGAATTTGCTAAATACATTTTGTATACACAACTCTGTTCACGTGAGGTATTAATCTTTTTTTGGATTATCATCATCCTGAATGGATGATTTGTATCAATAATTGTTATATGTGTACGTGATTTATATTTGTATTTGTTAACTTTTTTCTGCTGGGTACAGAATCAATTTATACCCAATTTT
This sequence comes from Taudactylus pleione, assembly GCA_031769625.1. Classification (NCBI taxonomy): domain Eukaryota; kingdom Metazoa; phylum Chordata; class Amphibia; order Anura; family Myobatrachidae; genus Taudactylus; species Taudactylus pleione. Next base: position 37,698,477 of record JAUIMM010000052.1, on the reverse strand, counting down.
GTTATATACCTGTGTTTGTACATAGACATGTGCTATGTGCCAGAAAACTCCCTACTCTAGTGACCTAACTGACCTGTATTAACTTATACTGTATGAACTGTTGATATTCCTAGCAAAGGGCACTCTAGGATACTGTTTTGCAACAGAGTCTATACAATATTTATCCCATGATTAATCCTGTTTGTGCTAGCTCTCATTTTTCTGAATATAATTATCCCATGTGGATTGATTAATATATTATGCTCATACTATAGTTATATGTCGCTAGTTTATCAGGCAAATCTCTATGACGACCATGATTAATTAATTGTTTATTCATTTTTTCACCCAGAGATTTTCTGATTCCCCCTTTTTCCCTTTCCTTTTTTAAGGTTCATTATTAAAGGCTAAGTTTTATCTATTCTTCTTCATTTTCTTACTGTATTGCTGTTCAAGAGTGGCCCGGTATAGACATTTATTCGTCTTTCCCCCTGTCTTTGCCTAGAGCAAAGGTGTTTTCTTTATGTGTACTACACAAAGTCTATGGGTGCACCACCAACCATTAGTTATCCAGGATTGTCCAAGTGATTAACTACTACGTTGGTTTTTTCAGTTATCTTATCATTTATCAGTTATCTCCAATAGCTATATTACTAATGCGGACTCACTCTCGCTTTTTCTTTGCATCACATTTTCACAATTATTCCTATTGCACCTGGGTCCTTTCATTCAAGAATCCAAAATAGAGAAAGCTTTGCCCAAACACAGCATAATAGCCTGTTTCCAGTGGCGTAGCATTCGTCCCCACAGATCCCGTGGTGGCTTGGGGGCACCGGAGCTGCAGCCGCAAGTGGCGCAGATCCAGCGAGAGATGAGAGCGGAGTTTGCTCCTATTTGGTTCTCGATGAGGGGAAAGGAGAGTAACGTGATGTGATGCTGCTGCGGGGACAGGCGGGCGGGTGCTGGCTGCTAAACAGAGACCGTCACCACCTTCCTGAGAAGCAGAGAGAAGTGCTGCTGCTGACAAGGGATTAGACAGACTGCTGCCTGATTAACCTTGTGGCCAGAAACTTTTTTGGCAGGGGTGACAAAATTTATAATTCGGCTACTGGTCCTGTTTCTGCCATGTATAAATCATGGCAGATATGGTGCTAATATAAATAAGCTGTCTATTGTCCCTTAACATCAGTATCAACACCGATACATTGTAGCCAGCGTTTCAGGTAGAAATATCACTATTCTGCATATGTAACATATGTGAAGAAAAATCTTGTACACTTATTAGATACAGATTTACTTTGAATGTACATTTTGATAACTGGCTACAGAATTGAGTTTCTAAGTGGTTTTTAAGATTGCAAGATTCCAGACTGTGGGCCTGATTCAGAGCCGGACGCAATCAGCCGTTCGCTCGTATGCATTCGATTGTTTTAAACCATGCATGCGTCCGGTTCTCATTGCGCATGTGCGGCCGGATCATTGCGGTCATTTTTCATTCGCTCGTATACACAGCGAACAGGAAGTAACCTATGTAATTTGATTGACAGAATGTTCCATTTATGGGTGGTAACGGGGGTGGAGATGAGAAAACGCAGGCGTGGCAAGCCGTTTTTTGGGCGTACATGTATTATCTTGTGTGGACGTCCAATTTGGATGGTCTTTTGGATATGTCACTGTGTGATCCAGTTTCCATTATGACTGCTCGTTCAGCTTGTGGTAGGGTATGGGATCTCGCAATGACGATGGTCTCTTCGTAGCTCCCTTAGCGAATCGATGTTTTGCTATTCTACTTTACATGGCACAAGACCAATCACCTAATAATTGGATCACTTGCGAGAAGGTGATTTTCAATGGCCATGATTTATTAGCTAAATTTGGAACGCATGTTGTGTTGCTATTTGTTTGTGTTTTGTAGTCACAGCAATCACAAAATAAATGTTTAAATAAAGGTAAAAATGCTTGTTTTTTTTTGCTATATTCCGTATGCATGTTGTTGTCAGATTTATTTTGTTTTTAAAAAGCCCAACACATTTTTTTTTTATGTATAAATTTTTTTTACATTTTGTTACAGTACAGAAAGACAATCAGCTACTAATTGTTTTGCTTGTGTTATTGTTTACCTACCTGTAACCTTATGTTTTTTGGATTTAAACATTTTTTAAAGTATATGACATTTGTTATGTATTTAAGTATGTTTGTTCCAGTCCCTTTTAGCCATTTGCAAATGAATTTGACACACTTTTTTTTTTAGGGATTATTATTTTTCAAAAATTAAATGTTCACATTTTGTTAGAAATGTGGCCTTTTCTTCAGCCAAATGTTTTTTTTTATATCCCAAAAATAAAGTAATGTTAAAAAAAAATCAATTCACAAGAAAGGAGAGGGAGGTTTGGTGTAGCAAAAATATGGGGCAAACACAGAGATGGAATTTGGGGAAATTAGCCAGTGCTGTCAACGCCTTCTCCCCCGCTTGGCTTGATGTTGGAGGGAGCATGACTTTGTCTGTCTGGTTGTACGGCGTGCCTGGGCAGAGGTAGCTGGTGTTTCCTCTGGGCTAGGCATAGGGCTAGGCACATTTGGAGGGATGGCCGATGTTGCGCCAGAGGTGGAGGGCCCTGATGTTCCAGCAGGAAGGGAGGCCGGCTCCAACATGCGCAGGCGGACGAGCTGCTCCAGGGCATTAGCTATTCTGACATTGGCCGCAGCGTTTGTCTCCAGGGCGTCCGCCACCCGTAGCAGATTGGCGTCCATCCTCATCAGAATCTCGGTGTTTTTATCCATTTTATCATTGAGATCTGTGAGAAGGGTCACTGCCTGCAAGGGGGAAGGCCCTGGACTGTCCGCCACAGGGTCCCCAGCCGGAAATCCTGCTTCCTCCCCTGCGGAGCCAGCAGATCTACTGCGGCCAAACCTCAGTTCTAGAGCAGACTCGTCCTCTTCTGTGCCTGTGTGAAAAATAGAGATCATACAAATATTAGTACATTTGTATATTTATTTAAACAAGTTTTTCAATCAGTTATAACTAAATTACCTGCAGCAACATGTGGAGCCGCAAAGTCTGGCATGTCTGTGTCCACGTTGGACACGCCAAACACCTCCTCTTCCTGCACACACCCCTGTGCCAGCTCCTCCAAATCTGTTAGCTCCAATGCCCACCACCTTTCCCCCCTGCATGCCTAGCCCTATCAGCCATTTTTTGTTTTAGCCGATATTTGAAGTCACTCCATCTGTTGTTTAAAAATGTATGGTTAGTTTTTTTACTAAGTTATTTGAAATTTGGAAATAGGTTACAGCATTTACGTACCGCCGTTTGACTTCTTTGGTTGAACGGACAGAATCACCAACCCCATTGACAGCACTGGCTATTTCCTCCCACAGTTTCCATCTCTGGGTTGCACCCATATTTCGGGGTGCCTGTGCCAAGTTATTAACGCACTTTTGCACCAAAGCCTCCATCTCCTTTCTTGTGAATTGCGGCTGCCTTTTGCATTTGGCCCTGGCCTGGGTACTAGGCCCCGCAGCCTCCTCATTGTCAGTCTCAACACCTTACAAAAAAATAATAAAAATAATAATTTTTTTTTCGTGTGGTAACTTTAATTTTGGAGCTACTTACTGTGAGGTCCTGGATTTTGGCTTTGCTGCTGTTCAGTGGACATGATTAAACCCTTGAATTCAGCAGACCCATTGTGGGCTCTCGCAACGTTTTTATAGATGCGTGTGCATTATACGGGCGCATGTATTGTGCGTCATTGATTTGAGCGGGAAAGTTCGGTCTATTTAAGGCTTTTTTGTGGCCTTGTTTCGGGGTGAGTTGTTTGAAGTGGTTGGAGTTTGAGATTGTTGTGGAGTAGTGGTTGGTTGCGGAGTTTGTTGGATTTGGTGCGAGTTTTCTTTTTTTTTTACTTTCTTTCGTATTTTAGCGTTTTTTTTCTAAGAGGTTTTTTTTTGTTTTGAGGTAAGTTTTGTGGGTCGCTTTTTGGGTTGATTTAAACTTGCAAATTTTTTTACATTTTTTAATGTTAATACGTGTTTCCTTTTTTTTATTTTAGTTTTTTTTTTCCTTTCGTGTTGTGGATCGCGTTTATTTTGTTGTGATCATCTTTGCGCGGTAAGTGTTTCTTGACATACATTATACCCTGTTATTTTTATTAATTTATCATGTTTTTTTAAGGGGTCACACTATGCAGATAGGTGTTCTTTTTTTTAATTTTTTACCAAATGATTTTTTTGCCACAAAAAATGCGAAATGTATTGCGTATATTTTGCTCATCTCCTGTCTGTGGCTTTAGCGTTCCATTTAGTGTTATTTTGTAACCTCTATTGCGTATATTTTGCTCATCTCCTGTCTGTGGTTTTAGCGTTCCTTTTAGCGTTATTTTGTAACCTCTATTGCGTATATTTTGCTCATCTCCTGTCTGTGGCTTTAGTGTTCCATTTTGTGTTAATTTGTAACCTCTGTTGCGTATATTTTGCTCATCTCCTGTCTGTGGCTTTAGCGTACATTTTAATTTTCTTTTAAAATCCTAGAATAACAACATCATCTGTGTAGTGCATGCATTCTTTATATTTTAGCCTTAGTCTGTCTTTATTTTGTGTTCATTTTTACATTATTTTTATGGTAAATCCAATTCGTAGGTTTACTTCAAGATGTCACTGCCTAACCCTGTAAGATTCTTCTTATTGTGTAAAAAAGATAAGTATATTTTCTCATTGTTAAATGTTGTAAAAATAATTACATTGTCTAACATTTCAGATTGATGTTGGGCGAATTATAGTGGCGATGGTCAACGACCCCGACCAACCTGAACATCCTCCTAGGCGTAGGCATCGTAGGCGTGCAAGGCCCCAGATATTTAGAACATGTGTCACCCTTTTTGGAATGCCTGATGATGTGGTTTTACGGCGTTATCGCCTACCACCCCAAATCATCCTAGACACTCTTTCATTAATAGAGAGTGATCTTGAAAGGCAAATTAACAATCCAACAGCAATACCACCACTTACGCAGTTAATGTCGGTGTTACATTTTTGCGCCTCAGGATCCTTCCAGACTACAGTTGGGATCGTTGCTGGCATTTCCCAATCCTCCTTTTCAAGGAACCTGAGGGCGGTAATGGATGCACTCTTAAAGCACCTCCATCATTTTATTAATATGCCATTGAATATGGGGTCCCTTAATGTGGTGAAGCAGAAATTTTTTGAAATTGCAGGCTTCCCACACATCATAGGGGTTGTGGACTGCACTCACATACCACTTCAGCCTCCAGCAGCGCTGGAGGCAATATTTAGGAACCGCAAACATTTCCATTCAATGAATGTAATGGTGGTATGTGATGCCTCCCTCCAGATCCTGTCCCTGAATGCCAAATTTCCAGGAAGTGCACATGATTCATTTGTCATCCGGCAATCAGGGCTTTGGCACAAATTAAACAACCTACAAGCTGGTGATGCGTGGCTTCTGGGTAAGTGGTTCCCCTAATTTTTAAAACAAAAACTGTTGACTTAGAAATGGTACTTTTATTTTCACAGGAGACAGTGGTTACCCTTGCATGCCCTGGCTGCTCACTCCTTATTTGGTTCCTACACCAGGGCCACAAAGTCAATACAATTCCGCACTTACTGCCACCAGGTAGGTGGTGGAGTGTTGCATTGGCCTTTTAAAAGGCCGATTTCGATGCCTCCACCGCTCTGGTGGTGACCTCATGTATTTGCCGGCTATGGTTTCCAAAATTGTGGTCCTGTGTGGGATATTTCACAACATCGCCATAAGGAGTGGTGTCCCAATGCAGCCAGAGGATGCCTTGCCTGAGGATGGCCCCCCCGAGGTTGGTCAGAGGAGAGTGTCAAGGGGGCCATACGTGATGAGGTAGTTACACACTTTTTCAGGTATTTGATTTTCCTTTTTTTTTCATTTGTTAACATTGGGAATAATGAAAATTATGTGTGTTTACTATCCTATGTTTTGAATTTTAACCTTTTTTTTTTTTTTTGCAAAATCCAAACAACAACCTGCTTACTTCCTGAAATTGATCGCCTGTGACAATAATGACTCACAAATGACCTTTACACCTGGACAAATGTGTTTCTTACCTGATTTGGGACAACATGTTGGCATGCACCATCTTCAACCAGTTCTTGATATTGATTTTCAACTATTTGTGTGTATATTTTTTGGATTGTGAGATAATGTTTAATAAACAATTTTGATATTTAATAGTTATTTTTTAACATGAAAAACCAGCAAATGGACAGTACCTTTTAAATTAATTTCCAAGTGTTTTTTTTTTATTTAAACAAAATAACAATTAACAACATATTTGCATAGTTTGCCCAACTTTTTTCCTCTTTATTTTCCTATTTTGGGAGTTGCATTGATAATTTTTAAGAAATTAAATAACTACATAAGGGTATTTTAGCGAAACATTATGGAGTTAATGTCAATTGTCCCAATTAGTTGAATGACAAAATATGTCTTTAAATTCTTGAAAACCACTCTTTGTTTTTTTATTTTTAATTTGTAAAGAATAATTAATCAAAAAATTTAGTCTGGCACATTGTTTGCATTTTCATATGCAAATTCAAAAAACCCAAATGAAAAAAACAAAAACAAACACATTGATTGACCTTCTGAGCTAATGTTTGAGTCAATAAATTAGATTTGTTTAAATAAACACATTTTATTAACAAAAAACAAAAAAACAACATATTAATTGTGCAAAAATACTATTAAATGGTCCATTGACACCAGCAGCTAGACCAAATGGCCCCTCATCTCCATAATATGGGCCAATATCTCCTGATCCCACCTCCTTGGGTCTGTTGAAAGACAAATATGTGTTTTAATTAAATGTGAATTTTTTAAATAAAACATAAAAGAAAAACAGTATGATTTACAAATAAAAATAGTTAACATACCATGCTAATTTTTTAGCACAAATATAGTGGTAACATGAATTTGCCTAAATTACCAATTGGCACAAAAAACATGAACATGAGAATAGTGGGTTGAACAATCACTTTGGCATCTTAAATAATTCTTACACAATTTGTATATTGATTTGTCAACAAATTTTTAAAAACACAATGAAACTTGTATTTGGCTCTGGCGTATGTGGTTATTGTAAAGTTTATTTTGTTATGAAACATGAATACATTTGGCTAAAATTTAGGTAAACAAACTCAAAAAGATAAAAAAAAAAATCCCCCCCAAAAATAAAATTTTAAAGATTCAATTTGAGATGAAATTTGACCTAAATTAGTACCCAAGAAAATAAAAAAGATGCTTTAACCCAAAAAAAAATAAATTGGACTGCCCTTAGATTGTAAGCAGTGTAAGCATATAGGGCACATTTTAACAAAATAATTGCAAACATGAAACACAAATCACAGATCCTCTTCCTCTGAAGAAGTGGGCCAGTGGACGACCGAAAAAGGTGAGGAAATTTGCAGTGGGGATAAAGGGGAGGGAGTGGAATCAGGAGTGGGTGCATCAGGGGAGGGTGTGGGAATGTGGATGGGTAGGACAGGGGAGGGAGGGGTTATTTGGATTTGGGGAGCAGGAGAGGGAGGAGAAATAGGGATGTCCAGGTCAGGGGAGGGTGGAGAAATTTGGAAGGAGTGGGCAGGGGAGGAGATGGTGGGAGTTGGGGAGAGGGGTCGGGCAGGCCTCCGACTCCGTCTATGGATCCGCTCCTCACCTAAATGATGTATAGTTTGTAATATTAGCAAATATGTATTCCAAAAAACATTTAAAATGTAAAACATTAACCCAAAAGAAAATAATAATTAAAATTAAACAACATTAACTTTAGCCCGAAAAAAACGCATACTGCACACATGCACAAGCATTAATGCAAATTTACATTAGCAAAGACAAAAAGTAAAAACAGATTGTCATAGATATATAAACATTCAAATATCCACTTACGCCGACGGATCCTCATCCGAAGATGTGCAAGCAGGTGTGGGGACCGGCGGCGTAAATCAGACCACCGGCGCTCCAATTGGCCGATGGTCCTCCGAAAGCCCAATGCCCACAGCCTGCGCTGCACCTCCGCGTACGCCCGTCGCTTGTGTAGGTTGGTGACGGGGGGCGGCATGTCCGTTATACGCCAATCCAGTACTTCAGTGAGCACCAGCAGCTCACACCATGTAAAAACACTGGCTCTCATGATGGCAATGGGTTTTTTTTTACACAAATCAGTTTTATTACAGGGACCCCTAAATTTTGATTGGCTAATGTACTTTCATAAATAACATGAACAATTCTATTGGTTAATGTGTGAGTCATGTGAACAACCCCTAAAAATATATTGTGACTTAGGATTGGCTTGCTGCATTTGGATGCGTTAGCAACAAGCCGGAAATAAAACAATTTCTAAATTATAAACCAAAATAAAAGCTATTAAAAAAACAAACAAACAGCCTTTGGATTTAAAAAAAACAAGTTTGCCGATAAAAGCGGACGGATTCTACGGACCAAAATGAACACAAAACAAACAATAAAGTTTATTGACATTCAAAAAAGAAACAAGATTGAAAACATTCGACCAACAATCAAGTAAATTAAGGTAATGATTGGCACCAATCGATTCACGGATGTTTGACGAATGAGAAACAAGGCAATCGACAAATGACAGGCCTACTTCCGGTCGTACTTGTGCGAGCGAACACTTCATCAAAAAACGAGTAGTGCACTCGCTATTTCGGACACTCGTTAGCTAGAGGAGGGGTTGTGGAAATATGGGGCGGAAGACTCGCTACGAGCGACCACACGTGTGAGCGCTTGGTTTGACATTTGGATGGTCGTACTACTGCGGGCGAATGGCTGTTTGCGTCCGGCTCTGAATCAGGCCCGGTATTCCTTACAAGGTAGCATTTACTTATTATTGCCACTGCTTATTAATGTTGATATCTGAAAGTTAAGAAGTGTTGCAATATAATTGTAACTATTATTATTGGTGCGATAAACAATTTTTACTGGTGCTACATATCAAATACTAGAATTATGTTTTTGTTTATATATATACTGTCAGGTCCATAAATATTGGGACATTGACAGAATTTTCATATTTTGTCCTCTATTCACCACCACAATGGCTTTGAAATGAAACAAACAAGATGTGATTTAACTGCAGACTTTCAGATTTAATTTGAGGGTAATTACATCCAAATCAGTTGAACGGTGTAGGAATTACAACGGTTTCTATATGTGCCTCCCACTTTTTAAGGGGCCAAAAGTAATGGGACAAACTAAACAATCCTAAATCTAACTTTCACTTTTTAATACTTGTTGCAAATCCTTTGCAGGCAATTACAGCCTGAAGTCTGGAACGCATAGACATCACCAGATGCTGGGTTTCATCCCTGGTGATGCTCTGCCAGGCCTCTACTGCAAATGTCTTCAGTTCCTGCTTGTTCTTGGGGCATTTTCCCTTCAGTTTTGTCTTCATCAAGTGAAATGCATGCTCAATCAGATTCAGGTCAGGGTATTGACTTGGCCATTGCATAACATTCCACTTTTTAGCCTTAAAAAACTCTTTGGTTGCTTTTGCAGTATGCTTCAGGTCATTGTCCATCTGCACTGTGAAGCGCTGTCCAATGAGTTCTGAAGCATTTGACTGAATATGAGCATATAATATTGCCCGAAACACTTCAGAATTCATTCTGCTGCTTTTGTCAGCAGTCACATCATCAATAAATACAAGGGAACCAGTTCCATTGGCAGCCATACATGCCCACGCCATGACAATACCACCACCATGCTTCACTGATGAGGAGGTATGTTTTGGATCATGAGCAGTTCATTTCCTTCTCTTCTCATCACTCTGGTACAAGTTAATCTTTGTCTCATCTGTCAATAGGATGTTGTTCCAGAACTGTAATGGCTTTTTTAGATGTTGTTTGGCAAACTCTAATCTGGTCTTCCTGTTTTTGTGGCTCACCAATGGTTTGCATCTTGTGGTGAACCCTCTATATTCACTCTTGTGAAGTCTTCTCTTGATTGTTGACTTTGACACATATACATCTACCTCCTGGAGAGTGTTCTTGATTTGGCCAACTGTTGTGAAGGGGTTTTTCTTCACCAGGGAAATAATTCTTTTGTCATCCACCACAGTTGTTTTCCGTGGTCTTCCGGGTCTTTTGGTGTTGCTGAGCTCTCCGGTGCGTTCTTTCTTTTTAAGAATGCTCCAAACAGTTGATTTGGCCACACCTAATGATTTTGCTATCTCTCAGATGGGTTTGTTTTGATTTTTCAGCCTAATGATGGCTTGCTTCACTGAAATTGACAGCTCTTTGGATCTCATATTGAGAGTTGACAGCAACTGATTCCAAATGCAAATGTCACACCTAGAATCAACTCCAGACCTTTTACCTGCTTAATTGATAATGAAATAACGAGGGAATAGCCCACACCTGTCCATGAAATAGCTTTTGAGTTGATAGTCCCATTACTTTTGGCCCCTTAAAAAGTGGGAGGCACATATTGAAACTGTTGGAATTCTTACACCGTTCACCCGATTTGGATGTAATTACCCTCAAATTAAATCTGAAAGTCTGCAGTTAAAGCACACCTTGTTTGTTTCATTTCAAAACCATTGTGGTGGTGAATAGAGGTGAAAATCTGAAAATTCTGTCAATGTCCCAATATTTATGGACCTGACTGTATATATATACAGATATCACCAGAGCCAGTAGCACTCGGGTCAGTAATTAAATCCAAAATTCCAGGTTATAAGTCAACATTTCGGAGTTATTTTATTGCTCCATCATCAGGACTTTATATGTTTTATACTTGGAGTACCATCCATTGGAACTATGTGTGTGTGTATATATATATATATATATATATATATTTATTCGTGTGTGTGTATATATATATATATATATATATATATACTCTTATATGTAAAATATGAGATTCAATAAAATGTGCTTATGACTTAGGAGATTTGTGGTCCATTTGCAGTTTTCACTGTTTATTTATTCACCTGATTTAACCTACTATAGCCTTGTATGGGAGAATGGTTCTGGAGTTAACCAACACTGTGGGCACAACATGGCCCATTGATAGCAGAAGCACTCCTAAAAAGTCTTTAGCCCGTGGCTAATGCAACCTCTCTGTGTGTTCCAGGTGGCTGGGTGCACTGGTAACCCCCAAGTAGCTCTTTTAGGGGCCACATTGTAGAGTGTAGCGGTGCCCAAAGACTTCAAGAAATGTAAAGCATCATATTTCAGAAACCCATCTATAATATTTCAGCAGTACATGACAATTGCTACATTACCAGCAGATAAGGGGAGCCAGGAGAGAATCACCTTTACGTTCAACATTTAATTTCAACATGCCAGGACCCATAGGTTGCTCTTTAATTGTTGTGGCTCTTTTGAGCATGTTTGTTTTAACCATCAGTTGTGTTATGACTGCCCATCATGCCCTACGACTGTTCCATGTACTAGTACAGCACCTGGGACAATGGCTTTCAGCGTGATTGCTAACATTCTAGTCAGTGACATCTCTAACAGCTATGTTTGTGCCTGCAATGTTTTTATGCTTTCAGGTTCAGCATGTTGAAGTAATATTAATTATTAGTTCTTAGAGCAAAACTGTGGCATCACAAGGGGGGTGTGGACCACACCCGGGTGTCACCCGCCGAAGGGTGATACCAAAATGCCGACTCCTGCTCAGTAACAGGAGCCGGGTGCAGCACTGTAGCATTATGTGCAGCACTCGGCTCCTGACTCAGTGAGGGAGCCGGCACTGCAACACAAACTGCCGCATCTCCGGCACCCCCGGAGTGACAAAAATGTTGGTTCGGGCTGCGAGGCCATGCCACACCCACGAGGCCATGCCCCTTTTTCCAGCACGCGGCTTCATAGCGCGCACTACAAGGTAGCCCACCCCTCCCGCACCGGGTGTCAGAAGAGGTAGGGATGCCACTGGAACAAAATAAAGAATATATTGGAAGATGATGCTGGAACAGAGCACTATGACTATCTAATATTGCACAATGAATAATTAGAAAACAGATAATTATGATATATCACAGAGCAAGGACAAAGCAGTTTGTACCAGTGTGCCAGCACATGGCAGATAAAGAGACACATTGGATAGAAAGAGAAACTGAGGTACATTTTTCCAGCTCATAATTGACCTTTAATAGCTTATAATGGAGCGTGTCTCATACACAGGGATACAGATGGTCTTGCCTCTGCAAAAGTAATTTTCTGTCCTTTAAAGTATTTTGTGATTAATTTCCAAAATAATAGTTTAGAACAGCAAATTAATAAGCAGTGAGTATGAATATTGGGCTGAATATATTGTTACACAATCGCATATGCAAATAACATTAGCATAAATATGAAGCAAAGTTATCTATTGAGATTCAAGGGTTAGCAGTTTTTATTTGCATACAAAACCTTATTAGTTTTGGTCCAGACTTATATTTTTCAGAGACTTGGAGGGAAATCAGTGGAAAATAAATGTGTGCAATTACAGTGTGCTTAAAAACAAACCAACATTTAATCTAGTTGATTTATGAATGCATTTGAGGCAAAATAACCCTAAAACTCCAGCTGTAATTTAACAACAGAAAACATGTTGTCCGTATAGATGACAGAAAATACTTCTGTTCCATTCACTATGAATTTAGATATGCCAGGCATTCATTATCAAAAGGTCACAGTTATCAAAGCAAACTTCTCCATCATAGATCTTTATGATTAATTATTAGCTGCATTGATAGAAGATTCACCAGATAATTCTGTCAGAGATCTAGATAATGTGGGCATCACTGTCAGATAAACTGTTTTACAAGAGAAGAAGCAGCAGTACTGAAAAACAGAGGGGCACATTCCAATTCTAAGTTTAAATTCAAGTTTAAAACATCTCAAAGTTTTTTCCATGTTACATTGAAATATTGAATATAGAAAAAAAGTTTGTCAGACCAACAGACATTTTATCTGAGAGTCTGACACCCAGCAGATATTGCAGCCATACACTATGAGATATGTTACAGTGCATGGTCACATCTGCATTCCTCCCCTCGATAGGAAACATTCCCTATTCCTCCAAGGAACAGGAGAAATGTAGGGTGGTCAGCTATGGCAGTGCCTACAGTGCCAGATACGGATGTCCAATTATCATATTGGGGCATATTGGAAAATTTCACAGGCCCGACTGTTCCATCATTGCCGATCACTTGCAGCAATAAACTATGCAATTATCATCCCGATCTGCTGATAACCTGCGGCTCTTGATAATTGCATAATGTATGCCTAGCTTTAGATGATATCAGTATACAGAAAATGACAATTATTAGTAGAGAATGATGTGCACAGATCCTGTGTTCTGGTTTTGGCAAAGGTTTGGTTTTGCCAAAACCACTCTCAAGTGTTTGGTTTTGTATCTGGATTTCTTTAAAAATTGATAAAAACAACTAAAATCATGTAATTTGGGCCTGCTTTTGTTTCTACAGTATTATTAACCTCAATAACATTAATTTCAAGTAATTTCCAGTATTTTGACCGCCTCACAGCTCACAATATTGTTCTCACCTATATTGGCCAAAGGCTACGGCAAGCTGACCAGCTAAACTAAGGGCCACATTCAACTAAGTGCGAAAAGTTGCGCTTGGCGAAAAGCGTTCGCAGGTGCAAACATTTTTTTGCGCTAACCAATTGCTGGAGTATTCACTTGTGCGATAACTCCGTAGGCAGAAACCGGCGAAAAGTTTTCCCCATCTCAGAGCAGGTGATAAAATGTGCAAAATCCCTCTTTTTGGCTAAAAATGTGGGGACTTGGGGCCTGATTCAGACCCGCTCGCGAGCGCTGAGCGCTCACAAGCGGGTCGATGGTGCCCTAGTGCGCATGCACACGACGGAGGGAACGCCTACCGTCTGGGTCCGGCCCCACTGACATCACTAGTGATGTCATTGGGAGTGATTTTGGCTCTGATAGAGCCAAAATCACTCCAGGGCTTGTGGTCACCGAGACCCTACCGCAGGGTCTTGACCATCGTGACCGTCATCATGGACGCTCGCATAAGCTGTGGGTGGTAACCCGCAGCTATGCGAGCGTCCAGGAGGACACATTAAAAAAAAAAACGCCCTGATTCAGAGCGGGGGCTCGTTCAGAGCGTCCGGCTCTGAATCAGGCCCTTGATTCAGAACCCTTTGGACACCCACCCCTAATGACTAATTAGACAAAAATTATTTTTAAATTAGCTTAATTCCCACTAATAATTGCATGTCATTTTTGGGGTGAGAATGTAAAAAGTGTTGGAAAATGGGTTTAAATTACTGGGGACCTGATTCAGACCCAGTCGCTAAGTTGCGCTCACTCGCTCTGAGCGATTTTCGCCCATCTGTGCATGCATATAATTTGCAGTGAAAGTGCGCAAGCCTGTATTTGCAATGTGATTTTGGTTGCTCATAAGCCACTATCAGGTCGCTACTTTGAGTGACAGATATTGCCGTTTGTGGGGGGTAACAGGGGAAGGTGCTTGTAAACGGGGGAGTGGTTTTGTTGATGCAGGCGTGTCAGGCCGCCAAAACGTTGTTTAAAGGGCGTGCATAATTAGCAAAGTAGCGTAATTGTACATGTCACCTGCATTTATTTCAGCCCGCACTGATCACTGTGCTTGCGTGGCGTTAAGGCAACCTCAAGAGCTGCGAGCAGTTCTAATGGCTCTCGATGCTCCCGCTTAATCCTACATTTCCTGGAGATGACGTGTGTTGCGAATGGCAAGAGGTCGTCTTTATACACTTGCGAGCGCACTTTGCTGTAGCTCGCTAAAACATAGTGGGTGTCCTTATGCGTCGCAGTGCAAGCACTTCATTTAAATATCCGACCCCTTTTTTTTCAGCGAGCGGCCGCAACTTGCAATCAGGTCTGAATGAGCTCCTGGGTCCGGTATTTGGGGGAGCTGTATGGATGGGACAGGTGTTTTTAGGATTGCAGGTGGCTGCAGTAGGTGTATTTAAAAAATTTTTAAAACTGAACTTTATAGACACAAAAATATACTAGTACCCATTTTAATGTACCCCCAATTTAACTAAAGCACTAATTTTTTTTTTTTTAAATAGCATTTTATCATTTTTCCACACTTATGCAAATATGCATTTAACAGCCATTTGACTCAATTTAAGAACCCAAAATTATTTTATTAGGGCTATTAATACACTTCTATATTGATTCCCAGTGTCAGTTAGGCTTTTTATGGGGTACAGACTGATTTCCCCAAAATGTGCTGTACTTTTTGCTAGTTTCAACATGTGCAATTTTCGAACATATGCCCTTTAGGGTGTTTTGTAATTGGATAAGGCGAAAAGCAGGAGCGCGCATTGCAAAAATGCACAAAAATCACATCAAAACTGACGAATAGGGCGGAAACTTCACCCTGCGAACGCTTTTTGCCAAACGCGACTTTTCACACTGGTCCACATCCATGACAGCTTCATCTCCAACTCCTTGAATCTCCCAGCCATCACCAATTCATGGATTTACCCATCTGACACCACTTCTCCTGCAGCTATCTCCTTTGGGGGCCTCACATTCTTTCACACTCCCTGGCCTGGAGGTTGCCACAGTCTTGGTGTTGGGGTACTTCTATCGTCTGGTCACTCCCACCACCTCTTACCTTCTAAACTCTCCATTTTATTCTTTCCATTCAATGCTCATGATATTCGCCTCTTCCAACTTCCTTGAGTAGCTGCCTTTCTTCGTCCCCCTGGACTTGGCTCAAATTTCCCTGATATCTTTGCTTCTTGGTTCCCAATCTTGAAATGGGCTCTCAAGACCCCATTCTTCCTTAAAGCTTTCCAGCGCTCATCCTAACCCACTACTCCATGTTCCTTCCTCACAATCCAGTCCATCTGTGTCACCCCTGTTTGTCTGCCCCCTCCCCTTTAGAATGTAAGCTCTCACAAGCAGGGCCCTCTTCCCTCACATGCTGTTTTTCCTTACTTCTACTTTCATTTACAACAGCATCTAACACTTGGTTGCTGACACCCTGCTACTTATTTAAGTTTTATGCAGTAATGTTTATAAATCATGTATTTGTCCCGCAATGTTTGTACTATTAATAACTATTTTTTCTGCGCTCATTTGTTTATGTACTTTGTAAGGTGCTGCGAAACCTTTGTGGCGCCATATAAATTAAGGATAATGATAATAATACCACCCTAAGTGTCAAACACTTGGCAATTTAAAAAAAGAATGTAGTACATCTATGAAACATAGTGGCACTGCAGTGGCAGACAGGATGGCAGTTTAATACAAACTATATGATGCTATAGAATGTTTTCAGCAATCAACAACTATAGCAGAGGCCTGAGGCTAGCACAACTAAATAGAGGATGTAGTATTAGTGGAAGCCAGATAAAGGATTGATTGATTGATAGATGGATTATAGAATTTAACTAAAAAGAAAAACAAATCAGAGACATGGAAAAATCCAAGCAAACAATATCACAATAAGATAGATTCCTCAGGATTTAAGACAGAGTAACAGCCCAGTAAAATTTAATAATTAATTATATGATTATCTGATTTGATTATACTAGTCTATATCTGCTAAGAACCTGCAGGAAATGGGGCCTATATGTCTGAATGAGAAGCTGGTGATGGGTGGCATTGCAAGATACAACAGAACATGAATGCCCCAGTACAGTGCAGTAATATACAGTATACTGCCTGGCAAACACATACAATCTTTGCAAAGATTACAGTATAATGAAAAGTGATGCATTGTCCTAGGACCCACCCACCCAACCTTATGTTGTATATTAAAAAGAGACATGCACAATTTAACAAACCAAGCGCTTCAGCAACAGGGATTGCCACTTTGGTGGTTGAAATGCTTGGTTTGTTTTGGCCCCCACAAAACAAGCTACCAATGGGCATAAGGTGGCTAACAGTGTTGTTAATCATGTCTACAGTTGGAAAATATCATTATCATCTTGAGCCTCACCGTCTTACTCCTCTGTGTTATTATCATTACCACCACATAATATTAGCTCATCCCCACTCGAACCTGTTGTTCCAGAAGTCTCTGTATTTTTTGTTGTAATTGGAAGCAAAGGTCTTCCACAAAGAATTTGTAGTTCAATTTTATGAACATCAGTTTTTTCACATTTTTAGGAAGTAGCCTCCTACAGCGATCACTAATAAAGCTCCCGGTTGTGCTAAACACTCTTTCTGAGTACACTTGAGGGTAGGCAGCTTAAGTAAAGCAAAACTAGTTTGTACAAGGGGCTCCAATTGCCTTTTTTTCCTCCCAGTATTCAAAGGGACTGTGTGATGTGTTAATTTGTACATTGTCATTAAAATAATCCTCCACCATTCTATTGATGCTTACTGTATCAGATTGAGTCATGATAGAGGTGTCAATAATTTTGGATAATTCTCTTAAGGCTGACCAGATGTCATAATTATGTTTCACTCTGTTGTGCTGAATTGACTATGAAACTGAAGCAGTAGGCATTGTTTTATCAAGATGTTACAAATCCTTTGGTCCTGGTGAAGGGAATAAAGAACTTGATCTACAAGTCCAACATACTTAGTGGAATTGTTTAGTTTCATCTCCTTCAATTTCTCTAGCTGCTTTTCCAGTAGTTTAACGGAATCACCTGACTCAGACTGGCAGTGTCTGAACTCACTTCATTGGTTGTGTCTCAGGGTCGGGGAACTGGTACCATCTCCTGGGGTAGATGGCACTGCGCTGTAGCTGAGAAATCACACAAAGTTCGTTGGTCTGGTGCAACTGGCCTCAGCCAGCTTTATTTGCAGCAAAACAAAATAAACAGCAATAAACGCCTTGCCGTCTGGCACTGACTAAACATAGAACATTCTTAACTCACTAAAAAACAGAAAGTTTTACCAGGCTTAGTTGATATGTTTCCCAACAGCATATCTTCTCTCATAGAGACACCATAGCTCCTTTCCCCAGGTAGTGTGTCTCCTAATGATCAGCCTCAAAGCCTTAAAACACAGCCACACAGCTGAAAGCCCTAATTAGCCTCCTGTGAAGCTAATAGCCCAAAATACCTTCCTGAGGTTTCAAAAGACATGGATCAGGAATCTAGGGCAAATAAACCTGCCTTCCACTATGATGCTAGTGACCTTGTCACATATCCCCCTCCCCTGTTTCTACCCAGGGGGTGGAACACTTGCAGCCCCCAAACAAAAGATGCGGGACAACGCATCCGCATTAGCCAGTTGGGACCCAGGCCTATGTTCCACAGTGAATGTAAATTCCTGCAATGCCAAAAACCATCTTGTTACCCTGGCATTTTGGCCTTGCTTTACTGACATCCATTTTAATGAAGCATGATCCGTTATGAGCTTAAACTGTCTGCCCAAGAGGTAATACCTCAGAGTGTCCAATGCCCACTTAATGGCCAACATCTATTTTTCAACAACAGCGTACGTTTGTTCATGGCCATTGAGATTTCTGCTCAGATAAACAATGGGGTGCTCCTCGCCATCCCTACTTTGGGACAACACTGCTCCTACGCCTACCTCTGAGGCATCCATCTGAACCACAAACTCTTGAGAAAAGTCTGGTGTTATCAAAGCCACTTTCATTGCCTGAAATGCTTCTTCAGCCTCAGGGCCACATTTCACCAAGTTAGACTGTTTCCCTTTTGTAACATCTGTTAGTGGCACTGCTGTAGTGGAATAAACCATCTGTATTAACAAGTGATCCCTAAAAAAGCTCTAACTTGTTTTTTGTTTACGGGACGGGGACAGTTTTGTATGGCTTCAATTTTGTTTGACTGGGGCTTAATCAAGCCTCTCCCTATGGTATACCCCAAATATTGAACCTCTTCCATTGCAAGGCAACATTTCTTAGGGTTGGCTTTTAGACCGGCCTTCCTAATTGAGTCCAGTACTGCCTGTACTCTGACTAAGTGAGATTCCCAGTCTGGACTGTGGATTACCACATCGTCGAGATAGGCCACTGCATACTGTCTGTGGGGTTTCAAAATTCTATCCATTGTTCATTGAAAGATTGCTGGGGCCCCATGCAACCCAAAAGGCAACACCCTATACTGGAATAGCCCTTCTGGAACAGAAAAGGCTGTTTTTTCTTTTGCCCTATCAGTTAATGGTATTTGCCAATAACTCTTTGTCAGGTCCAGTGTGGTGAGATATCTGGCTGTTCCTAGCCTCTCTATCAACTCATCCACACGTGGCATGGGATACGCATCAAATTTGGAAACTGCATTTAACTTACAAATATCGTTACAGAAGCGTAAGCTGCCATCAGGTTTCAGAATCAGAACTAAGGGACCGGACCACTCACTATTAGACTCCTTGATGACACCAAGTTCTAGCATTTGCTTAACCTCTTTAGAGACAGCCTCACACTGTGCTTCAGGAATTCTATATGACTTTAGAGTGAACTTATCCCCTGGCTCTGTAATTATATCATGCTTTATTATGCTGAATGCAGTGCTGAAAACAAATCTCTGTTCCTAATAAGCAACTCCTTAGCCTCATTCTTTTGAGTGGCTGACAGGGTTTCAGACACTTTTACTTCTGGAACCAAAGGGACTTACGCTACTGGTGAATCTTTCCAGGGTTTGATAAAGTTAACATGGTAAATTTGTTCAGGCTTCCTCTTGCCTGGTTGGTATACTTTATATTTCATACGGACCTTGCCATTTAGCCAAAAACTTGCTTTCCACTGTGGGTATCAAAACAAGCACTCTGTCCCCAGGGAAACATGTATGTACCTGGGCATTCAGGTTATACACTCTCTGTTGGGCCTGCTCCATATGTTCTTTGACAATGGGCACCATGGCCACAATCCTATTTTGCGTCTGAGACACATGTTCAATTACACTTTAATAGGGTGTTGGTTGTCCTTCCCATGTCTCCTTAGCTACATCTAGCAACCCTCTGGGATGTCTTCCATACAACAGATAAAAAGGAGAAAATCCTGTGAAAGATTCTGGTACTATTAGAGAAAATAGACATCATCAAATACGGCTAAAAATAATCCCAGTTTTTCCCATCCTTGTCAACAATCTTTTTTAGCATACTTTTTAAAGTTTTGTTGAATCTCTCTACCAATCCGTCTGTTTGAGGATGGTAAACGGAGGTTCTCAAGTTAGTAACTTTAAACAATTTGCAAAACTCCTTCATAATTCTAGACATAAAGGAGCTACCTTGGTCAGTTAAAACTTCTTTTGGTATTCCCACCCTGCTGAAACCTGCACCAGCTCTCTAGCTATACCGTTGGTTGACATATTATGCAAAGGGATTGCCTCAGGATATTGAGTAGCATAATCCACTATTACGAGTATATACTGATGTCCCCAACTAGACTTTTACAAGGGCCCAAAGAAATCCATGGCTATCCCTTCAAATGGGACCTCTATAACAGGCATGGACACTAGAGGACTCTTGAAATGGGGTCTAGGAGCATGATACTGGCACTCAGGGCAGGAAGAACAAAATTCAGACACATCTTTATACACCCCAGGCCAAAAGAACCACTGCAAAACCCTTTCAATGGTCTTTTCAGCCCATAGGTATCCTGCGGTGATATGACCATGAGCAAGGTCCAATACAGTTCTTCTACTGTATATGTCTGGGGAACAACAAGCTGTTCTACCACTTCCTCACCCCTTTTTGTCACCTGATACAAGAGCTCATTGTTAAGGGCCATGTGTGGAAACGTGAGCCTGCTATCTGGGTCTAGTGGGTTCCCATTAATAACTTTCATATTTTCACTGGTTCTTATCAAGGTGGAGTCCTTTAACTGTTCAGATGCAAACAAATCCTTTCTCACTTCAAGGGGAGGTATGCTTTCATCCCTGTCTTTCACCTCTGCCTCCCCTGGAGGGGGTACCTCACTTTGTTCCTCATCATCTACCACCTCCCCAGCCATACTAGCAACAGGGTAAGGGTCTGAGGGTTCCAGGGTCACACCTGCAGCCAGCAAATCACCAGGATGGTCTACTGGCTCTACACTGTGTGGCTCTGCGACCATATGGGACTTCTACAATTTCCAAAAATGGGGAAAGTCTCTCCCTATTATAACATCATGTACCAAGGAAGGGACCATTCCCACATTAACCACAGCTGAACCACAAAGGGTCTCAATATTCACTTCAGCAGTATTATAATAATGTCACCATGTATGCAAGTTACACCAACAGTTGTTCGCTGGCCCTTTAAAGCATTTACCAACCCATCTTTCACAAGGGTGATTACACTTCCTGAGTCCAACAATGCCTTTACCCGGTTACCTCCCATAACAACCTCACACATTTTTTTTTTCGGACTCATTTGAAGGTGAAACAGTACAGGCTAACCTGGCAAAGAAAGACATTCTGCAACATTAAAAGACAGCATCACATTGCATAGGTTCTTGAACAACTGGGCAATTAGCAACAACATGTCCTGGCATACCACACCTAAAACATTTAATCACATAACTGTCAAGTCTATAAGGCATGTGAGACCTTTCTGGCCTCACTGACCCATCTTTAAACCGAGCACTCACAGTCTCTTCAGTTTTAAGTTCTCTTAACCACCAAGGACCCTTTTCCCACAGAACAGTCTTACCAGGTTTCACTGAAGTGCACTGTCGTAGATCTGGGGCTGCTGAGGTATAGCCAACAGTTCCTCTGCCGCCAGATACCTTTTGACCATCTCCACTATCTGGTCACCGGTCTTAGGATCCCCGTGGCTCACCCACTTGCGTAAATCCATGGGCAGGGACCTCAAGTAATGGTCCATGACAACTCTTTCAACCATCTGGGGTCCAGTTAACATCTATGGTTGTAGCCATTTTGTGGTCAGGTGGATTAGGTCATGCATTTGTGAGTGGGGAGGTTTGTCCATGTAGTACACCCAGCGATGCACACATTGCGCTTGGACAGACAGCGTAACTCCCAGGCGAGTCAGAATTTCTGCTTTTAGCATTTCATAGTCCAAAGCATCTGCCGTACTTAAGTCAAAGTATGCTTTTTGAGGCTCGCTGGAGAGAATGGGGGCCAGCAATCCAGCCCACTGATCCTTAGGCCAACTCTCCCACTCGGCCATCCTCTCAAAGGTAGTCAAGTACGCTTCCACATCTTCAGTCTGTCAATTTTTGAAGGAAATGGCTTGCCCTTATGGAGCTGTATTGAACATTTGGGGAAGCATTTCCAGGCCGTGCTGCAAGATGCTGCACCACCTCTTTTAGGATCTCATAATCCTGTTGCTGTACCCTAGAGGCTTCCTGCAATACTGCGGTCACTTGTAGCAAAGCCTTGACAACATCCTCCATGTTGGGTTTTTCCAGTAATTTTGTAGCCACTTTCACCCAGGACATGTATTACAGTAGTATTGGTTTCCAGCAAAAAGGAAGGTCTGGCCCTTTAACTGAACCAGATTCCAAAACTCTGCAGGCACCACCTGGACTTCTATGTGTGAGGCACAACAGCTCCCAGCATGTCCCACTGTGAATAAGCCTCTGCAGAGTATTGCACCTGCAGTTTTACTCTGTGCCACATTAAATTTCAGTCCAGACAAACACAGACCTGCTTTCTGCAGAACTCTCAAAGCTGCTGATGTTTTTACCTATGCGCAGACCTCAAATGCCTGCATTCTCCACAACATGTAGCAGGGTCGGGGAACTGGTACCATCTCCTGGGGTAGATGGCACTGCGCTGCAGCTGAGAAATCACTCAAAGGCCGTTGTTCTGGTGCAACTGACCTCAGCCAGGTTTATTTGCAGCAAAACAAAATAAACAGAAATAAACGCCTTGCCGTCTGGCACTGACTAAACATAGAACATTCCTTACTCACTAAAAAACAGAAAGTTTTACCAGGCTTCTTGCGACCACCTCTGAATGAGGGCCAATGTTGTTACATCTATTTTTACACAACACTTTCCACAATCAACCCGGCACCCACCACCCATGGGTGCCATGGATAGCCCCGGGCTGCCGGTCTATCCCTGGGGTGCCCTGGAGAGAGAGAGATAAAGGGATCCCTGGCCTGGGCTGACTAGCGGTCAGGCATAATGCTTTGGCCGGGGGACTTGGTGGAAGGGTTCCCCTGGCTGTGGAATTACAACCCCGCTAGAAAGAGTCAGGTGCTGGTTATGGAAAATACAGGGCATCCCTACTTATTTTGTCCCCTGTATTTCCAAAACCAGGAGCCTCACTGAGCCCAGTGCTGGTTGTGCTAAATACAGGGGATCCCTACGTCTTTTTTGTTCCATTTATTTTCACAATCAGGTCTGGCTCATGAAAAGTCCGGGGTTGGTTGTGCTTTTAGGGGGGGACCCCATATATATTTTTTTTATTTTACACTTTTTACACAGATGCATGCACGGATATCATTGATCTGTGCATGCATCTGTGTCTAATAGTACAGCTCACTATTTCACTTTTCAAGAAATCTTTAAGATAGTTGTCAAAGGTTTTGGACAGCAAACGATATATCATTAACGATCTGACTATTTGGAAATCGTTAATGATGAATGATATATCGCTTGATCGTTAGTAAAATAGCATAGTGTGTGTTAGTCCAGGAGTTCAAGGGGATCATTTGCAAATCATTTAATGTGTACCCATCTTTATAATAGCATCCTCAATTTCTTTGTCACCATCTTTACTTTTACTGCTGCTCATCCTCACATTTGCAGAGGGTGCAGAAATGCTGGAAGAAGGTTTCTCTAGAATTACAGTGTCAGAAATGTCAGGCTTACACATAGCACCCGTGGACACACTGAGGGCCTGATTCAGACCCGCTTGTGAGCGCTACGCATTCACAAGCGGGTCGATGGTGGCCCAGTGCGCATGCACATGACGGAGCTGGCTCCATCATGCGCATGCACGAGACCCGGATAGCGATGGGCACTCCGTCGCTCTGGGTCTCGTACCAAAGGGGGCGCACTGTCGATGTTGAGTGATAGCACGCCCCCTTTGGTGGGTGGGCCGGGGGCATGGCTGCCCAGATGGAGGCGTTCCCATGGGAACGCCTACCATCTGGGGCCGGCCCCACTGACATCACAAGTGATATCAGTAGGAGAGCTTTCGGCTCTGTTAGAGCCGAAAGCTCTCTGGGGCTTGCGCCAACGAGACCCTACCACAAGGGTGACCATCGCGACCATCACAGCTATGCGAGCGGCCAGGAGGCCACTCTAAAAAACAAGAAGGCCGGCCCTGATTCAGAGCGAGCGCTCTGTCAGAGCGTCCAGCTCTGAATCAGGGCCTTAGACTCTTCTCAGGGATTTGTGAAGTTCATAAACAGACAGTTGGTTCTTCAGTCTTAGTATTTTCTTTTGTGCACTGATTTGCCTGGTTTAAAGATGACACCTCTAGACTCAAAGTGAGAAGGTGTTGCATGTGATGTTACAGAAGATGCCTGGGTGTGTTTGGCTCCAGCTTCTGCAATAGGCATTCTAGGTCATGCAACAACAGTAACAGGACCACCACTCACAAAGAATGGCCATGGTCTCAGCCTTGTCTTGCCACTACTTGCGGTGTATGACAAGTGTATGTTTTTTTCTTTAACATTGTGAAATATTGTTTAGAATTCAGGTGCCCTCTCTTAAACGTTTTTTCTCCTTGACCATCTTTAGTTGATGTTGAAGTACTATCATGACTGGCAGCAACCACAGCATTAGTACTGGGTTGCTGCCCCATCTCTTCTATCGACTGATCCATGATTGGTTTTACTTTTGACACCAGCAAAGAAATAATTTTTTAACACTTGAGAATAGTTTTGGGGTGCAAGATGATGGGGGGACACCACCGCACACATTGTCGTTTACACTGGAAAGATAACACACTATGCAAATTTTTTTGCTCTAATGCATTTTTTTAGACACAAACACTGACAATTGTTTTATTGTTTTTACATACTTGGAAGAACAGGTCATTGTAAGAATTGTTTTGGGGTGCAGATGATGGGTGGGACACCACCGCACACACCATTGCTTACACTGAAAGGATAACACATTATGCTATTTTTTTTAGACACAGAAAACACTTTCAATTGTTTTTATGCACTTGGAAGAACAGGTCTTTGTGAGAATTGTTTTGGGGTGCAGATGATGGGGAGACACCACCGCACACAGAAAAGTAATACAGTATATGCTGCGTCACTCATTTGAACAAACTGTTTGAACTACACATAATATAATTTATAAATTCAATTAGAAAATACTTACTTTTTAAACAAGAAAAAAAAATATATATTTTACATTTTTTATATACAGTATATAACTGGGAAACAACTCAAAACAAAGAGGTCTTCTTGGGGTGCAGCAGCCTCAAACACAGTAGAGTGAGAGAAAAAAAAAGATGCAGCTTCACTTTAAGAAACAAAAAACAAACAATCAACAGAAACACAGACAGTAGCCTGTTTGTGTGCACTGCAGTGTGTGTGACAAACACATATACACTGAGTCAAGGTTGTACTGGCCCACAGGGGTACAGGGGAAATCCCCGGGGGACCCCACTGCCTGAGGGCTCCACCACTTTCTCTAATGTCAGGTTCCAGACTGTGCACTTGAATTAAACATTGTTACCCTATTAGAAGATCAGTTACATGGTCTCTAATGTTTGTCCAAACCTCTGTGGGGGCTGGCCTCATCCCCTGTAGAAACTGACCACACCCCAAAGCTTGGGCCCCTACCATTGCATTCCCCCGGTGGGCCCTTCATGCTCCAGTCCGACACTGCACTGAGGGCCTGATTCAGAGCCGGATGCTATTTGCGGACGGTTGTTCCAAAAAAGGGGCCGGCTACTTAAATTGAGTGCTCGCTCTTTGCGGTTTGTTGACGCCTCTATGTCTGAGCGAGCGAACGAAAAATGCGCTCGCTATTTTGTAAAGACGCCCCTTTGCCGTTCGCATCACACGCCATATCCGTTATTTATTAGATTAATCGGGAACATCGAAAGGCATCTGAACTGCTCGCAGTGCTTGTGGTAGCTTTTTCTTTCCCCTAATACTGCGAGCAGTTCAGGCTAAAAGACAACCAAGTGACGTGGTCGATGACGCTCCTTTACTAATTATGCACTCCCATTAAACGCCCTTTTGACCGTTAGGCACGCCTGCGTTCGGATCTCCACTCCCCCGTTTTCAAGCACCTTCCCCTGTTACCACCCACAAACGGTACATTCTGTCAATCAAATTAGCTGCCCCTCGCTGTTTTGCGAGCGCACAATTTCCGACTGCAATGACTGGTTTGCGCATGCGCATTACAAACCATATGCATGCGCAGTTGTGCGAACATGGCTCGGAGCGAACGAGCGGCCGCTTACGAGCGGCTCTGAATCAGGCCCTGAGTGAGAAGTGACAATGATGCCTGCACAGCAGTCACACTTTCCAGACACCTACTCCTGTCTCCAGATCTACCTATTAAACCTAAATTTAACTAACTTTCCCTAACTTAATCCTAATGGCACCCTCATAGCTTGCTGAAGCATTTTTGTAAAACGATACCTTACAGTGCTCCAGCCCACAGTCCTTACCCTCGCCCTCTGCTCTCCTGTGTGAAATGGTGCACGGTCAAGAGGGACAGACTTTTATTTGCAATCCAAAACATGCAAGATCACACTGGGAAGATGGTGATTTGCCTCGTTTTGGGATCCGAAATTGGGCGGGACTCGGATCCACTCGTTTCCCCTAAGGTTGGTGTGTGTTAGGTTTTAGGAGAAACTAAACCGCTCATCTCTAGTTATTAGGCCAGGAAGTGTGTGCAAGGGATGTTCCCATGCTGTCTGACTTATTATTAGTCATGGGCTCTTAAATCCTTTTCATTACTGTGAATCTACATTGCTCCCACTTAAAATGATTTTTAGTGACAGACGAGTTAGGTCATGTGTGGGAGGTGATTGTATTCTGTACATTGCAGTATTTACGTGAAAAGAAACAGGTCCAGCATGTAGAAGACATGACATGAGAAAGAGATAGAGAGAAAGAAGGAAATTACACAGAAGGTGGAAAGTTGCAATGCTGGATAGATATTTATTTGTACTATATTTACATTCAAACTTTTTTTTTTTTTTTAAACAAATGCATTTTTGATAATATGTTAAAATATTGTTTTACATGATATCAACTATATCAAATATAATATTTAACTATTATAACACCCCCTTAAACAAATGTCTTTATCAGCCCCTGGATGATAACACTACTTGACTTTTTCCTTTACCAATGTATGCCTGGTATCCATAAAACAATAGCACTTAACTTAATCAATTTCAAACCCATTGACATAGCTACTTGCCTAATATTACACTGATGGTACACTGAGCGAAGCGCTACCTGTGGAAACAGTGAGAGAGTGGCATTGAAAGATACTCAGAACAGCATTCAGAGTGGGAGGCATTAAAGAGCTAGGAGGAGCTTCAAAGACCTGAGGGTAAATTTACCAATACCCCTTTCACACTGCGAGCAATAACCCAGGTTATTGCACGTGAACGCGCAGCAACCCGGGTTACAGTGCAGTGTGAAAGGGCCAGGTTTAAATAAGTGAGCCGGTATTTCAACCCGAGTAACGAGCAGGGTTGAACACGGGTTCAACCCGGCTCGCAATGCAGTGTGGATGGGTAACCCGGGTTGATACCACCCAGGTCCCGTTCACAGCATAGGAAGACCTGGCGCTTGGAGATGATCTCATCTCCAATCGCCGACTAAACACATGATGGCGATGATGCCATCGGCTTGGCCGAGTCAGGCCGCCAGTCTGGAAGGGATCTCAGCCAGGTCGCAGCCGGGATGGACCCATGTACAAAATCCCGGGTGCAACCCGGCATTGCGATGTGAAAGGGGTGTCAGTTTTGGTTATTGCTGCAGCTTTTTGGTAATTTTGCAATCAGTTGATTTACTAAAGGCAAAACCAATGAGAATCTGCCATTGATAAAGACTTTAGTAAACATTTTAATATCACCTCGCCATAAATGTATTTACAGCGACTGCAGACTCACCCAAATAATAGACTAGCAAGTAGGGATACAATCAGAAAACCAGCTGTCTTAATCCCGACAGCTGGCTTCCCGACTGCTTTATCCCAGCAAGGGTTAAATGACAGGCATCTATATCTAGACGCCTGTAATTTTCTCGACGCTGGGAGACCAGCGCCCGGCATCCCGATCGAAGGGATGCCGGGCGCCGCGAGCGGACAGCCACGGGGGGGAGGGTTAGGTTTAGGGCGCCCGGGGGGGACGTAGGGATAGGCAACCCCCATGGAAGGTTAAGGTTAGGCTAGGGGGAGGGAGGGTTAGGGTTAGGCACCCCCGGGTGGGATTTAGGGTTAGGCACACCCCCGGGGCACTTAGGTTTAGGCAGCCGGGAAGGGGGTGTTAGGGTTAGGCACTTAGAGGGGGGATTAGGTTTAGGCACTTGGGGGGGAGGTTAGGGTTAGGCACCCCTAAGGAGGGTTAGGATAAGGGGCTTAGGTTAGGTTAGTGTTTACTTACCTAGGGACGATCGGGATTGCCAGCGCTGTCGGGCTTCCGCTGCCGGGAACTCTGCTTCTGTCGACCTGCCGCTGCCGGGATGCGAACTGCCGGCCAGAGGGCCGGCGGTATTTCATACCGATCCCAGCGAGTAGGATATGTGCAGGATTTGATATAAAAATCAGCACTAGGCTGAACCAGCTGGTGACACTATAGCAGGGAGACATGAAGTGTGGGGTCCCCCTGCCATAATCTCAGTCAGCCTTACTGGTCAGTCCAGGGCTGAAAGGTAGGCAAGTGGGGACCCCACAAACATGAGGTCCTCCCTAAGGACAATCAGCCCTGCCCAGGACTCTTCTCTGCACCCTCTGGGTTTTGGGTGAGGACGGTGAGGTTTTCTGTCATTTTACAGTCGTTTTCTGTATATATCTTCACACTTTGGAAACGTTTATTCTGAAAAAAAAATTGGTGGCAACATGATCTTGTGAGGCCTGGTATGGTACTTCCAGGTGTAAGGAAGTCTTGTGCTTGGAAAGTTAGGATACAAATGCAAGGAGCATCGTTGAAACTGGTGTGCAGGATAACAATCTGTAGCATTCTGCAGTGGAAAAGCTGTCATAAACCGTTGTAGCCACTGGGAACAAGAGTCAAAGCTAAGGTCAGAGCACTGGGGAGATCGTTAGGAATAGTCAAGATAATTAGAAGTCAGAGGAGCACTGGATCAAAGCAAGAAAGCCCAAAAATCTGTGTTTGTGCTACTAACTCTCAGAGTACTAAAACCCCAGGATGCAGTCTAGTGGCTGCTTACAGGAAGTGGGTGGTACACTGATCTAACCATGCTCCAAGCAAATGCACAATGTTTTCTGGGCTGAGAACTAAGAGAGACGACTGCCTCTGTGACTCATCAGGCACTAACACTGCTCCCATGTACGCAGGACCAGGGATCAAGTGCAGTCTGTCTGCACCTTCGCTCTCCGAAATATATGGTTGTTTTTTTCAGCAGTACAAAGTGTTTCATTAAAATATTTGGGTCACATACTGGGGTCTGGAGATAGTGGATTGCCCATTTACAATAAACTTTAGCACAGAGTTTTATGAATGCCATGATATTTACCAGGGACCCCAGCAAGAAAGTTTGAGCTTTGTTGCTGGGAGTCCACAGGTCACGGCCCTCAAATCTGCCCTTCGTGTGACAAGCTAATATTAGCAGAAGGTGTGGTTCAAAATTAATAACCAGAAGAATAGTCTTCCAAGTGGAGGACTAAAACACAGGTGAAAATTGGAGGATATTTGGATGCTGGAGTAAGAAGAAAATGGTGGCTACATGATCCTTATACTCAGTCACTGAGAGGTGCTCAGTATGCTGTTTGAATAAGTGTGACTACTGTAGTTCAAATTTTCCGCACTGATGGCATGTTTTGTATTTCCAGACTACCACACTGTGCTTGCTTGTGACACCTAAGTCCATGGAAACCTCTGTAATCAGCTGATAGTCTCCCTGTTGTGTGATTACTGGAATAGCTGCTGGCTACCTCTATGCTAGAAATCAAAGACAGCCAGGATCAAACACAATACAGCTCGGCTCACTGAACTGCAA
Source organism: Taudactylus pleione (assembly GCA_031769625.1). Lineage (NCBI taxonomy): Eukaryota > Metazoa > Chordata > Amphibia > Anura > Myobatrachidae > Taudactylus > Taudactylus pleione. The sequence goes on along the minus strand of JAUIMM010000052.1, from coordinate 37,668,482 downwards.
ACCAATTCAGGTGTCACACTATATATTGAGGTGATCCAGAGGAATGTATGGGACTATCTGTTGTGATGTACTGTATTTAACAGCCAATTATAAGAGGCTGATCTGGTGAGTATTTCCCTAACTACAGTAAGTGTGGCTGTAATGCCCGGGTAATAGAGGGTGTGGCCTAATCGCGGAAGGCGTGGCCACACCCCCTTCCCGTGAAAAAAATATTTGCAGCGCCGCTGCGCGCTGGGGAGGGGTGCGCTCTGGGCCCCCTCAGCCCTGCTCAAAGCCAGGGGGGGGCGCGATCAGTGTGATCGCTCCCCTCCACAGGCATAGGAGACTGCTGTGGCTGCTGCTCAGCACACACTGGGGGAGATGTACGAAGCCCAGAAACGGTATCAGCGCATGTTATGTGCGCTGATACCGCTTCTCCCCGAAGTATGATCGGGGGTCTGGGCGGTAAATGACAGGGGCGCTGCTATCTATAAGATAGCAGCGCCGACGGCAGGGTCATGTACGAACGGTCATAACGCATGACCGTTCGGCCGGCTGTAGCTGTCGTTATCGACAGCTACAGCTTGGCGTTAGCCTATCCCCACAGCAGGGACAGTGCTGTGCCTGCTGCGGCGGCTGCCGGCTCCAGGGCTCCACGCGGGGATCTCGCGATACTTGCGAGATCCCGTGCATGCTCAATGGAGCCGGCCGGGAGAGAGACACAGCGCATCAGCACTAGGCTGATGCGCTGCTGTCTCTAGCGGGTAGCGTTGGAGGGGAGAGTTAACGCTCCCCCTCTCCGGCCGATGAGATGTTTATACATCTCATCGGTAGTGCTTCCTGCTTTACCTCGGTAAAGAGGCGAAGCATTATAGCAGCACGTTAAGTGCCGCTATAATACATCTACCCCACTGTGTGCTGGGCTGCTGTGAGGGAGGGGGAGCGGTGCCGGACCCAGGCCCCCGCCGGGCCCCTCAGGAAGCCTGGGCCTCGGTAATCTGTACCCGCGCCCCTGGTAATGACACCTGAAGCCTTGTAAGTGGGTTTATTCACAATACACTCACATCACAATTCTGGAGTTTTTCAGAGACTCTGGGGTCTATTTACTAAGTCTTGGATGGAGATAAAATGAAGGGAGAAAAAGTACCAGCCAACCAGCTCCTAACTGACATTTTTTAAACACGGGGCCTGATTCAGACCCGCTCGCGAGCGCATATCGCTTGCAAGTGGGTCAATGGCTGGGCAGTGTGGCACTGTGCGTGCACGAGCCCCGTAGCGAGTACATTTTCACTTGCTGTGGGACTCACTACAAGAAAGGGCGGCTGTCGATTGTGATTGACAGTTCGCCCCATTTTGTAGGCGTGCAGTGGGGGTGGCTGGACAAATGGAGACGTTCCTGAAGGACCGCCTGCCATTTGTGGGCGGCCCTACTGACATCACCAGTGATATTGATACAATATACAATTGCTAAAATTTATTTTTGTTCTATATGAAGTTTTATTATTTATTGCTGTGATAATATGTGTGCTTATGGTATGTTTTATATTTTACTTTACATATATGAATAAATCTTAAATAGATTGTGGACTGTGTTGTCTCAACAATATTTTTGCTTACTTGCACTCTCTCCTTTGTCCTCAGTTTTTGTTAAAAAGCAGACACTATGACCTTCCCTCTTCCAGCTACATCTTCCTATTCAACCATCTGTCTTTCCATTGTCATAATTCTAACTACAGGTCAGAACTTTAGGTGGTCAAAAATGTTTAAATAGAAATATTCTTAATTTGATCTCAAAGATGCTGCATTGGTTTTGACCCATTGTTTGTTAAGCAAAACTACCCTTACCAACTCCAGAGAAAACTTTGCTTGTAGTTCTTGGTACTCACCTGGACAGCGGCCCAAATCACAAGTGCAGGGGGAAGGAATGGTAACAAGAGCCAGCAAGTCTATGTAGAAGTAAAGGTGACTGGAGCTGACAATTTCATGTGCTCAGAGCACTGTGTCACTGGGCAGGTCTGGGTCCCACTGGCTCTTCACATGCACTGAAACTGGGAATTGCATACTAAGGGTTATATTTACTAAAGGTCCATTTTGATCGATTTTGAGAGATTTAAAATTGATGAAAATCGATTTCCCCAAAACACAACATGATGTTGATCAATGACTGCCATTAGAAATGTGAATGGCTTTGCTAGACAATATATGACATTCACAAGATTTATACATGTTATGCTAAACATGAAAACAAATGTAGAAATGTTGCATAAAGATGAATCATGGACTTTTGTTTTGGAGCTCTCTCAGCATAATTATTTATAGTATCTTGATACTTGTTTACTTTTGTTTATTTGTTTGCTTGTCAAATGTTGCATCTCTCATAAATGTAGTAAAGTGATTGAAAATATTGTACAACTAAAAAACAAAAAAGCAAAATGAAATAATCTACAGTACTTTGATTTGCAGCATATGGAAAAGGAAACTGCTAAACTTGAGGATGGTTACAATGTAATCTAACATTGATGGAGACAAAACAGCCTCAAAAGATGGAAATATTTAAGTAGGTCTTAAAAGACAGACATTTATCATTTAAAGGAATTTCAGCATGTGACTTGCAAAGTATGTTATAAGAAAAAAGAAAGAAATGAATGTAGAAAAGGAAGGTATAATTGTGATGGAAGATATCAGAACTTGTTTCTGTAATAAATTATGAAGGTGCCTAAGGGCATTCATTTAGGTACATTGTGTATATAGAAAATAGTAGATAGACCTCAATATTCTTGAATATGTGAAGTGTTATTACAAAGAAGAAAGTATTGTGCACAGATAAACATAATGGATTTCTCAAAAATGTTTTACTGCTGTGTTAGAAGCCTTTTTCTTCCTCTGTGTCATGCTATAAATGCAGTACAAGCATATTCCCGGTGAAATGGAGACTCTTCAGCACCTTGATTAGTGAATATATGCTAGTTGAAATAATCATCAAGTCTGATTTCTAAATAAACATGACTCTTGTCATTCTCCCTTTATAGAAGCCTCATGTTATTTGATTTCTTCCACAGTGGTGATTGGAGGGACAGGTGAAAAATGAAAAGTAAAATTGAGGGCCAAGAGATGAGGTGAGAACACTGATTTCTGAAAATTTCACCTGGCATCACAGAAGGAACAATCCTAGGTATACGGTATATTCAGAATTCCAATAGGAAGTTGTGCTAGACAGACAGTTAAGTTCAAGTGAATTATTTCATGATACATCTACAGATGTGCCCAGCTAGTTTGTTGTTCATGCCACGCCATTCAGGGCTCTGTGTCATGCCATGGAACGTTACGCGATGGCTGGACTTACGGCGTACTGTGGTATTCTTCAACGAAGGATATGCTACGGCATGTAATATAGCGCTTAACTGCTGGGTGCCGAGTGCTCCACTGTTGTAATTTGTACTGAATACTATACTGTTAAATTGGATGAATGTCACATTCACGCACTGTACAGTATTTGCATGTTCGCACAACCAATATTTTTAATATCACATACAGTACATACAGTAAGAACGGGATGCAAATCAGTACACATATTGTACATAACTGTATAGTAGTGTAGTTGCCCGAGTTGTTATCACGGTATAACTGATACTGTAGATTAATGAGATGCACGCACAGCTTTCACTGAGATGGGGTGAATTATTCTCTAATGGTGGGGTACTGTGTATATACCGTATGTACTAGTACTGTATAATATCTGGAAAGCAAGACAAATTTTTTTATTATTAAAAACAGCAGCGGGTGAGTGGAGTGCACAAGGATGAGCCGGCTACAGTATGTGCTGTTCTTCATATACTGTAGCTGGCTTGTGGGCTAGTAGTTAGGTGATCACTTTGCAACAATGATTGTCCTGGGTTCGAGCCCTGCAAAAGAATATTTTTTTTTTGCCACTGTCGGCTCTGGACACTATAGTGAAACTACTGTACACTATAGTGATTTCATGAGTTCAGTAACTGGTAGTGGGCTCTGTTTGAGAGAGAGGTCTCTGTATTACAAACTGACTGTGCATTTAAAGCACAAACTGTGTCATTGTCAATACTGTCCCAGACTTGTACACTATAGTGATTTTATGACTTCATTAACTGGTAGTGGACTCTGTTTGAGAGAGAGGTCTCTGTATTACAAACTGATTGTGTGTTTAAAAGCGCAAACTTGCATCAATGTTGATGCTATCCCAGACTTGTACACTACAGTGATTTCATGACTTCAGCAACTGGTAGTGGGCTCTGTTTGAGAGAGAGCTCTCTGTATTACAAACTGACTGTGCATTTAAAGTGCAAACTTGTGTCAATGTATGCACAGTTGGCGCTGTGGTGGCTGTCAGCCAGCTCCGAGGGGTTACAAATGGGATCTCTGGCGCATGCCCAGTGGAGGGGTTGCAATGGGATTTCTTGCACATGCCCAGTGGAGCCGCTCCATAGCTGTGGTGTAAGGAGTCTCATATAGTAGTAATGTGCATGCTCAATGTGTCGGGAGTCACACACAATGGAGCCACTCCATGCACCAGTAGAGGTACAGTACAAGGAGGCTTACAGTACACGTACTATAATTTGCAGCCATCACATCACATACACGATAGATGCAGTTCTTGCTAGGACAGGCTTGTTGGCAAGGGGTTAGGTGAACCGCCTTGCTTACACTTCCTGTCTGTGTGTTCAAGACCTTGATAAATTCTTTTATTTTTATTTTTTAAATCTTCACTACAGTGGTTCAGTATTGTTATCCAACCCTTACTAAACTCAATACATTATGCTGTATATGTAGATGTGCCCAGCTACTGTAGTTTGTTGCTCCATACACCATGTAGCGCAATGCTAGTCGCGCACTACGCTGTGGCGTATTGAGTCTCATAGCACTGCGCATGCCCACTTTTCTGTATTACTGTACATACTGTACTGACTGCGGTTAAAGTTGTACACTTGCGGTAATATACTATAAGTACAGTACTGTTGCCACTGTCCCGGACTTAGACATTGTAGTGATTCCATGACTTTAAGAACTACTGTAGCATAGGGTTGAGGCATGTGGGCTAGGGGGCTAATGCATAGCCTCACTGCTTCTACCATCTTCTTGTCCCGTGGATTCAAGACCTTTAAAATATATAAATATAAATATTTTTTTTAAATCTTCACTAATTCATTATTCAATACATTATCCACAAATTCTGGCATTTCTATGCTACTTTATGCCACTGTGTGCTCAAGAAAGGGGTGTATGGCGCACCAATACAGTACCCACATACAGCACAAAGTTAGTCACGCTACAGTTTAGCATTTCGAGTCTATTTTGACTGCGCATGCCCAGTGTGTCGGGAGTCACACACTGTATCCCAGACTACTGTATAGTGGTTTCATGACTTTAGAAATTAGTACTGTATTAGGCTGTTTAACAGTGGGGTCTCTATATTACAAACTGATTATCCGTTTAAAGTGCAAACTTTGGATGTCTGTATTACAGTACATACTGACTGTGCATTTAAAGCCCAAAATTGCATCAATGTCGACGCTGTCCCAGCTCTGTTTGAGAGAGAGGTCTCTGCATTATAAACTGACTGTGCATTTAAAGTGCAAACTTACATCAATGTCTGCACGGTTGGCACTGTGATGGTTGTCAGCCAGCTCTGAGGGGTTACAAATGGGATCTCTGGTGCATGCCCAGTGGAGGGGTTGCAATGGGATTTCTGGCACATGCCTAGTGGAGTCAAGCCATACAGTACACCATGCAGCGCTATAGTATGCCATGGCATATGGAAGATAACAACACTGTGCATGCCCAGTGGGTCGGGAGTCAAACACAGTGAAAGTGGGATGTCTGTATTACAGTACATACTTTAGAGTGCAAACTTGCATCAATGATGGTGCTGTCCCAGCCTTGGACACTGTAGTGATTTCTCATGATCAGTAACTGGTAGTGGGCTCTGTTTGAGAGAGAGGTCTCTGCATTACAAACTGACTATGCGTTTAAAGTGCAAAATTACATCAATGTCAGTGCTGTCCCAGCCTTGGACACTATAGTGATTTCTCATGACCAGTAACTGGTAGTGGGCTCTGTTTGAGAGAGAGGTCTCTGCATTACAAACTGACTGCATTTAAAGTGCAAATTTGCATCAATGTCTGCACGGTTGGTGCTGTGGTGGCTGTCAGCCAGCTCCGAGTGGTTACAAATTGGATCTCTGGTGCATGCCCAGTGGATGGGTTGTAATGGGATTTCTGGTGCATGCCCAGTGGGTCAGGAGTCACACACAGTGCATCAGGTCCCTTCCCCCAAAGCAAACAAGAGACTTTCATTACCATAATAAGGTATGCTCTGTTAGCCATTTACTGTAAGCAGTCAGCTCTGCCCTTGTGTCCTGAAAGGGCTACGAATGGGGACCATTGCCAAGGACACCATCCCCCATCTGCTAGGACAACTAGTGTGCCACTATGAATGTGTCTGTACTGTATATTAAACACTGACTGTGTTGTTAAATTTGCACTCTTGCACCACTCTCTGTGCTATCCCAGACTTGGACACAATAGTGATTTCATGACTTCAGAAACTGGTAGTGAGTGGGCTCTGTTTGAGAGAGAGGTCTCTGTATCACAAACTGACTGTACATTTAAAGCGCAAACTTGCATCAATGTCACTGCTGTCCCAGTGGAGCTGCTGTAAGGAGGCTAATACAGTAGTAATGCGTATGCCCAGTGGGTCGGGAGTCACACACAGTGCATCAGGTCCCTTCCCCCAAAGCAAGCAAGCGCCTCTCATTACCATACTAAAGGACGCTCTGTTAATCCATTTACTGTAAGCAGTCAGCTCAAGGTCTGCCCTTACCTGTACGTTGCTGCATTCTGTACAATACAAACAATACAATGTCTAGTGCATTGTGGCATAGAGTAGCATACAGTAGAAATGGCAGGTGGTGGGAAGTTGAGGAGAGTCTACTGTACTGGAGTAAACTTACTTAATAATATTGAACTTCAATTGCTCTATATTTATTCAATGCTGTTTGTGCATTGATACCTGTATGTGTTGGTATAAATGACAGAAATCACACACCACCAAGTCATTTCTGTGTAATCCTGTTGTGAAGATTTAAACAAAAATAACAACAATAAAAAAATGACAAATTGCAGCCTTCCAGGCTTCGATCCCAGAATGCCCACACTGCTTTGCGTTCTAACCACTACACCACAGATGCCTGCCATAACGAGTGATGTACCTGTGTGTAATGAATGAGTGTCACGCATTGTACTGTACGTGTGTGTTGAAGATGGCGACAAGAGCGAGGAGGTTTTCTCTCTCTTGGTCAAGTGGAGAGACCAACCATTCTCCACCAACCAAGAGAAAGAGCTCACTTATAGGAGAGCGAGCTGGCCATATTCAGAAAATATAGGCGCAACCGGACCATCAGGTCACTCCAAAGACGGTGGTCTGACCTGTTGCGCAGGGATGCGCCTCGGCTCTGGCACATCAGGAGGCGCCTCCGACGCAGTAAGTACAGTATTACTGTACAATTACATGAATTACAGTATACAGTACAATAACAAATGCAATGCCCTACTGTGACATACAGTACACTGCACTGTAGGGTGTTGGATATATATCTGATGATGACTGACAGTTGTTACCACACACTCACATGGCTGGCAGAGATTTCATTGACAGGGTCATTAAATCTACATGGACTGCAGGGTGACACACTATTGGTCAACATGGCTTGTTTGTATAGCAAAACCTACAGTAACAAAAGGCAAGTTGATCCACCATACTATATTTGGTCGTCAAAAATATTTGGCAACATTTCATCCGTTATTATCTATTGCCATGTTAGCAAATACTGTGTGTGTGATCATGAGTCACAGTCAACCATTTTTCCTGGTCGACCTAATGCCTGTTGACCAAATCTATGTCGGCCTATACACTATTTATCTGTGCTGGCCCTGTCCCCTTTAAGTCTGACATTATTACGTTACAGACAAATTCAGGGGTCTATTTACTAAGCAGTGTTAGGACACAGAGTGAAAGTGATAAGAAAGTGATAAGGTGCCAGCCAATCAGCTCCCAACTGCCAGCTCACAGGCTGTGTCTGAAAAATGACAGTTGGGAGCTGATTGGCTGGCACCTTATTCCTTTTTCTCTACCGGAATAAGGCTGGCACCTTATTCCGGTAGAGACTTGTCGTACAGTAGGATTTTTGGTACAGTATACAGTAGTCCAATTGTTTACAAGGCAAAATGATATGTTTTTTTTTAAGGGCATCAGCTCTCCCAGCCCAGGCCCAGTGACCTTACCAGGCCACGTAAGTACAGTAGTGTACACTACAGTACATTGTCTTCTACTGTATCTCGCATCTCCAACCTCTTCTCCTTACACACTAATTCTTTCTGTTACAGTATTAAAAATAAATAATTGTGAAGTCTGCTCAGCTCATTTAGACTTCCAAGTCCAAAGGTTTTATTTGCACAAAGAAATAAATAGCATTCCGCCCCTTACAATATGCAACATTGTTCTCTTAATTGCCCTTTTCTTGCTGGGAATACAAACCTTGTACTTCAATTTGTTTTTGTACACTTAAAACTTCAAACATCGTTGTCTTAGTAACATTTATCTTTACAGGTACAGTATGCACTGTAGCATTAGGTATTTGGGTATTCTCTGAATAATTCCCATGTGGTGGGCCTCTTTCTAATCCTTAATGCTTTCTAGGCCAATTTACCCTGTTCCTGTTTACAGTATGTACTGTATAAGGTAATTTCTCCCATGTACCTGAGAATAACCTGAGACTCTATTTTCCTTATTGTACTGTCCCAATCTACATTTCCTGATTACCTGGCCATACTGTACAGTACTGTATGTCCTACTGTATTTGTCCACATGTCTAACACTTACTGTACTGTACCTGACTGTGGCTGTCTTTCCTTACCATACCTTGCACTGTAATTTTTGCTGCTGTGGATGCTGTTTCTGTAGGGCCTGTGTACTCACAGTCATTAATTTCTCACTTTGCATTTCCTTTCTCTTGGTTAGATTTTTATCATGGTCAATAGCTGATTCCCTAAGGGCATCTACTGTAATCCCTCTCCAATTCGGAATGGAGGTCTGAACTCTTGTTTTCAAATTTTCCTTAAGGTCATCTATAAGAACTGAAACAGCCACTTCCCTGTGATTCACATTGTCTTTTATGTCAGATACAGTAGTGTACAGTACTTGGCCATTTCCAACAAAGCTCTATGGAAATATTCTAAAGCATTTTCATTATCTTTTTGCTTTATGGATAAAATATTATGCCAATCAACAACTACAGGGAAGTACATTTTTAACTTGGTGTTAATCTTAATAATATTTGCCTGATTATTCTCATCAGTTAAAGGTTTGTCTTCCTCCTGTTCCTCAACAATGGCCACTAAATCAGAAACTACCCTCTTTCTGTCCTTGTGTTTTTTTTTATTTTCAAGTACTGTACTGTATGTTTCGGTGACCTGTCTTAAGGGGCTTACGCACCAGACGATTTGCATGAACGAGAACAATATGGTTCAATGATATATTGTTCATATCATCTTCTAGTGTGTATGCAGTAAATCACCAAGGATGCGTGCGTGTGCTCCCCCAAGGCGTCAATGATATCCCCAGTGGGCTGTACATGCAGCCCAATCTGGGGATATTGTTAACCCTCAGTAAAGTGTAAACTGTCAGTAAAGTATAATAATACTGTAGTAATAGTACTGTCAGGCTGAATTTATTGACATTGTTCCACATTGTTTTGAGTCAAAATTACATGTTTTTTTTATTTTTTCCACAGTACAAGACATTGAAGGGTCTCAGCCCTCCCCATCCGGGCCCAATGACTTTGCTAGGCCATGTAAGTACAGTAGTGTACACTACAGTACATTGTCTTCTATCTATCTCCTTTTTTCTCTCTCACTCTCTCTCTCTCTCTTGTACACTAAAGATGCATCTCCAACCTCTTTTCCTTACACACTAATTCTTTCTGTCCTTGTGTTTTTGTTTTTTTCCAGTACAGTTATTGTATATATTTCTTTATTTTCACAGGCCAAGAACCTGAGGAAGAGCTGGACTCCCCTCCCCAGTCAAGTAAGTACTGTATACAGTAGTATAGGACATTTTGTTTTATAGTACATTGTCTTCTACTGTATCTCTCTATCTCCTTTTTTTCTCTCTCACTCTCTCTCTCTCTCTCTCTCTCTCTCTATCCTCCTCTTCTCTTCTTCTCCTTACACACTATTTCTTTCTGTCCTTGTGGGTTTTTTTTTCCAGTACAGTTATATATTTCCTATTTTCACAGGCCAAGAACCTGAGGAAGAGCCGGACTCCCCTCCCCAGCCAAGTAAGTACTGTATACAGTAGTATACAGTAGGACATTTTGTTTTACTACTGTACTGTACTGTAATGTTACAGTACAGTATGTCTAGCCTCTACTTTCCCACTGAGTACATTGCTGTGTTATTCTTTTCCTTACACAGAACACCTCCATATTGTGGCTGTGTAGCTGGACACTGAGGAGAGCAGCGATTCTAGTAAACCTTAACCTTGCATTTTTTGTTTAGGGTTAGGCACCCCAAGGAGGGTTCAGTTTAGGGTATGGGGAGGGGGTTAGGTTTAGGCACTAACAGGTGGAGGTTAGGCACTAGGGGGGTGTTAAGGGTTAGGCACTCATAATAGGTTAGGGGGGGAGAGGGTAAGGTATAGTTTGCTTACTGTACCTTCCAATGTCAGGATCTTTTCCATCTGGCTGACGCTGTCAGCATTTGAACCAGTGGCTGAATTTAAATGCCATTCCCATTTCTCACCCATGTTGCAATGTGGAGACAATAAAAGTACTTGCTTTACTATAACATTAAAGCATTTTTTTTACACATAGACTGGCTGATCATTGCTAAAAATTACATGCCTAAAAATTACATTGTTTTTTTTCCCCACAGTTCAGGAACATGAAGGCCACCAGCCCCCCATTGCCCAGGAGCCTGCACCCGGGCCCTGCCTAATTACCAGGCTGCGGAATTACCGTAAGTACTGTACCATACACTGCATTGTCTTCTACTGTATCTCTCTCCTTTTTTACCTTTTCACAGTGTCTCTCTCTCCTTCGTGTACAGAACTCCAAAGACCCATCTCCAATATCTTCTCCTTACACACTAATTCTTTCTTTACTTGTGTATTTTTTTTCAGTACTATACAGTACACTATGTTTCGGTAAATCACGAAGGATGCGTGCGTGCACTCCCCAGAGGCATCAACCATATCCCCAGTGGGTTGTACATGCAGCCCAATCTGGGGATATTGTTAATGATGCCATGCTGGTGAATGCAGCATGGCTTACCCTCCCACCCCCTCATCTTTGTGTCTGGTCTAGAGTCCATGAGCCATATTGTACAGTAAGTGGATACTGGCAACAAAGTGTACTATAATAATAGTAATACTGTCTGGTTGAATTTATTGACCTTTTTCCACGTTGTTTTGAGGCAAAATTACATTTTGTTTTCCCCCCTACAGTTCCACAACCTGAAGGGCCTCAGGCCTCCCCCCTGCCCAGGACCCTGCAGCCGGGCTCAGTGGCCTTGCCGGCAGCAGAAGTACAGTACACTACATTGTTTTCTATCTCTCGTCTTTTTTTCCCTTGTCAGTGTCTCTCTCTCTCTCTCTCTCTCTCTCTCTCGCTCTCTCGTGTACTCCAAACACACACCTCAACCGCTGATCGTTTGCCAGCCTCCCGCTGCCCCTTTCTAGTCTCCCATGGCCGTCTTGTGTTTGCTCAGTGGCCATCTTGTTTTAGTCACAATACTACTGTGTCTAATGTACTATATAATGTCTCCTTCGTAGACGCATCTTTGCGTATTAAGGGGCATATGTATCAAAGCTTGATGTGAGATAAAATTGGGAAATATATATAACCAACCAATCAGCTCCAAACTATCATTTATTAAACACAGCCTGCAAAATGTAAGTTACAAGCTGATTGGTTGGTGATACATATCTCACAATTTTATCTCACATCAAACTTTGATACATACTGCATGCCCCTTAGTTTCCATCGAGCAGGCCACATTTCACATTATCTGCTGGTGTAAATGTGAGGAAATTTAATGTGTAATACTTTTTAGACTTTACTGTACAATATGTTTAGCCCTGGTCACGACAGTATGCCTGGTTTATATACTATATATATATATATATATATATATATATATATATATATATATATACTAGGGGTGTACACCGGCCACTTTTCGTGTTTTGTGTTTTGGTTTTGGATCTGGATCTTTCTTCGTGTTTTGGATCTGGATCGGTTTTGCCAAAACCACCCTTCGGTGTTTTGGGTTCTGGGTTTTGTGTTTTGGATCTGTATTTTTTTTTTTTTAAAAAGCATAAAAACAGCTAAAATCACAAAATGTGTTGATTTTTCTTCTCCTATGCTATTATTAACCTCAAAAACCTTAATTTCCACTAATTTCCAGTTTATTCTGAACACCTCACACCTCACAATAGTGTTTTTATGTCCAAAAGGTTGCACCGAGGTAGATGGATGACTATGCTAAGCGACACGAGTGGGCGGCACAAACACGTGGCCCATCTAGAAGTGACACTGCAGTGGCAGACAGGATGGCAGTTTGAAAAACTAGGCCCCAAACAGTACACAGAAAAAAAAGAGGTCAAGATGGAATTGTCCTTGGGTCCTCCCACCCACCCTTATGTTGTATAAACAGGACATGCACACTTTAACAAACCAATCATTTCAGCGCCAGGGTCTGCCACACGACTGTGGCTGAAATGATTGGTTCGTTTGGGCCCCCACAAAACAAGCTGGCAATTAATCTGGCCCTGCACAAACTGGCTCTACGGAGGCAAGATGTCATCCTCATCCTCCTCATTCACCGATTCCTCACCCTCTTCAGTGTTGTGTACATCCTCATCCTCACAGAGTATTAATTCGTCCCCACTGGAATCCACCACCACAGGTCCCTCTGTACGTTCTGGAGGCTGGTCTCCCTGGAAAAGTTGATAATTAATTTTTATGAACATCATCTTCTCCACATTTTGTGGAAGCAACCTCCTACGCCTTTTGCTGACAAGGTTCCCGGCTGCACTAAACACTCTTTCGGAGTGCACACTGGAGGGGGGGGCAACTCAGGTAAAATAGAGCCAGTTTGTACAGGGGCCTCCAAATTGCCTCTTTTTCCTGCCAGTACATGTACGGACTGTCTGACATGCCTACTTGGATGCTGTCACCGATGTAATCCTTTAACAGACAGATGCATGCTTGTCGCTGCTGCTTTGAGGATGCAGGTGCGGCTACAGCCCACACAATTCACAAAGACAGGAAAAAAAAGAAGAATTTTTTTATTGTTTGTGGAGCGCACTTTGAGGGTTACACCACCCTTTAACAGACAGACGCACGCTTGTCGCTGCTGCTTTGAGGATGCAGGTGCGGCTACAGCCCACACATTTCACAAAGACAGAAAAAAAAAGAAGAATTTTTTTATTGTTTGTGGAGCGCACTTTGAGGGTTAGACCACCCTTTAACAGACAGATGCATGCTTGTCGCTGCTGCTTTGAGGACAGTATCATATGCAGTGACAGTAGACTTGTCAGAAATTGTTGGCACGTCCTTCAGTCCGGACCAGATGTCCAAACCGGCCCTTGACTTATGACACAGGCGCACGCTTGGCACTGCTACTGTGTTGGTGCATGTGCGGCTACATCGCACACAAGTCACAAATACATAAAAAAATAGTTTATTATTTTTTGGAGCAGTTTGAGGGTTACACCACCCTTTAATAGACAGATTGTCTATAGCACACTTGTCGCTGCTGCTTTGAGGATGCAAGTGCGGCTACAGCCCACACAATTCACAAAGACAGGAAAAAAAAAATAATTTTTTTATTGTTTGTGGAGCGCACTTTGAGGGTTACACCACCCTTTAACAGACAGACGCACGCTTTTCGCTGCTGCTTTAAGGATGCAGGTGCGGCTACAGCTCACACATTTCACAAAGAGAAGAAAAAAGAAGAATTTTTTTATTGTTTGTGGAGCGCACTTTGAGGGTTACATCACCCTTTAACAGACAGACGCATGCTTGTCACTGCTGCTTTGAGGATGCAGGTGGAATCTAGACGGGATTTGGAACCGGGGACACACTACCTCCATCAATTGTCTAAATCCCACTGCACTAATGGCGGATACCGGATGCACGTCTAACACCAACATAGCAATCAAGGCCTCAGTTATACGTTTTGCTTCAGGATGACTGCTGTTGTACTTCATCCTCATCGCTAGGGACTGTTGGAGGGTCAATTGTTTAGTAAAAGTAGTGGTGTTCCTACTTCCTCTCTGGGATGATGAACAACTCCCAGCAGCAGCAACAGCACTAGGAGGAAGTGGTTCTTGATCTTTCCCTATTTTATTTTTATCGGAGAAAGTTTGGTCCTCCATTTATGTTATATTGATATATACGTGCGGCTAAGGCGCACACAAACACAGAAAATATTTTTTTATTTTTGCTGGAGAGTAGTGCACTTTGTGGGTTACACCACCCTTTAAGAAATGAGCCAACTCTTTACTTATGGGACACAGGCGCACGCTTGGCGCTGCTCCTTTGTTGATGCACGTGCGGCTACAGTGCACACAATTCACAAACACAGAAAATATTTTTTTATTATGTTTGGAGTGCCCTTTGGGGGTTACAGCACCCTTTAGCGGTCAATCCAGCTGGCCCTTTATTTATGGGACAGAGGCGCACGCTTGGCACTACTTTGTTGATGCACGTGCGGCTACTGCGCACACAATTCACAAACACAGAAAATATTTTTTTATTTTGTTTGGAGTGCCCTTTGGGGGTTACAGCACCCTTTAGTGGTCAATCCAACCGGCCCTTTATTTATGGGACACAGGCGCACGCTTGGCACTCCTTTGTTGATGCATGTGCGGCTACTGCGCACACAATTCACAAACACAGAAAATATTTTTTTATTTTGTTTGGAGTGCCCTTTGGGGGTTACAGCACCATTTAACGGTCAAGCCAGCCGGCCCTTTACTTATGACACAGGCGCACACTTGGCACTACTTTCTTGATGCACGTGCGGCTACTGCGCACACAATTCACAAACACAAAAAAATATATTTTTTTATTTTGTTTGGAGTGCCCTTTGGGGGTTACAGCACCCTTTAATGGACAAGCCAGCCGGCCCTTTATTTATGGGACACAGGCGCACGCTTGGCACTACTTTGTTGATGCACGTGCGGCTACTGTGCACACAATTCACAAACACAGAAAATATTTTTTTATTTTGTTTGGAGTGTACTTTGGGGGTTACAGCACCCTTTAACGGTCAAGCCAGCCGGCCCTTTACTTATGACACAGGCGCACGCTTGGCACTACTTTGTTGATGCACGTGCGGCTACTGCGCACACAATTCACAAACACAAAAAAATATATTTTTTAATTTTGTTTGGAGTGCCCTTTGGGGGTTACAGCACCCTTTAACGGACAAGCCAGCCGGCCTTTTACTTATGGGACACATGCGCACGCTTGGCGCTGCTCCTTCGTTGATGCATGTGCAGTCACAGAGCACAAAATTCACTAACACAGAAAAAAAAAAATTATTTTGTTTGGAGTGCCTTTTGGGGGTTACAGCACCCTTTAGCGGTCAATCCAGCCGGCCCTTTATTTATGGGACACAGGCGCACGCTTGGCACTATTTTGTTGATGCACGTGCGGCTACTGTGCACACAATTCACAAACACAGAAAATATTTTTTTATTTTGTTTGGAGTGTACTTTGGGGGTTACAGCACCCTTTAACGGTCAAGCCAGCCGGCCCTTTACTTATGACACAGGCGCACGCTTGGCACTACTTTCTTGATGCACGTGCGGCTACTGCGCACACAATTCACAAACACAAAAAAATATATTTTTTTATTTTGTTTGGAGTGCCCTTTGGGGGTTACAGCACCCTTTAATGGACAAGCCAGCCGGCCTTTTACTTATGGGACACATGCGCACGCTTGGCGCTGCTCCTTCGTTGATGCACGTGCAGTCACAGTGCACACAATTCACTAACAGAAAAAAAAATTATTTTGTTTGGAGTGCCTTTTGGGGCTTACAGCACCCTTTAGCGGTCAATCCAGCCGGCCCTTTATTTATGGGACACAGGCGCACGCTTGGCACTATTTTGTTGATGCACGTGCGGCTACTGCGCACACAATTCACAAACACAGAAAATATTTTTTTATTTTGTTTGGAGTGCCCTTTGGGGGTTACAGCACCCTTTAGTGGTCAATCCAACCAGCCCTTTATTTATGGGACACAGGCGCACGCTTGGCACTCCTTTGTTGATGCATGTGCGGCTACTGCGCACACAATTCACAAACACAGAAAATATTTTTTTATTTTGTTTGGAGTGCCCTTTGGGGGTTACAGCACCATTTAATGGTCAAGCCAGCCGGCCCTTTACTTATGACACAGGCGCACACTTGGCACTACTTTCTTGATGCACGTGCGGCTACTGCGCACACAATTCACAAACACAAAAAAATATATTTTTTTATTTTGTTTGGAGTGCCCTTTGGGGGTTACAGCACCCTTTAATGGACAAGCCAGCCGGCCCTTTATTTATGGGACACAGGCGCACGCTTGGCACTCCTTTGTTGATGCACGTGCGGCTACTGTGCACACAATTCACAAACACAGAAAATATTTTTTTATTTTGTTTGGAGTGTACTTTGGGGGTTACAGCACCCTTTAACGGTCAAGCCAGCCGGCCCTTTACTTATGACACAAGCGCACGCTTGGCACTACTTTGTTGATGCACGTGCGGCTACTGCGCACACAATTCACAAACACAAAAAAATATATTTTTTTATTTTGTTTGGAGTGCCCTTTGGGGGTTACAGCACCCTTTAACGGACAAGCCAGCCGGCCTTTTACTTATGGGACACATGCGCACGCTTGGCGCTGCTCCTTCGTTGATGCACGTGCAGTCACAGAGCACAAAATTCACTAACACAGAAAAAAAAAAATTATTTTGTTTGGAGTGCCTTTTGGGGGTTACAGCACCCTTTAGCGGTCAATCCAGCTGGCCCTTTATTTATGGGACACAGGCGCACGCTTGGCACTATTTTGTTGATGCACGTGCGGCTACTGTGCACACAATTCACAAACACAGAAAATATTTTTTTATTTTGTTTGGAGTGTACTTTGGGGGTTACAGCACCCTTTAACGGTCAAGCCAGCCGGCCCTTTACTTATGACACAGGCGCACGCTTGGCACTACTTTCTTGATGCACGTGCGGCTACTGCGCACACAATTCACAAACACAAAAAAATATATTTTTTTATTTTGTTTGGAGTGCCCTTTGGGGGTTACAGCACCCTTTAATGGACAAGCCAGCCGGCCTTTTACTTATGGGACACATGCGCACGCTTGGCGCTGCTCCTTCGTTGATGCACGTGCAGTCACAGTGCACACAATTCACTAACACAGAAAAAAAAATTATTTTGTTTGGAGTGCCTTTTGGGGCTTACAGCACCCTTTAGCGGTCAATCCAGCCGGCCCTTTATTTATGGGACACAGGCGCACGCTTGGCACTATTTTGTTGATGCACGTGCGGCTACTGCGCACACAATTCACAAACACAAAAAAATATATTTTTTTATTTTTTTTGGAGTGCCCTTTGGGGGTTACAGCACCCTTTAATGGACTAGCCAGCCAGCCTTTTACTTATGGGACACAGGCGCACGCTTGGCACTCCTTTGTTGATGCATGTGCGGCTACTGCGCGCACAATTCACAAACACAAAAAAAAAAAAATTTTTATTTTGTTTGGAGTGCCCTTTGGGGTTTACAGCACCCTTTAGCGGTCAATCCAGCTGGCCCTTTATTTATGGGACACAGGCGCACGCTTGGCACTACTTTGTTGATGCACGTGCGGCTACTGCGCACACAATTCACAAACACAAAAAAATATATTTATTTATTTTGTTTGGAGTGCCCTTTGGGGGTTACAGCACCCTTTAATGGACAAGCCAGCTGGCCTTTTACTTATGGGACACAGGCGCACGCTTGGCGCTGCTCCTTTGTTGATTCACGTGCAGCCACAGTGCACACAATTCACAAACACAGAAAAAATATTTTTTTTTTTAGCACTTGGGGGGAGCACCCCTGACGGACAGAGCACCCCCTGGACAACACTACAGCACCCCTTTAGGACTGGGACACTGCACAGGACTTTGGAGTGGACACAGCCCCTATGGACAACTGACTGCACAACACAGTCCAGCCAGCCCCTATGGACTTTGAAGTAGTGGACACAGCCCCTATGGACAACAGCAGCACAGCGCAGCACAGCACAGCACAACACTACACTACACTACACTACAACACTACACTACACTACACAGCCCAGCCAGCCCTAACTCCCACCCTCCCTCTTCACTGTCCACAGCTGAGTGAGAAAATGGCGCCGACGCGGGTACCTTATATAGGATCCAAAACCCGCGAGACCCGGAAGGCGGGATGATGACGTTTTGCCTCGATTTCAGATCCGAGTCAGGCGGGAAAAGTCGAGCCTGACTCGGATCGGACTCGGATCGGGGGGGCTCGGGGGGGGTTCGGATTTCAGAAATCCGAACCCGCTCACCCCTAGTTTGGACCATAACATGCAATCTCCACCACCAACACCGTCATCATCAACCTCCTCCTTAATAATTCATGGTAGTCCTTCCAAAAAATGTTTTGTGGGGCCCAAACAAACCAAGGAGTTCAGCCACGAAAGTGTCAGTCCTAGTCGCTAAAGTGCTTGGTTTGTTAAACTGTGCATGTCCTTTTAATATCCCACAAAAGAGTGGGTGGGAGGGACAATTCCATCTTGCACCTCTTTCCTTTACATTTGGTACAATTTGGGGCATTGCCGACTGACATTATTATAGTTTATTAAACTGCCATCCTGTCTGCCACTGCTGTGTGGCAATGTTTCATGTCTGATATTATTTTAAACTGCCGTGCGTTTGTGCCGCTGCTCTGTTGCTTACTTTAGCCAGCCAGCTCGCTGCAGCCTTTGACCTATATTGGTGAAAAATAGTGAAATCAATATTGTGAGCTGTGAGATGGTTAAAAATGTCTAGAAATGCCTGAAAATCATTGTTATTAAGGTTAATAATACTGTAGGAACAAAAACAGGCCCAAATTATGTGGTTTTAGCTGTTTTTATGATTTTTTAAGAAAAAATCCAAAACATGAAAATAAAACACCCGCGAGACCCGGAAGGCGGGATGATGACATTTTGCCTCGATTTCCGATCCGAGTCAGGCAGGAAAAGTCGAGCCTGACTCGGATCGGCCTCGGATCGGGGGGGCTCGGGGGGTTCGGATTTCAGAAATCCGAACCCGCTCACCCCTAATATATACACACACAGCAGTGTTAGGAGACAATGAAAATAGATAAGGTACTGTACCAACCAATCAGCTCCCAACTGTAATTTTTCAAACACAACCTTGAAAAATTACAGTTGGGAGCTATTTGGTTGGTACAGTACCTTATCTCTTTTCACTGTTTCCTAACAATGCTTAGTACTGTATATACTGTATTTGTTTGAATATATATTAACTGTAGAAAAAACACTCAAAGCAACCTTTAAACTAAAACTGAAAGTACAGTATCTTATAAAAAGTAAATTTTTCCCTGTCAAATTGTAGTTAATGAGTCGTACAGGAACTGAGATCTTGATTACAAATAGCCCCGCCCATTTCACACAGGAAATACTGTAGCAAAAAACCCTGTCTTTATCCGGCATTTGAAGCACAGGTTTATTTGATGATCCCACTTTGTACCCCTTTTGGCACAGACAATAAAATTACTGGGCATACAGTACAGTAGCACGTTTACACAGAGATTTGCAGATGGACACGAGCATTTATTCTGTGTGAAAGGGTCAACCCACTTCGAAATTACCAGGTCTCCAATCCAGGTAAAATGTAACGTCAAAGTGACCCTTTCACACAGTAAAAATCTCTGTTCATCAGCAAATTACTGCACCAAACACAATAAAGTGCTTTACTGTTCCTGCTACAGTAATTTGCTTTTCTGTGTGAAAGGGTTACAGTATTACTGGAGTTGTATAGAGTACAGTAGCAGCACATTCTTGAAAGTACAGTACTGTACATACAGTAGGAATACTGGAATTGTTTACAGTGCTGTAATGTGAAACATTTATATTTCCACTATTTTGCTTAATATTGTATTTAGTGTCTTTATACTTGTGTATTTCAGAGTGCACTGAATGGTGAAAATGGTGAAGAGTAAAGGTTTTTACTCCGGTGACTCATCTTACCCACTTCCACTGAGCAAGAGGCTGAATTCAGTAGTGCCCCAACGATCTACAACCAAACCTTCCAAGAAGAAAGCAGGGAAGGAAAATGTACCTATACCTGTCAAGGCGAGGAAAAATGCAAAGCCCAAGTGCATGTCTTTGGATCTGCACATAGGAAAAAATGGCCCAGGGAAAGCGGAGCAACCAAAGAACATGGAGAACCAGGAGGAAACACCAGTGATTGATGCACCAAATACACTGAATGAAGAACTGGACACCTTGGAGCCTCTGGTTTGTACACCTGTGAAAGATGCATCCCATTCACCAACCCGTCGAAAACTGTCCTTTCAAGAAGAGAATGCATGCCCATGTAGCTGTGCTAAGATGGTGAGAGACCTCGTGGGAAAAGTGTGTCATCTGGAGGCGAAAATTGACAACTTGAAAGAAGGGCTAAAGGACACCATTGCAGAAGCAATGAAAGAAGTAATCCGGCAAACTAAAGAAGAATGGCAAGAGGCCACTGCCCAGCGTACCAGGAACAGACATGACTAGGCAGTACAGTATGAAATAGTCACACCTGATGAATTTGAGCCTGAAGATAACAACGACCATGAGGATTTCAACTTGGAGGCTGATTCATCATTCCACTTGCTAGACATGGACACTACAGTGGGCTCAGAGCACTTGGACATGACACCAGTGCCATCGTAAAGCCTGCCTCATTTGGAGAGTACACCAGTGGCATCGTATTGCCTGCCTGAATGGTCAGCTGAAGAATCAAGAATCAACAATGCAAGTTTACCTGTACTTTCGCCAGGAATGCCTGTCATGTCAAGCACCCCAGCACCACAGACTGTATTTGGAACACCCTTGCCAGATATACCACTGGCTGTAATCACTGCTGAGAAGGACAATGAACTTTACAGAGCTGGCAATGGGGAGATGCATCGATATGCACAAACAATATTTCAAGAACATGTGCCCTACGACCTTTATTGTAATTGGACCAAGCGTGTGAACTTTTAATGGCAGTCGGAAGAAAGTACCAATCCCCAACAATTTAAAAGAAGATATATTCTCAAGATGTCAGACAAGATTCAGGATTGGAAAAGAGGAACTGAACTGGATAAAGGAAACATTGAATGGGGTGCTGCGCATGACAAGGAAACAAGCATGGAGGACTGCCACACAGCCACCAAGTACAGATCTTCAATCAACAAACACGACTTGAAGGGACTTGTCTAAAGAGAGGAAGACCCGGCGCCACTGGCTAGAACATGCCAGAGGCAGGAGAATGAAGCTAAGGACAGGAGAGGACTACAGGGGTGGAAAGCAAAAGAGCTAAGGAAGTTCCTCCCCCAAAAAATTTCTTCCACCAAAACAGGTAGGCCCTCTGTGAGGCCAAATGTACATTAGCCCCTACCTACTGTAGACCACTAGGTCTGAAGAGAGGAAGACCCGGTGCCGCTGGCCAGGACGTGCCAGTGGCAGAAGAAAGAAGCTGAGGACAGGAGAGGACTTTGGGGGTGGAAAGCAAAAGAGCTAAAGAAGTTTCCCCGCCCCAAGCCTCTTCCACCATAACAGGTAGACAGTCTGTGAGGCCAACTGTACATTAATAATGTAGTTTGTTAGGCTGGTGAGTTACAGTAGGGCTGATATTACTGTAGATTAGTGTGACACACTGTTAGAGCAGGAAAGAGCCTTGCATGGTATATTCTCTCTCCTACAGTGACCTGTGTGTGAGATTGAGCGGGACGAAGAACAAGAGTATCTCCGGTGAGAACCTGTGTGTCTGTCTTTTACTGTCTGTCCATCTCTGCCTATCCTCCTTTCTTCAGGGCGACCTTGCACTCCGGCGCGAGGTTGAGTCTGCACCTGGTGCGCGAGTGCCTGCAGTATAGGTAAAACTCTGGATCTGAGGCCAAAAGTGCCAGTGATGATTCTCACTTAAAACCATAATTTTTTTGTGTAGTCCTCGGTCGGGTAGGGCGCATTGGTCTGCATTGAGGAAGGACTGTTCTCACTTCATCTCCTTCCTCCTAGGTACTGTACAGTAGTCATATCCGTGTCCAGCTTGCAACTCCAGGACCATCTGAGCAACAGACTGTACGGGCTGAAGGTGAGACAGTGCGACACAAGCTACGGAAGTACATCTGCACCCCTCTTAGAAATGCATGCTAATGTCATAGTGTAATACAGTTGTTGAGTAAAGACTTAAGGCACACATCCACTAGCCGATGGAGAAACGAGAGCACAATTACGACATTGTAATCGTGCTGTCATTTCTCTGTCTATGATGAGCCTACAGTGAACGAGCAGACGTTCAGTGCAGGCTCATCAATCAATAGGCAACATGCTGAACCTGACGATATCATCAGATTGTTCAGCATGTTTGCTCAATGATACTGTAGATGTCGGAAACACGTGCATTGTTGGTCGTTTCCGATAAAAAAGTGCACAATTTCTGAGCAATTGCACGATAACGATGTCGTTATCATGCAATTGCTTAGAAATATCGGCTAGTGGATGTGTGCCTTTAAAGGCACCATCCACTAGACGATGTATGTGAGCGATTGAACGATATCGTTCAATCATTCGTAAATCGTTTGCAAATCGTTTGCAAAAATGTCTAAAACGACCAGCGATGCGCGTGGCCGCTGGTCATTCAGACATCTATCATCGTGCAAACAAGCTGGTCAACCTGACGATAACGTCAGGTTGAGCAATGTTTGCAAATGATTGATGAGTCTGCACTGAATGACTGCTTGTTCAGTGCAGGCTCATCACAGACTGACAAACGACTGCATGATTGCAATGTCGAAATCGTGCACTTTTCAGCGCGTCAAGTTGATGGGCAGCATACAGTAACTGTAAGAAAACCGCAGTAATGTATATACAGTACAGTACTGTAATAGATTCATACTGTATACTACTGTGTATCAGAATATATTTTTAATTTACTGTACACTACTGTGTTTGACTGTACAGTACTTACAGGTACATTCATTTTTGTTTACTTTTTCTAGTTGGCATCATGCAGTGACCAGTGGCAAATCAATTTTGTTTTCCTCTTATCTAAAAGCATGTACAGTATTAAAAAGGTGTGATTAACTGCATACAGTACAGTATATTACAGTATGTTAGGTTAAGTAAAAATTGTCATTAATTTATAAAATTGGTGTTTGTGTGTAATTCAGTCTTTAAGTGCGTCTGAGACCCAACACGTGCATCTGTCATTGCAAGGTACAGTACAGTTGGGGTTGTTATGAATAATGAAGTGAGTTCGACACAGTACCCCAACAGTACTGAACAGGAATTAATCTTACTGTAAATCAGTATGTGACATACAGTAAGAACTCTCGTGCACGGTTTAACTATTTTATATTAGATCGTACGCAATAGCAGAAGATGCTTGCTGCATGGATCAGGGAGATCACTAGTGATGTCAGTGGGGCCGGCCCCAGACGGTAGGCGTTCCCAATCGCCATCGACAGCACGCCCCTTTTGGTGCGAGGCCCATATCGACGGCTTGGCCGTCGTTATTCGGGTCTCTTGCATGCGCACGATGGAGCCGCCTCCGTCGTGCGCATGCGCACTTGGGCAACATCGACCCGCTTGCGAGTGCTCAGCGCTCGCGAGCGGGTCTGAATCAGGCCCTGAGGCCCGAATTCAATTTGGAGCGGAAAGACGACAACGGCTGAAACAGTTTCACCAATGACGTAATTTCGCCAGGCGGAAAAGTATCGCCGTACTCAATTTGAAAGACTTTCCGCCTAGGCGGAAAGTCAATGCAATGTAATAGGCGAAAAAGTTTCGTTTATGAATTGCAGGCGGAAAAAAGCGCAGAATTGGGGTTTTGGGGTGCAACGTTGCGGGAACCCCGTGCAGCCTTCAGACAGTCTCCCAAAGGTAAACTGCAACAATTTTTTTAAAAAAAAACACTTAAGAACACCCCAAAAAATCACTTTCATTTTGGGGGTAAAAAAAAGTTGAGGAACAAAGTTAAAAGCTAGCGAACTAGACTCCAGGGAGGTCTCCAAATATGCCCCAGGTGTTTTTTTCATTGCAGGTACTTGCGGCAGGTGGATTTTACACAATTTTTTTTACTTAACTTTAGCAACTTTTAAATATGCTGGCCCCCATTTTCAAGTACCCCAAATTTGCTGGGATAAGTTATTTTCTTTAAATAAAACTCCTGAATACTATTCTTCAGCACTTATGCAAAAACGCTATTTAGCAGCTATTGATCCTGTTTAAAAACACCAAATACTTTCAGCAAGCCAAATCGGGGGGTATCATAGGGAACCCCCATGTCAGAGCATCTTTTGGGGGGTGTTAGGCTGATTTCCCCAAATCTGACATGACTTTCCGCGTGTTTCAGTTTCGCCGGGTCCCGTTTTCGCGTACTTTCAAATTGAATACGTACAGTAGGCGGAAAGTCCGTGAGGTGATAAAGTATATCGGGTGCGAATCAAATTGTGAGGCAAAAAAGACATAATCGGTGATAAATTATCACCAATTCTGACTTTTTGCAGCCTAATTGAATACCCCCCAGAGTGAGGAACTGGTATCGCTGGGTGACCGCGTGACCCCTTAGTGAAGTGTGACATCACACACCATGGCCCTCATTCAGAGGCACTCGCAAAATGCGAGCGGTCGCTCTGAATGTGGGCGGCTGCTTGTGTTGTGAAGTGCTGCTTCCTGGTTGCTAGCTAAACTGTGGGTTACCACCCATAGCTTTAGCAACCGGCCAGATTGATGGTCGCGATGGTCAAGACCCTAAGGTTGGGTCTCGGCAACCGCAAGCCCCAGGGAGCTTCCTGGTCTGATCGAGCAGGAAGCTTCCCACTGACATCACTGCTGATCTCAGTGCGGCCGCCCACAAAACGGTACGCATTCCTTAAGGAATGCCTCCGTTTGTGAAACCACCCCCCCACCACGCCTACAAAATGGGGCGAGCTGTTGATCAACATCGACAGCCGTCCCTTTTGTAGTGAGCTCCGGAGCGGGAGAATTTCTCTCTCGCTCCGGGGCTTGCGCACGACGCAGTGCGGCTGCTGCACATGTGCAGGGCCTAAACATCGACCTGCTTGCAAGCGCTCAGCGCTTGTGAGCGGCTCTGAATGAGGTCCCATGTGTGCTTTGATAGAGAGGACACATGCCTACTGGCAGCATCTACTGTAGATGCCCTTCACAGCAGGGGCAGGGAACGGTCAGGGCACATGCTGCACTGCTGACTCCACCGGCTGGGACTTGCACACTACAAGTAGCTGGGCACATCTAATATATATAATGTACTGAGTATATTAAGGGTAGCATAACAATACTGAACTAGTGAAGAATTAAAAAAAAAATTAGTAAGGTCTAGAACAGGCGGGACAGGCAGGTAGAAAGACAGAACACCTAACCGCTTGTCCACAAGCCTGTTGTACCAAGACATCCCACTTTTGCTACATTTGTCTCCCGACCCACTGGGCATGCGCAGTGCTGTGATCTTTCATACGCCATGGCATACTGTAGCGCTACATGGCATACTGTATGGCTTGACTCCACTGGGCATGCACTAGAAATCCCATTGCAACCCCTCCATATTCCATTTTGTAACCGCTCGGAGCTGGCTGACAGCCACCACAGCGCCAACCATGCAGACATTGATGCAAGTTTGCACTTTAAACACACAGTCAGTTTGTAATGCAGAGACCTCTCTCTCAATCAGAGCCCACTACCAGTTACTGGTCATGAGAAATCACTATAGTGTCTAAGTCTAGGACAGCGCTGACATTGACGCAAGTTTGTACTCTAAAGTATTTACTGTAATACAGACATCCCTCTTTCACTGCATTTGACTCCCGACCCACTGGGCATGCACAGTGCTGTGATCCTCCATACACCATGGCATATTGTAGTGCTACATGGCGTACTGTATGGCTTGGCTGCACTGGGCATGCACCAGAAATCCCATTGCAACCCCTCCACTGGGCATGCACCAGAGATCTATTTTGTAACCCTTCAGAGCTGGCTAACAGCCACCACAGCACCAATCGTGCAGACATTGACGCAAGTTTGCACTTTAAATGCACAGTCAGTTTGTAATGCAGAGACCTCTCTCTCAAACAGAGCCCACTACCAGTTACTGGTCATGAGAAATCACTATAGTGTCCAAGGCTGGGACAGCACCGACATTGATGCAATTTTGCGCTTTAAATGCACAGTCAGTATGTACTGTAATACAGACATCCCACTTTCACTGTGTTTGACTCCCGACTGGGCATAACTCGAAACACCATACTGTAGTGTGACTAGCTTTGTGCTACAGTACGTGTGTACTGTATTGGAGCGCCATACACCCCTTTCTTGAACACACAGTGGCATAAAGTAGCATAGAAATGCCATGGTTAGTTGTTGATAATGTATTGAATACTGAATAAGTGAAGATTTAAAAAGCAAACAAAAAAACCCCCTATATTTTCAAGTTCTCGAACCCACGGGACAAGAAGATGGGAGAAGCAGTGAGACTAGGCATTAGCCCCCTAGGCCACACGTCTCATCCCATTACTACAGTATTTCCTAAAGTAATGAAATTACTACAATGTCTAAGTCTGGGACAGTGCCGACAGTACTTACATTGGCGCAAGTGTGCAATTTCAACCACACAGTCAGGGTGTAATACAGAGCTTAATGATTTCAAACTTTATTAGACATTCTTCTACAGCTTTATTATACATTCCTGATTCCATGTGGAAAACGCTGTACTACTGTATAGTGTACCGAATTACCGCTTCTGTCAGACAATCACCGGGCGGTGATACAGAACATGCATTGGAAATCAGATGCATGTGCTGTGTAGTTTAGGAAAAGTGACACCTGGTGGACAAAAAGTTGTATTACACGTTATGACTTTTTTCCAGCGCTGCGCTCTGCTACATTACAAAACTTTCTGTGTGGCGCGACTCATGGCGTGGTGTGTGGCGTGACTCATGGCATGGTGTGTGGCATGCTTTGCGTGGTGTGCTACTTAGCGTGTGGAGCAACAAACTAGCTGGGCACATCTGTACTGTATATTGTTAAAGCACATATGAGTGCTGATCAAAAGAATCATGTACAGAAAAACCTCATACAGTCACCCATATGTAGAGCTACACACATCTCGAGATGCAACTGTATTTGGGTGTGCACCTGTTCTACTAAGTAATTATCATCAGTGAGTACTGGAAATCAGGGGCAATTTAAGAGAGGAGGGGGCCCATGTTCAGTGTCTGTGGGGACCCCCCCTCTTGCTGGCCCAGTTGACAGGCACTGTGTCAGAGTCTATTGCAAATGCACAGGTCCTGGGAACATATTGTATACTTTATGGGGCAAGGTTTAGCGAGGAAAAAACCTTGCGCCCCTTACGCCCAATTTTGGATTACCACGGGTATGCACGCTCCCGATACTCATGATATCCAATTAAAAAAAAATGGTCACAGGTTTTTCAGAGCTGAAAACCCTGTGCCGCATAAAAAAAAAAAAAAAATTACACTTACCTGCCCGGGGGTCTCCAGTGGTCTCTGCGGCTCACAGTGTCCTCCCCTATATCTTCTCATTGGGGAGGGGGCTGCTGGGAGGCACAAGGACTGCTGGGAGATGTAGTTCTCCCAGCACCCATTATGGGGGACATACTTACACTGGACACACACACATCGGGACACACACACACACTCATAAACACTCACAAACATTCACTCACACTCACACATACTGACATACTCACCGCTGCTGCAGGAGACCGGGTTCCGATGCTGGATACATTAGACAGCACTTCGGAAGGTGAGTATTACCGACTAAGCTAATTGGAGACTTCAGAATGCTTAATTATTCATTAGGAGGGGTGCCGCCGGGGTTCCATAGCATTTCCCGACCATTTTTCCTAAAATTGTGGATTTTCGGAAATATTGGTCTTGCTCTTGAGGTGCACAGAAAAAAACCTCCCGGTGCTCAAAAAAACAAAAACCCCACTCCTAATTGAATAGCAAAAATCCAGCACCTGCAGGAAAACCCAGTGGTTGTGGGATTTTTGCTATTCTCTCCCCCAATTGAATATGCCCCTATGGGTGCAGGGTGGGTGGTGTGGGTCTCTCTGGCCCATGTGCACCCATTCTAGATATGCCAATGCTGGAAAGTACCATATACTAGGTGTAAAAAATACACCTCACTGACTCTTGCTTCTACTGTGGTAACTGTAGATGTGATTGGAATGTGTACAACACTGCATTGCTTGTACTTTCGTGCACTCATGTTTGGAGCATATAGTATGAAGTTAAAATTCAAGATACATTCACAATCTAGAGGTCAGGGGTGTATCTGGGTGCAGTGTGTATGGGTCCAGGGGGGCCCACACCGCACATGCTGCACCTGTATTTTTTAATACTTACCTCTCAGAAGTCCCATGTCGGCTGTAGCAGTGCTGCACTAAACGACTGGAAAATGTCTGCCGCAGCCATCTTCCCAGAGTTGGGGTCAGTGTGCTGCCAGCCTCCTGTGAGAGAGTGAGACCCAGATGGGCCCCCTACTCTCTTAATACGTCCCTGCTAGAGGTAGTATCAGTTCTGCATTATCCCTAATATCTGTTTACTGTATAGTGTTAGTTATTACTATGGTAATGAAAGTCTCTTCTTTCCTTTGGGGGAAGGGACCTGATGCACTGTGTGTGACTCCCG
The DNA here is from genome assembly GCA_031769625.1 of Taudactylus pleione. Lineage (NCBI taxonomy): Eukaryota > Metazoa > Chordata > Amphibia > Anura > Myobatrachidae > Taudactylus > Taudactylus pleione. The sequence continues at coordinate 37,639,466 of JAUIMM010000052.1, read as the reverse complement.
ACCCATTGGGCATGCGCAGTGCTGTGATCTTCCATATGTCACGGCATAGCGCTACATGGCGTATGGCTTGGCTCCACTGGGCATGCGCCAGAGATCCCATTGTAACCTAAGCCATGGCATACTGTAGCGATACATGAGATCCATTTTCAGCCACCACAGCGCAAACATTGACGCAAGTTTGCACTTTGAAACGCACAATCAGTTTGTACTACAGAGACCTCTGTCTCATACAGAGCCCACTAGCAGTTACTGAAGTCATGAATACACTATAGGGTCCAAGTCTAGGACAGCACCGACAGTGACACAAGTTTGCGCTTTCAAATGCGCAATCAGTTTGTAATACAGAGACCTCTCTCTCATACATAGCCCACTAGCAGTTACGGAAGTCATGAAATCACTATAATGTCCAAGTCTGGGACAGCGCAGAGAGGGCACAAGTGTGCAAATGCAACCGCACAGTCAGTATGTAATACAGACAACTGGGCATGTAAAAGTGTGGGACAGCGCTGACATTGACACATTCATAGCAGAACATTAGTTGTCCTAGCATATGGGGGATGGTGTCCTTGGCAATGGTCACCATTCATAGCCTTTTCAGTACCCAAGAGCAGAGCTGACTGCTTACAGTTAATGGCTAACAGAGTGTCCTTTATTATGGTAATGAAAGTCTCCTCTTTGCTTTGGGGGAAGGGACCTGATGCACTGTGTGTGACTCCCAACCCACTGGGCATGCGCCAGAATTCCCATTGCAACCCCTCCACTGGGCATGCACCAGAGATCCAATTTGTAAACCCTCGGAGCTGGCTGAGAGCCACCACAGCGCCAACTATGCAGATATTGATGCAAGTTTGCACTTTAAATGCACAGTCAGTTTGTAATGCAGAGACCTCTCTCTCAAATAGAGCCCACTACCGCACAGTCAGTTTGTAATACAGAGACCTCCCTCTCAAACAGAGGGTCTGATTCAGAGCCGCTTGTAAGTGGCCGCTCGTTCGCTCCGAGCGATGTTCGCACATCTGCGCATGCATATGGGTCGTAATGCACATGCGCCAACCAGTCATTGCGGTCGAAAATCGAGTGCTCGCAAAATAGCGAGTGCCTGCTAATTTGAGTGACAGGATGAGGTGTTTGTGGGTGGTAACAGGGGAAGGTGCTTGAAAACGGGGAGTGGTGATCCGAACGCAGGCGTGCCAAACGGTCAAAACGGACGTTTTAAGGGTGTGCATAATTAACAAAGCAGTGTCATCGTCCACGTCACTTGGTTGTTTCTTAGCCTGAACTGTTCGCATGATTGCGGTAGGAAAATCCTACCACAAGCACTGCGAGCAGTTCAGATGCCATTCGATGTACTCGATTAATCTAATAAATAGTGAAGATGACGTAGGATGCGAGCTGCCAGGGGGCGTCTTTACAAAATAGCGAGCGCATGTTTCGTTCGCTCGCTCAGACATAGAGGCATCAACAGACCGCAAAGAGCGAGCACTCAATTTAAAAAGCGGCCCCTTTTTCTGAACGAGCGAGCGCAAATAGCGTCCGGCTCTGAATCAGGCCCAGAGCCCACTAACAGTTACTGGTCATGAGAAATCACTATAGTGTCCAAGGCTGGGACAGCGCTGAAATTTATGCAATTTTGCACTTTAAACGCACAGTCAGTTTGTAATACAGAGACCTCCCTCTCAAACAGAGCACACTACCAGTTAGTGGTCATGAAAAATCACTATAGTGTACAAGGCTGGGACAGTGCCGAAATTGACACAATTTTGCGCTTTAAACACACAGTCAGTTTCTAATACAGAGACCTCTCTCTCAAACAGAGCCCACTACCAGTTACTGAACTCATGAAATCACTATTGTGTACAAGTCTGGGATAGCATCGACATTGACTCAAGTTTGCACTTTAGATGCACAGTCAATTTGTAATACAGAGACCCTCTCAAACAGAGCTCACTAGCAGTTTCTGAAGTCATAAAATGACTATACAGTAGTGTCCGAGTCTGGGACAGCGCAGAGAGTGGCGCAAGTGTGAAAATTCAACTGCATACTGTACATTAGTAATTACAGACAACTGGGCATGTGCAGTGCAATGATCTTCCATGCACCATGGCATAGCGCTACATGGCATATGGCTTGGCTCCACTGGGCATGTGCCACAGATCCCATTGTAACCCCTCCACTGGGCATGCGCCAGAAATCCCATTGTAACCCCTCGGAGCTGACAGCCACCACAGCGCAGACATTGACGCAAGTTTGCGCTTTTTAAACGCACAATCAGTTTGTAATGCCTTACTTTTAAACAGCCTTTTAAACAACAACACTATTACAGTAGTTTCACTATAGTGTCCAGAGCCAACAGTGCAAAGAAAAAAATTATTCTTTTCCAGGGCTCGAACCCGGGACCAGCATTGTTGCAAAGCGATCATCTAACCACTAGCACACAAGCCAGATATATTAAGAACCGCACATAGCAGGCTCATCCTTGTGCACTCCACCCACTGCTCTTTTTAATAATAAAAAAATTGTCTTCCTTTCCAAATATTATACAGTACTAGTACATATATACACAGTACCCCACCATTAGAGAATAATTCATCCCATCTCAGTGAAAGCTGTGCGTGCATCTCATTAATCTACAGTATCGGTTATACCAACTCGGGCAACTTCACTACTGCACAGTTATGTACAGTATGTGTACTGATTTGTGTCCTGTTCTAAGAGCTTACTGTATGTATGTGATATTAAAAATATTGGTTGTGCGAACATGCAAATACTGTATAGTGTGTGAATGTGATATCCATCCAATTTAACAGTATGGTATTCAGGGCCTGATTCAGAGCCGCTCGTAAGCGGACGCTCGTTCGCTCTGAGCGATGTTCGCACATCTGCGCATGCGTATGGGTCGTAATGCGCATGCGCCAACCAGTCATTGCGGTCGGAAATCGAGTGCTCGCAAAATAGCGAGTGCCTGCTAATTTGAGTGACAGGATGAGGCATTTGTGGGTGGTAACAGGGGAAGGTGCTTGAAAACAGGGAGTGGAGATCCGAACGCAGGCGTGCCAAACGGTCAACGGGCATTTTAAGGGTGTGCATAATTAACAAAGCAGCGTCATTGACCACGTCACTTGGTTGTTTCTTAGCCTGAACTGTTCGCATGATTGCAGTAGGAAAATCCTACCACAAGCACTGCGAGCAGTTCAGATGCCTTTCGATGTACTCGATTAATCTAATAAATAGTGAAGATGACGTAAGATGCGAGCGGCCAGGGGGCGTCTTTACAAAATAGCGAGCGCATGTTTCGTTCGCTCGCTCAGACATAGAGGCATCAACAGACCGCAAAGAGCGAGCGCTCAATTTAAAAAGCGGCCCCTTTTTCTGAACGAGCGAGCGCAAATAGCGTCCGGCTCTGAATCAGGCCCAGAGCCCACTAACAGTTACTGGTCATGAGAAATCACTATAGTGTCCAAGGCTGGGACAGCGCTGAAATTTATGCAATTTTGCGCTTTAATTGCACAGTCAGTTTGTAATACAGAGACCCTCTCAAACAGAGCTCACTAGCAGTTTCTGAAATGACTATACAGTAGTGTCCGAGTCTGGGACAGCGCAGAGAGTGGCGCAAGTGTGAAAATTCAACTGCATACTGTACATTAGTAATTACAGACAACTGGGCATGTGCAGTGCAATGATCTTCCATGCACCATGGCATAGCGCTACATGGCATATGGCTTGGCTCCACTGGGCATGTGCCACAGATCCCATTGTAACCCCTCCACTGGGCATGCGCCAGAAATCCCATTGTAACCCCTCGGAGCTGACAGCCACCACAGCGCAGACATTGACGCAAGTTTGCGCTTTTTAAACGCAGAATCAGTTTGTAATGCCTTACTTTTAAACAGCCTTTTAAACAACAACACTATTACAGTAGTTTCACTATAGTGTCCAGAGCCAACAGTGCAAAGAAAAAAATTATTCTTTTCCAGGGCTCGAACCCGGGACCAGCATTGTTGCAAAGCGATCATCTAACCACTAGCACACAAGCCAGATATATTAAGAACCGCACATAGCAGGCTCATCCTTGTGCACTCCACCCACTGCTCTTTTTAATAATAAAAAAATTGTCTTCCTTTCCAAATATTATACAGTACTAGTACATATATACACAGTACCCCACCATTAGAGAATAATTCATCCCATCTCAGTGAAAGCTGTGCGTGCATCTCATTAATCTACAGTATCGGTTATACCAACTCGGGCAACTTCACTACTGCACAGTTATGTACAGTATGTGTACTGATTTGCGTCCTGTTCTAAGAGCTTACTGTATGTATGTGATATTAAAAATATTGGTTGTGCGAACATGCAAATACTGTATAGTGTGTGAATGTGATATCCATCCAATTTAACAGTATGGTATTCAGGGCCTGATTCAGAGCCGCTCGTAAGCGGACGCTCGTTCGCTCTGAGCGATGTTCGCACATCTGCGCATGCGTATGGGTCGTAATGCGCATGCGCCAACCAGTCATTGCGGTCGAAAATCGAGTGCTCGCAAAATAGCGAGTGCCTGCTAATTTGAGTGACAGGATGAGGTGTTTGTGGGTGGTAACAGGGGAAGGTGCTTGAAAACGGGGAGTGGTGATCCGAACGCAGGCGTGCCAAACGGTCAAAACGGACGTTTTAAGGGTGTGCATAATTAACAAAGCAGTGTCATCGTCCACGTCACTTGGTTGTTTCTTAGCCTGAACTGTTCGCATGATTGCGGTAGGAAAATCCTACCACAAGCACTGCGAGCAGTTCAGATGCCATTCGATGTACTCGATTAATCTAATAAATAGTGAAGATGATGTAGGATGCGAGCTGCCAGGGGGCGTCTTTACAAAATAGCGAGCGCATGTTTCGTTCGCTCGCTCAGACATAGAGGCATCAACAGACCGCAAAGAGCGAGCACTCAATTTAAAAAGCGGCCCCTTTTTCTGAACGAGCGAGCGCAAATAGCGTCCGGCTCTGAATCAGGCCCAGAGCCCACTAACAGTTACTCGTCATGAGAAATCACTATAGTGTCCAAGGCTGGGACAGCGCTGAAATTTATGCAATTTTGTGCTTTAATTGCACAGTCAGTTTGTAATACAGAGACCCTCTCAAACAGAGCTCACTAGCAGTTTCTGAAATGACTATACAGTAGTGTCCGAGTCTGGGACAGCGCAGAGAGTGGCACAAGTGTGAAAATTCAACTGCATACTGTACATTAGTAATTACAGACAACTGGGCATGTGCAGTGCAATGATCTTCCATGCACCATGGCATAGCGCTACATGGCATATGGCTTGGCTCCACTGGGCATGTGCCACAGATCCCATTGTAACCCCTCCACTGGGCATGCGCCAGAAATCCCATTGTAACCCCTCAGAGCTGACAGCCACCACAGCGCAGACATTGATGCAAGTTTGCGCTTTTTAAACGCAGAATCAGTTTGTAATGCCTTACTTTTAAATAGCCTTTTAAACAACAACACTATTACAGTAGTTTCACTATAGTGTCCAGAGCCAACAGTGCAAAGAAAAAAATTATTCTTTTCCAGGGCTCGAACCCGGGACCAGCATTGTTGCAAAGCGATCATCTAACCACTAGCACACAAGCCAGATATATTAAGAACCGCACATAGCAGGCTCATCCTTGTGCACTCCACCCACTGCTCTTTTTAATAATAAAAAAATTGTCTTCCTTTCCAAATATTATACAGTACTAGTACATATATACACAGTACCCCACCATTAGAGAATAATTCATCCCATCTCAGTGAAAGCTGTGCGTGCATCTCATTAATCTACAGTATCGGTTATACCAACTCGGGCAACTTCACTACTGCACAGTTATGTACAGTATGTGTACTGATTTGTGTCCTGTTCTAAGAGCTTACTGTATGTATGTGATATTAAAAATATTGGTTGTGCGAACATGCAAATACTGTATAGTGTGTGAATGTGATATCCATCCAATTTAACAGTATGGTATTCAGGGCCTGATTCAGAGCCGCTCGTAAGCGGACGCTCGTTCGCTCTGAGCGATGTTCGCACATCTGCGCATGCGTATGGGTCGTAATGCGCATGCGCCAACCAGTCATTGCGGTCGGAAATCGAGTGCTCGCAAAATAGCGAGTGCCTGCTAATTTGAGTGACAGGATGAGGCATTTGTGGGTGGTAACAGGGGAAGGTGCTTGAAAACAGGGAGTGGAGATCCGAACGCAGGCGTGCCAAACGGTCAACGGGCATTTTAAGGGTGTGCATAATTAACAAAGCAGCGTCATTGACCACGTCACTTGGTTGTTTCTTAGCCTGAACTGTTCACATGATTGCAGTAGGAAAATCCTACCACAAGCACTGCGAGCAGTTCAGATGCCTTTCGATGTACTCGATTAATCTAATAAATAGTGAAGATGACGTAAGATGCGAGCGGCCAGGGGGCGTCTTTACAAAATAGCGAGCGCATGTTTCGTTCGCTCGCTCAGACATAGAGGCATCAACAGACCGCAAAGAGCGAGCGCTCAATTTAAAAAGCGGCCCCTTTTTCTGAACGAGCGAGCGCAAATAGCGTCCGGCTCTGAATCAGGCCCAGAGCCCACTAACAGTTACTGGTCATGAGAAATCACTATAGTGTCCAAGGCTGGGACAGCGCTGAAATTTATGCAATTTTGCGCTTTAATTGCACAGTCAGTTTGTAATACAGAGACCCTCTCAAACAGAGCTCACTAGCAGTTTCTGAAATGACTATACAGTAGTGTCCGAGTCTGGGACAGCGCAGAGAGTGGCGCAAGTGTGAAAATTCAACTGCATACTGTACATTAGTAATTACAGACAACTGGGAATGTGCAGTGCAATGATCTTCCATGCACCATGGCATAGCGCTATATGGCATATGGCTTGGCTCCACTGGGCATGTGCCACAGATCCCATTGTAACCCCTCCACTGGGCATGCGCCAGAAATCCCATTGTAACCCCTCGGAGCTGACAGCCACCACAGCGCAGACATTGACGCAAGTTTGCGCTTTTTAAACGCAGAATCAGTTTGTAATGCCTTACTTTTAAACAGCCTTTTAAACAACAACACTATTACAGTAGTTTCACTATAGTGTCCAGAGCCAACAGTGCAAAGAAAAAAATTATTCTTTTCCAGGGCTCGAACCCGGGACCAGCATTGTTGCAAAGCGATCATCTAACCACTAGCACACAAGCCAGATATATTAAGAACCGCACATAGCAGGCTCATCCTTGTGCACTCCACCCACTGCTCTTTTTAATAATAAAAAAATTGTCTTCCTTTCCAAATATTATACAGTACTAGTACATATATACACAGTACCCCACCATTAGAGAATAATTCATCCCATCTCAGTGAAAGCTGTGCGTGCATCTCATTAATCTACAGTATCGGTTATACCAACTCGGGCAACTTCACTACTGCACAGTTATGTACAGTATGTGTACTGATTTGCGTCCTGTTCTAAGAGCTTACTGTATGTATGTGATATTAAAAATATTGGTTGTGCGAACATGCAAATACTGTATAGTGTGTGAATGTGATATCCATCCAATTTAACAGTATGGTATTCAGGGCCTGATTCAGAGCCGCTCGTAAGCGGACGCTCGTTCGCTCTGAGCGATGTTCGCACATCTGCGCATGCGTATGGGTCGTAATGCGCATGCGCCAACCAGTCATTGTGGTCGGAAATCGAGTGCTCGCAAAATAGCGAGTGCCTGCTAATTTGAGTGACAGGATGAGGCATTTGTGGGTGGTAACAGGGGAAGGTGCTTGAAAACAGGGAGTGGAGATCCGAACGCAGGCGTGCCAAACGGTCAACGGGCATTTTAAGGGTGTGCATAATTAACAAAGCAGCGTCATTGACCACGTCACTTGGTTGTTTCTTAGCCTGAACTGTTCGCATGATTGCAGTAGGAAAATCCTACCACAAGCACTGCGAGCAGTTCAGATGCCTTTCGATGTACTCGATTAATCTAATAAATAGTGAAGATGACGTAAGATGCGAGCGGCCAGGGGGCGTCTTTACAAAAGAGCGAGCGCATGTTTCGTTCGCTCGCTCAGACATAGAGGCATCAACAGACCGCAAAGAGCGAGCGCTCAATTTAAAAAGCGGCCCCTTTTTCTGAACGAGCGAGCGCAAATAGCGTCCGGCTCTGAATCAGGCCCAGAGCCCACTAACAGTTACTGGTCATGAGAAATCACTATAGTGTCCAAGGCTGGGACAGCGCTGAAATTTATGCAATTTTGCGCTTTAATTGCACAGTCAGTTTGTAATACAGAGACCCTCTCAAACAGAGCTCACTAGCAGTTTCTGAAATGACTATACAGTAGTGTCCGAGTCTGGGACAGCGCAGAGAGTGGCGCAAGTGTGAAAATTCAACTGCATACTGTACATTAGTAATTACAGACAACTGGGCATGTGCAGTGCAATGATCTTCCATGCACCATGGCATAGCGCTACATGGCATATGGCTTGGCTCCACTGGGCATGTGCCACAGATCCCATTGTAACCCCTCCACTGGGCATGCGCCAGAAATCCCATTGTAACCCCTCGGAGCTGACAGCCACCACAGCGCAGACATTGACGCAAGTTTGCGCTTTTTAAACGCACAATCAGTTTGTAATGCCTTACTTTTAAACAGCCTTTTAAACAACAACACTATTACAGTAGTTTCACTATAGTGTCCAGAGCCAACAGTGCAAAGAAAAACATTATTCTTTTCCAGGGCTCGAACCCGGGACCAGCATTGTTGCAAAGCGATCATCTAACCACTAGCACACAAGCCAGATATATTAAGAACCGCACATAGCAGGCTCATCCTTGTGCACTCCACCCACTGCTCTTTTTAATAATAAAAAAATTGTCTTCCTTTCCAAATATTATACAGTACTAGTACATATATACACAGTACCCCACCATTAGAGAATAATTCATCCCATCTCAGTGAAAGCTGTGCGTGCATCTCATTAATCTACAGTATCGGTTATACCAACTCGGGCAACTTCACTACTGCACAGTTATGTACAGTATGTGTACTGATTTGCGTCCTGTTCTAAGAGCTTACTGTATGTATGTGATATTAAAAATATTGGTTGTGCGAACATGCAAATACTGTATAGTGTGTGAATGTGATATCCATCCAATTTAACAGTATGGTATTCAGGGCCTGATTCAGAGCCGCTCGTAAGCGGACGCTCGTTCGCTCTGAGCGATGTTCGCACATCTGCGCATGCGTATGGGTTGTAATGCGCATGCGCCAACCAGTCATTGCGGTCGGAAATCGAGTGCTCGCAAAATAGCGAGTGCCTGCTAATTTGAGTGACAGGATGAGGCATTTGTGGGTGGTAACAGGGGAAGGTGCTTGAAAACAGGGAGTGGAGATCCGAACGCAGGCGTGCCAAACGGTCAACGGGCATTTTAAGGGTGTGCATAATTAACAAAGCAGCGTCATTGACCACGTCACTTGGTTGTTTCTTAGCCTGAACTGTTCGCATGATTGCAGTAGGAAAATCCTACCACAAGCACTGCGAGCAGTTCAGATGCCTTTCGATGTACTCGATTAATCTAATAAATAGTGAAGATGACGTAAGATGCGAGCGGCCAGGGGGCGTCTTTACAAAATAGCGAGCGCATGTTTCGTTCGCTCGCTCAGACATAGAGGCATCAACAGACCGCAAAGAGCGAGCGCTCAATTTAAAAAGCGGCCCCTTTTTCTGAACGAGCGAGCGCAAATAGCGTCCGGCTCTGAATCAGGCCCAGAGCCCACTAACAGTTACTGGTCATGAGAAATCACTATAGTGTCCAAGGCTGGGACAGCGCTGAAATTTATGCAATTTTGCGCTTTAATTGCACAGTCAGTTTGTAATACAGAGACCCTCTCAAACAGAGCTCACTAGCAGTTTCTGAAATGACTATACAGTAGTGTCCGAGTCTGGGACAGCGCAGAGAGTGGCGCAAGTGTGAAAATTCAACTGCATACTGTACATTAGTAATTACAGACAACTGGGCATGTGCAGTGCAATGATCTTCCATGCACCATGGCATAGCGCTACATGGCATATGGCTTGGCTCCACTGGGCATGTGCCACAGATCCCATTGTAACCCCTCCACTGGGCATGCGCCAGAAATCCCATTGTAACCCCTCGGAGCTGACAGCCACCACAGCGCAGACATTGACGCAAGTTTGCGCTTTTTAAACGCAGAATCAGTTTGTAATGCCTTACTTTTAAACAGCCTTTTAAACAACAACACTATTACAGTAGTTTCACTATAGTGTCCAGAGCCAACAGTGCAAAGAAAAAAATTATTCTTTTCCAGGGCTCGAACCCGGGACCAGCATTGTTGCAAAGCGATCATCTAACCACTAGCACACAAGCCAGATATATTAAGAACCGCACATAGCAGGCTCATCCTTGTGCACTCCACCCACTGCTCTTTTTAATAATAAAAAAATTGTCTTCCTTTCCAAATATTATACAGTACTAGTACATATATACACAGTACCCCACCATTAGAGAATAATTCATCCCATCTCAGTGAAAGCTGTGCGTGCATCTCATTAATCTACAGTATCGGTTATACCAACTCGGGCAACTTCACTACTGCACAGTTATGTACAGTATGTGTACTGATTTGCGTCCTGTTCTAAGAGCTTACTGTATGTATGTGATATTAAAAATATTGGTTGTGCGAACATGCAAATACTGTATAGTGTGTGAATGTGATATCCATCCAATTTAACAGTATGGTATTCAGGGCCTGATTCAGAGCCGCTCGTAAGCGGACGCTCGTTCGCTCTGAGCGATGTTCGCACATCTGCGCATGCGTATGGGTCGTAATGCGCATGCGCCAACCAGTCATTGCGGTCGGAAATCGAGTGCTCGCAAAATAGCGAGTGCCTGCTAATTTGAGTGACAGGATGAGGCATTTGTGGGTGGTAACAGGGGAAGGTGCTTGAAAACAGGGAGTGGAGATCCGAACGCAGGCGTGCCAAACGGTCAACGGGCATTTTAAGGGTGTGCATAATTAACAAAGCAGCGTCATTGACCACGTCACTTGGTTGTTTCTTAGCCTGAACTGTTCGCATGATTGCAGTAGGAAAATCCTACCACAAGCACTGCGAGCAGTTCAGATGCCTTTCGATGTACTCGATTAATCTAATAAATAGTGAAGATGACGTAAGATGCGAGCGGCCAGGGGGCGTCTTTACAAAAGAGCGAGCGCATGTTTCGTTCGCTCGCTCAGACATAGAGGCATCAACAGACCGCAAAGAGCGAGCGCTCAATTTAAAAAGCGGCCCCTTTTTCTGAACGAGCGAGCGCAAATAGCGTCCGGCTCTGAATCAGGCCCAGAGCCCACTAACAGTTACTGGTCATGAGAAATCACTATAGTGTCCAAGGCTGGGACAGCGCTGAAATTTATGCAATTTTGCGCTTTAATTGCACAGTCAGTTTGTAATACAGAGACCCTCTCAAACAGAGCTCACTAGCAGATTCTGAAATGACTATACAGTAGTGTCCGAGTCTGGGACAGCGCAGAGAGTGGCGCAAGTGTGAAAATTCAACTGCATACTGTACATTAGTAATTACAGACAACTGGGCATGTGCAGTGCAATGATCTTCCATGCACCATGGCATAGCGCTACATGGCATATGGCTTGGCTCCACTGGGCATGTGCCACAGATCCCATTGTAACCCCTCCACTGGGCATGCGCCAGAAATCCCATTGTAACCCCTCGGAGCTGACAGCCACCACAGCGCAGACATTGACGCAAGTTTGCGCTTTTTAAACGCAGAATCAGTTTGTAATGCCTTACTTTTAAATAGCCTTTTAAACAACAACACTATTACAGTAGTTTCACTATAGTGTCCAGAGCCAACAGTGCAAAGAAAAAAATTATTCTTTTCCAGGGCTCGAACCCGGGACCAGCATTGTTGCAAAGCGATCATCTAACCACTAGCACACAAGCCAGATATATTAAGAACCGCACATAGCAGGCTCATCCTTGTGCACTCCACCCACTGCTCTTTTTAATAATAAAAAAATTGTCTTCCTTTCCAAATATTATACAGTACTAGTACATATATACACAGTACCCCACCATTAGAGAATAATTCATCCCATCTCAGTGAAAGCTGTGCGTGCATCTCATTAATCTACAGTATCGGTTATACCAACTCGGGCAACTTCACTACTGCACAGTTATGTACAGTATGTGTACTGATTTGTGTCCTGTTCTAAGAGCTTACTGTATGTATGTGATATTAAAAATATTGGTTGTGCGAACATGCAAATACTGTATAGTGTGTGAATGTGATATCCATCCAATTTAACAGTATGGTATTCAGGGCCTGATTCAGAGCCGCTCGTAAGCGGACGCTCGTTCGCTCTGAGCGATGTTCGCACATCTGCGCATGCGTATGGGTCGTAATGCGCATGCGCCAACCAGTCATTGCGGTCGGAAATCGAGTGCTCGCAAAATAGCGAGTGCCTGCTAATTTGAGTGACAGGATGAGGCATTTGTGGGTGGTAACAGGGGAAGGTGCTTGAAAACAGGGAGTGGAGATCCGAACGCAGGCGTGCCAAACGGTCAACGGGCATTTTAAGGGTGTGCATAATTAACAAAGCAGCGTCATTGACCACGTCACTTGGTTGTTTCTTAGCCTGAACTGTTCACATGATTGCAGTAGGAAAATCCTACCACAAGCACTGCGAGCAGTTCAGATGCCTTTCGATGTACTCGATTAATCTAATAAATAGTGAAGATGACGTAAGATGCGAGCGGCCAGGGGGCGTCTTTACAAAATAGCGAGCGCATGTTTCGTTCGCTCGCTCAGACATAGAGGCATCAACAGACCGCAAAGAGCGAGCGCTCAATTTAAAAAGCGGCCCCTTTTTCTGAACGAGCGAGCGCAAATAGCGTCCGGCTCTGAATCAGGCCCAGAGCCCACTAACAGTTACTGGTCATGAGAAATCACTATAGTGTCCAAGGCTGGGACAGCGCTGAAATTTATGCAATTTTGCGCTTTAATTGCACAGTCAGTTTGTAATACAGAGACCCTCTCAAACAGAGCTCACTAGCAGTTTCTGAAATGACTATACAGTAGTGTCCGAGTCTGGGACAGCGCAGAGAGTGGCGCAAGTGTGAAAATTCAACTGCATACTGTACATTAGTAATTACAGACAACTGGGCATGTGCAGTGCAATGATCTTCCATGCACCATGGCATAGCGCTACATGGCATATGGCTTGGCTCCACTGGGCATGTGCCACAGATCCCATTGTAACCCCTCCACTGGGCATGCGCCAGAAATCCCATTGTAACCCCTCGGAGCTGACAGCCACCACAGCGCAGACATTGACGCAAGTTTGCGCTTTTTAAACGCAGAATCAGTTTGTAATGCCTTACTTTTAAACAGCCTTTTAAACAACAACACTATTACAGTAGTTTCACTATAGTGTCCAGAGCCAACAGTGCAAAGAAAAAAATTATTCTTTTCCAGGGCTCGAACCCGGGACCAGCATTGTTGCAAAGCGATCATCTAACCACTAGCACACAAGCCAGATATATTAAGAACCGCACATAGCAGGCTCATCCTTGTGCACTCCACCCACTGCTCTTTTTAATAATAAAAAAATTGTCTTCCTTTCCAAATATTATACAGTACTAGTACATATATACACAGTACCCCACCATTAGAGAATAATTCATCCCATCTCAGTGAAAGCTGTGCGTGCATCTCATTAATCTACAGTATCGGTTATACCAACTCGGGCAACTTCACTACTGCACAGTTATGTACAGTATGTGTACTGATTTGCGTCCTGTTCTAAGAGCTTACTGTATGTATGTGATATTAAAAATATTGGTTGTGCGAACATGCAAATACTGTATAGTGTGTGAATGTGATATCCATCCAATTTAACAGTATGGTATTCAGGGCCTGATTCAGAGCCGCTCGTAAGCGGACGCTCGTTCGCTCTGAGCGATGTTCGCACATCTGCGCATGCGTATGGGTTGTAATGCGCATGCGCCAACCAGTCATTGCGGTCGGAAATCGAGTGCTCGCAAAATAGCGAGTGCCTGCTAATTTGAGTGACAGGATGAGGCATTTGTGGGTGGTAACAGGGGAAGGTGCTTGAAAACAGGGAGTGGAGATCCGAACGCAGGCGTGCCAAACGGTCAACGGGCATTTTAAGGGTGTGCATAATTAACAAAGCAGCGTCATTGACCACGTCACTTGGTTGTTTCTTAGCCTGAACTGTTCGCATGATTGCAGTAGGAAAATCCTACCACAAGCACTGCGAGCAGTTCAGATGCCTTTCGATGTACTCGATTAATCTAATAAATAGTGAAGATGACGTAAGATGCGAGCGGCCAGGGGGCGTCTTTACAAAATAGCGAGCGCATGTTTCGTTCGCTCGCTCAGACATAGAGGCATCAACAGACCGCAAAGAGCGAGCGCTCAATTTAAAAAGCGGCCCCTTTTTCTGAACGAGCGAGCGCAAATAGCGTCCGGCTCTGAATCAGGCCCAGAGCCCACTAACAGTTACTGGTCATGAGAAATCACTATAGTGTCCAAGGCTGGGACAGCGCTGAAATTTATGCAATTTTGCGCTTTAATTGCACAGTCAGTTTGTAATACAGAGACCCTCTCAAACAGAGCTCACTAGCAGTTTCTGAAATGACTATACAGTAGTGTCCGAGTCTGGGACAGCGCAGAGAGTGGCGCAAGTGTGAAAATTCAACTGCATACTGTACATTAGTAATTACAGACAACTGGGCATGTGCAGTGCAATGATCTTCCATGCACCATGGCATAGCGCTACATGGCATATGGCTTGGCTCCACTGGGCATGTGCCACAGATCCCATTGTAACCCCTCCACTGGGCATGCGCCAGAAATCCCATTGTAACCCCTCGGAGCTGACAGCCACCACAGCGCAGACATTGACGCAAGTTTGCGCTTTTTAAACGCAGAATCAGTTTGTAATGCCTTACTTTTAAACAGCCTTTTAAACAACAACACTATTACAGTAGTTTCACTATAGTGTCCAGAGCCAACAGTGCAAAGAAAAAAATTATTCTTTTCCAGGGCTCGAACCCGGGACCAGCATTGTTGCAAAGCGATCATCTAACCACTAGCACACAAGCCAGATATATTAAGAACCGCACATAGCAGGCTCATCCTTGTGCACTCCACCCACTGCTCTTTTTAATAATAAAAAAATTGTCTTCCTTTCCAAATATTATACAGTACTAGTACATATATACACAGTACCCCACCATTAGAGAATAATTCATCCCATCTCAGTGAAAGCTGTGCGTGCATCTCATTAATCTACAGTATCGGTTATACCAACTCGGGCAACTTCACTACTGCACAGTTATGTACAGTATGTGTACTGATTTGCGTCCTGTTCTAAGAGCTTACTGTATGTATGTGATATTAAAAATATTGGTTGTGCGAACATGCAAATACTGTATAGTGTGTGAATGTGATATCCATCCAATTTAACAGTATGGTATTCAGGGCCTGATTCAGAGCCGCTCGTAAGCGGACGCTCGTTCGCTCTGAGCGATGTTCGCACATCTGCGCATGCGTATGGGTCGTAATGCGCATGCGCCAACCAGTCATTGCGGTCGGAAATCGAGTGCTCGCAAAATAGCGAGTGCCTGCTAATTTGAGTGACAGGATGAGGCATTTGTGGGTGGTAACAGGGGAAGGTGCTTGAAAACAGGGAGTGGAGATCCGAACGCAGGCGTGCCAAACGGTCAACGGGCATTTTAAGGGTGTGCATAATTAACAAAGCAGCGTCATTGACCACGTCACTTGGTTGTTTCTTAGCCTGAACTGTTCGCATGATTGCAGTAGGAAAATCCTACCACAAGCACTGCGAGCAGTTCAGATGCCTTTCGATGTACTCGATTAATCTAATAAATAGTGAAGATGACGTAAGATGCGAGCGGCCAGGGGGCGTCTTTACAAAAGAGCGAGCGCATGTTTCGTTCGCTCGCTCAGACATAGAGGCATCAACAGACCGCAAAGAGCGAGCGCTCAATTTAAAAAGCGGCCCCTTTTTCTGAACGAGCGAGCGCAAATAGCGTCCGGCTCTGAATCAGGCCCAGAGCCCACTAACAGTTACTGGTCATGAGAAATCACTATAGTGTCCAAGGCTGGGACAGCGCTGAAATTTATGCAATTTTGCACTTTAATTGCACAGTCAGTTTGTAATACAGAGACCCTCTCAAACAGAGCTCACTAGCAGATTCTGAAATGACTATACAGTAGTGTCCGAGTCTGGGACAGCGCAGAGAGTGGCGCAAGTGTGAAAATTCAACTGCATACTGTACATTAGTAATTACAGACAACTGGGCATGTGCAGTGCAATGATCTTCCATGCACCATGGCATAGCGCTACATGGCATATGGCTTGGCTCCACTGGGCATGTGCCACAGATCCCATTGTAACCCCTCCACTGGGCATGCGCCAGAAATCCCATTGTAACCCCTCGGAGCTGACAGCCACCACAGCGCAGACATTGACGCAAGTTTGCGCTTTTTAAACGCAGAATCAGTTTGTAATGCCTTACTTTTAAATAGCCTTTTAAACAACAACACTATTACAGTAGTTTCACTATAGTGTCCAGAGCCAACAGTGCAAAGAAAAAAATTATTCTTTTCCAGGGCTCGAACCCGGGACCAGCATTGGTGCAAAGCGATCATCTAACCACTAGCACACAAGCCAGATATATTAAGAACCGCACATAGCAGGCTCATCCTTGTGCACTCCACCCACTGCTCTTTTTAATAATAAAAAAATTGTCTTCTTTTCCAAATATTATACAGTACTAGTACATATATACACAGTACCCCACCATTAGAGAATAATTCATCCCATCTCAGTGAAAGCTGTGCGTGCATTTCATTAATCTACAGTATCGGTTATACCAACTCGGGCAACTTCACTACTGCACAGTTATGTACAGTATGTGTACTGATTTGCGTCCTGTTCTAAGAGCTTACTGTATGTATGTGATATTAAAAATATTGGTTGTGCGAACATGCAAATACTGTATAGTGTGTGAATGTGATATCCATCCAATTTAACAGTATGGTATTCAGGGCCTGATTCAGAGCCGCTCGTAAGCGGACGCTCATTCGCTCTGAGCGATGTTCGCACATCTGCGCATGCGTATGGGTCGTAATGCGCATGCGCCAACCAGTCATTGCGGTCGGAAATCGAGTGCTTGCAAAATAGCGAGTGCCTGCTAATTTGAGTGACAGGATGAGGCATTTGTGGGTGGTAACAGGGGAAGGTGCTTGAAAACAGGGAGTGGAGATCCGAACGCAGGCGTGCCAAACGGTCAACGTGCATTTTAAGGGTGTGCATAATTAACAAAGCAGCGTCATTGACCACGTCACTTGGTTGTTTCTTAGCCTGAACTGTTCGCATGATTGCAGTAGGAAAATCCTACCACAAGCACTGCGAGCAGTACAGATGCCTTTCTATGTACTCGATTAATCTAATAAATAGTGAAGATGACGTAAGATGCGAGCGGCCAGGGGGCGTCTTTACAAAATAGCGAGCGCATGTTTCGTTCGCTCGCTCAGACATAGAGGCATCAACAGACCGCAAAGAGCGAGCGCTCAATTTAAAAAGCGGCCCCTTTTTCTGAACGAGCGAGCGCAAATAGCGTCCGGCTCTGAATCAGGCCCAGAGCCCACTAACAGTTACTGGTCATGAGAAATCACTATAGTGTCCAAGGCTGGGACAGCGCTGAAATTTATGCAATTTTGCGCTTTAATTGCACAGTCAGTTTGTAATACAGAGACCCTCTCAAACAGAGCTCACTAGCAGTTTCTGAAATGACTATACAGTAGTGTCCGAGTCTGGGACAGCGCAGAGAGTGGCGCAAGTGTGAAAATTCAACTGCATACTGTACATTAGTAATTACAGACAACTGGGCATGTGCAGTGCAATGATCTTCCATGCACCATGGCATAGCGCTACATGGCATATGGCTTGGCTCCACTGGGCATGTGCCACAGATCCCATTGTAACCCCTCCACTGGGCATGCACCAGAAATCCCATTGTAACCCCTCGGAGCTGACAGCCACCACAGCGCAGACATTGACGCAAGTTTGCGCTTTTTAAACGCAGAATCAGTTTGTAATGCCTTACTTTTAAACAGCCTTTTAAACAACAACACTATTACAGTAGTTTCACTATAGTGTCCAGAGCCAACAGTGCAAAGAAAAAAATTATTCTTTTCCAGGGCTCGAACCCGGGACCAGCATTGTTGCAAAGCGATCATCTAACCACTAGCACACAAGCCAGATATATTAAGAACCGCACATAGCAGGCTCATCCTTGTGCACTCCACCCACTGCTCTTTTTAATAATAAAAAAATTGTCTTCCTTTCCAAATATTATACAGTACTAGTACATATATACACAGTACCCCACCATTAGAGAATAATTCATCCCATCTCAGTGAAAGCTGTGCGTGCATCTCATTAATCTACAGTATCGGTTATACCAACTCGGGCAACTTCACTACTGCACAGTTATGTACAGTATGTGTACTGATTTGCGTCCTGTTCTAAGAGCTTACTGTATGTATGTGATATTAAAAATATTGGTTGTGCGAACATGCAAATACTGTATAGTGTGTGAATGTGATATCCATCCAATTTAACAGTATGGTATTCAGGGCCTGATTCAGAGCCGCTCGTAAGCGGACGCTCGTTCGCTCTGAGCGATGTTCGCACATCTGCGCATGCGTATGGGTCGTAATGCGCATGCGCCAACCAGTCATTGCGGTCGGAAATCGAGTGCTCGCAAAATAGCGAGTGCCTGCTAATTTGAATGACAGGATGAGGCATTTGTGGGTGGTAACAGGGGAAGGTGCTTGAAAACAGGGAGTGGAGATCCGAACGCAGGCGTGCCAAACGGTCAACGGGCATTTTAAGGGTGTGCATAATTAACAAAGCAGCGTCATTGACCACGTCACTTGGTTGTTTCTTAGCCTGAACTGTTCGCATGATTGCAGTAGGAAAATCCTACCACAAGCACTGCGAGCAGTTCAGATGCCTTTCGATGTACTCGATTAATCTAATAAATAGTGAAGATGACGTAAGATGCGAGCGGCCAGGGGGCGTCTTTACAAAAGAGCGAGCGCATGTTTCGTTCGCTCGCTCAGACATAGAGGCATCAACAGACCGCAAAGAGCGAGCGCTCAATTTAAAAAGCGGCCCCTTTTTCTGAACGAGCGAGCGCAAATAGCGTCCGGCTCTGAATCAGGCCCAGAGCCCACTAACAGTTACTGGTCATGAGAAATCACTATAGTGTCCAAGGCTGGGACAGCGCTGAAATTTATGCAATTTTGCGCTTTAATTGCACAGTCAGTTTGTAATACAGAGACCCTCTCAAACAGAGCTCACTAGCAGTTTCTGAAATGACTATACAGTAGTGTCCGAGTCTGGGACAGCGCAGAGAGTGGCGCAAGTGTGAAAATTCAACTGCATACTGTACATTAGTAATTACAGACAACTGGGCATGTGCAGTGCAATGATCTTCCATGCACCATGGCATAGCGCTACATGGCATATGGCTTGGCTCCACTGGGCATGTGCCACAGATCCCATTGTAACCCCTCCACTGGGCATGCGCCAGAAATCCCATTGTAACCCCTCGGAGCTGACAGCCACCACAGCGCAGACATTGACGCAAGTTTGCGCTTTTTAAACGCAGAATCAGTTTGTAATGCCTTACTTTTAAACAGCCTTTTAAACAACAACACTATTACAGTAGTTTCACTATAGTGTCCAGAGCCAACAGTGCAAAGAAAAAAATTATTCTTTTCCAGGGCTCGAACCCGGGACCAGCATTGTTGCAAAGCGATCATCTAACCACTAGCACACAAGCCAGATATATTAAGAACCGCACATAGCAGGCTCATCCTTGTGCACTCCACCCACTGCTCTTTTTAATAATAAAAAAATTGTCTTCCTTTCCAAATATTATACAGTACTAGTACATATATACACAGTACCCCACCATTAGAGAATAATTCATCCCATCTCAGTGAAAGCTGTGCGTGCATCTCATTAATCTACAGTATCGGTTATACCAACTCGGGCAACTTCACTACTGCACAGTTATGTACAGTATGTGTACTGATTTGCGTCCTGTTCTAAGAGCTTACTGTATGTATGTGATATTAAAAATATTGGTTGTGCGAACATGCAAATACTGTATAGTGTGTGAATGTGATATCCATCCAATTTAACAGTATGGTATTCAGGGCCTGATTCAGAGCCGCTCGTAAGCGGACGCTCGTTCGCTCTGAGCGATGTTCGCACATCTGCGCATGCGTATGGGTCGTAATGCGCATGCGCCAACCAGTCATTGCGGTCGGAAATCGAGTGCTCGCAAAATAGCGAGTGCCTGCTAATTTGAGTGACAGGATGAGGCATTTGTGGGTGGTAACAGGGGAAGGTGCTTGAAAACAGGGAGTGGAGATCCGAACGCAGGCGTGCCAAACGGTCAACGGGCATTTTAAGGGTGTGCATAATTAACAAAGCAGCGTCATTGACCACGTCACTTGGTTGTTTCTTAGCCTGAACTGTTCGCATGATTGCAGTAGGAAAATCCTACCACAAGCACTGCGAGCAGTTCAGATGCCTTTCGATGTACTCGATTAATCTAATAAATAGTGAAGATGACGTAAGATGCGAGCGGCCAGGGGGCGTCTTTACAAAAGAGCGAGCGCATGTTTCGTTCGCTCGCTCAGACATAGAGGCATCAACAGACCGCAAAGAGCGAGCGCTCAATTTAAAAAGCGGCCCCTTTTTCTGAACGAGCGAGCGCAAATAGCGTCCGGCTCTGAATCAGGCCCAGAGCCCACTAACAGTTACTGGTCATGAGAAATCACTATAGTGTCCAAGGCTGGGACAGCGCTGAAATTTATGCAATTTTGCACTTTAATTGCACAGTCAGTTTGTAATACAGAGACCCTCTCAAACAGAGCTCACTAGCAGATTCTGAAATGACTATACAGTAGTGTCCGAGTCTGGGACAGCGCAGAGAGTGGCGCAAGTGTGAAAATTCAACTGCATACTGTACATTAGTAATTACAGACAACTGGGCATGTGCAGTGCAATGATCTTCCATGCACCATGGCATAGCGCTACATGGCATATGGCTTGGCTCCACTGGGCATGTGCCACAGATCCCATTGTAACCCCTCCACTGGGCATGCGCCAGAAATCCCATTGTAACCCCTCGGAGCTGACAGCCACCACAGCGCAGACATTGACGCAAGTTTGCGCTTTTTAAACGCAGAATCAGTTTGTAATGCCTTACTTTTAAATAGCCTTTTAAACAACAACACTATTACAGTAGTTTCACTATAGTGTCCAGAGCCAACAGTGCAAAGAAAAAAATTATTCTTTTCCAGGGCTCGAACCCGGGACCAGCATTGTTGCAAAGCGATCATCTAACCACTAGCACACAAGCCAGATATATTAAGAACCGCACATAGCAGGCTCATCCTTGTGCACTCCACCCACTGCTCTTTTTAATAATAAAAAAATTGTCTTCTTTTCCAAATATTATACAGTACTAGTACATATATACACAGTACCCCACCATTAGAGAATAATTCATCCCATCTCAGTGAAAGCTGTGCGTGCATCTCATTAATCTACAGTATCGGTTATACCAACTCGGGCAACTTCACTACTGCACAGTTATGTACAGTATGTGTACTGATTTGCGTCCTGTTCTAAGAGCTTACTGTATGTATGTGATATTAAAAATATTGGTTGTGCGAACATGCAAATACTGTATAGTGTGTGAATGTGATATCCATCCAATTTAACAGTATGGTATTCAGGGCCTGATTCAGAGCCGCTCGTAAGCGGACGCTCGTTCGCTCTGAGCGATGTTCGCACATCTGCGCATGCGTATGGGTCGTAATGCGCATGCGCCAACCAGTCATTGCGGTCGGAAATCGAGTGCTTGCAAAATAGCGAGTGCCTGCTAATTTGAGTGACAGGATGAGGCATTTGTGGGTGGTAACAGGGGAAGGTGCTTGAAAACAGGGAGTGGAGATCCGAACGCAGGCGTGCCAAACGGTCAACGTGCATTTTAAGGGTGTGCATAATTAACAAAGCAGCGTCATTGACCACGTCACTTGGTTGTTTCTTAGCCTGAACTGTTCGCATGATTGCAGTAGGAAAATCCTACCACAAGCACTGCGAGCAGTACAGATGCCTTTCTATGTACTCGATTAATCTAATAAATAGTGAAGATGACGTAAGATGCGAGCGGCCAGGGGGCGTCTTTACAAAATAGCGAGCGCATGTTTCGTTCGCTCGCTCAGACATAGAGGCATCAACAGACCGCAAAGAGCGAGCGCTCAATTTAAAAAGCGGCCCCTTTTTCTGAACGAGCGAGCGCAAATAGCGTCCGGCTCTGAATCAGGCCCAGAGCCCACTAACAGTTACTGGTCATGAGAAATCACTATAGTGTCCAAGGCTGGGACAGCGCTGAAATTTATGCAATTTTGCGCTTTAATTGCACAGTCAGTTTGTAATACAGAGACCCTCTCAAACAGAGCTCACTAGCAGTTTCTGAAATGACTATACAGTAGTGTCCGAGTCTGGGACAGCGCAGAGAGTGGCGCAAGTGTGAAAATTCAACTGCATACTGTACATTAGTAATTACAGACAACTGGGCATGTGCAGTGCAATGATCTTCCATGCACCATGGCATAGCGCTACATGGCATATGGCTTGGCTCCACTGGGCATGTGCCACAGATCCCATTGTAACCCCTCCACTGGGCATGCACCAGAAATCCCATTGTAACCCCTCGGAGCTGACAGCCACCACAGCGCAGACATTGACGCAAGTTTGCGCTTTTTAAACGCAGAATCAGTTTGTAATGCCTTACTTTTAAACAGCCTTTTAAACAACAACACTATTACAGTAGTTTCACTATAGTGTCCAGAGCCAACAGTGCAAAGAAAAAAATTATTCTTTTCCAGGGCTCGAACCCGGGACCAGCATTGTTGCAAAGCGATCATCTAACCACTAGCACACAAGCCAGATATATTAAGAACCGCACATAGCAGGCTCATCCTTGTGCACTCCACCCACTGCTCTTTTTAATAATAAAAAAATTGTCTTCCTTTCCAAATATTATACAGTACTAGTACATATATACACAGTACCCCACCATTAGAGAATAATTCATCCCATCTCAGTGAAAGCTGTGCGTGCATCTCATTAATCTACAGTATCGGTTATACCAACTCGGGCAACTTCACTACTGCACAGTTATGTACAGTATGTGTACTGATTTGCGTCCTGTTCTAAGAGCTTACTGTATGTATGTGATATTAAAAATATTGGTTGTGCGAACATGCAAATACTGTATAGTGTGTGAATGTGATATCCATCCAATTTAACAGTATGGTATTCAGGGCCTGATTCAGAGCCGCTCGTAAGCGGACGCTCGTTCGCTCTGAGCGATGTTCGCACATCTGCGCATGCGTATGGGTCGTAATGCGCATGCGCCAACCAGTCATTGCGGTCGGAAATCAAGTGCTCGCAAAATAGCGAGTGCCTGCTAATTTGAGTGACAGGATGAGGCATTTGTGGGTGGTAACAGGGGAAGGTGCTTGAAAACAGGGAGTGGAGATCCGAACGCAGGCGTGCCAAACGGTCAACGGGCATTTTAAGGGTGTGCATAATTAACAAAGCAGCGTCATTGACCACGTCACTTGGTTGTTTCTTAGCCTGAACTGTTCGCATGATTGCAGTAGGAAAATCCTACCACAAGCACTGCGAGCAGTTCAGATGCCTTTCGATGTACTCGATTAATCTAATAAATAGTGAAGATGACGTAAGATGCGAGCGGCCAGGGGGCGTCTTTACAAAAGAGCGAGCGCATGTTTCGTTCGCTCGCTCAGACATAGAGGCATCAACAGACCGCAAAGAGCGAGCGCTCAATTTAAAAAGCGGCCCCTTTTTCTGAACGAGCGAGCGCAAATAGCGTCCGGCTCTGAATCAGGCCCAGAGCCCACTAACAGTTACTGGTCATGAGAAATCACTATAGTGTCCAAGGCTGGGACAGCGCTGAAATTTATGCAATTTTGCGCTTTAATTGCACAGTCAGTTTGTAATACAGAGACCCTCTCAAACAGAGCTCACTAGCAGTTTCTGAAATGACTATACAGTAGTGTCCGAGTCTGGGACAGCGCAGAGAGTGGCGCAAGTGTGAAAATTCAACTGCATACTGTACATTAGTAATTACAGACAACTGGGCATGTGCAGTGCAATGATCTTCCATGCACCATGGCATAGCGCTACATGGCATATGGCTTGGCTCCACTGGGCATGTGCCACAGATCCCATTGTAACCCCTCCACTGGGCATGCGCCAGAAATCCCATTGTAACCCCTCGGAGCTGACAGCCACCACAGCGCAGACATTGACGCAAGTTTGCGCTTTTTAAACGCAGAATCAGTTTGTAATGCCTTACTTTTAAATAGCCTTTTAAACAACAACACTATTACAGTAGTTTCACTATAGTGTCCAGAGCCAACAGTGCAAAGAAAAAAATTATTCTTTTCCAGGGCTCGAACCCGGGACCAGCATTGTTGCAAAGCGATCATCTAACCACTAGCACACAAGCCAGATATATTAAGAACCGCACATAGCAGGCTCATCCTTGTGCACTCCACCCACTGCTCTTTTTAATAATAAAAAAATTGTCTTCTTTTCCAAATATTATACAGTACTAGTACATATATACACAGTACCCCACCATTAGAGAATAATTCATCCCATCTCAGTGAAAGCTGTGCGTGCATCTCATTAATCTACAGTATCGGTTATACCAACTCGGGCAACTTCACTACTGCACAGTTATGTACAGTATGTGTACTGATTTGCGTCCTGTTCTAAGAGCTTACTGTATGTATGTGATATTAAAAATATTGGTTGTGCGAACATACAAATACTGTATAGTGTGTGAATGTGATATCCATCCAATTTAACAGTATGGTATTCAGGGCCTGATTCAGAGCCGCTCGTAAGCGGACGCTCGTTCGCTCTGAGCGATGTTCGCACATCTGCGCATGCGTATGGGTCGTAATGCGCATGCGCCAACCAGTCATTGCGGTCGGAAATCGAGTGCTTGCAAAATAGCGAGTGCCTGCTAATTTGAGTGACAGGATGAGGCATTTGTGGGTGGTAACAGGGGAAGGTGCTTGAAAACAGGGAGTGGAGATCCGAACGCAGGCGTGCCAAACGGTCAACGTGCATTTTAAGGGTGTGCATAATTAACAAAGCAGCGTCATTGACCACGTCACTTGGTTGTTTCTTAGCCTGAACTGTTCGCATGATTGCAGTAGGAAAATCCTACCACAAGCACTGCGAGCAGTACAGATGCCTTTCGATGTACTCGATTAATCTAATAAATAGTGAAGATGACGTAAGATGCGAGCGGCCAGGGGGCGTCTTTACAAAATAGCGAGCGCATGTTTCGTTCGCTCGCTCAGACATAGAGGCATCAACAGACCGCAAAGAGCGAGCGCTCAATTTAAAAAGCGGCCCCTTTTTCTGAACGAGCGAGCGCAAATAGCGTCCGGCTCTGAATCAGGCCCAGAGCCCACTAACAGTTACTGGTCATGAGAAATCACTATAGTGTCCAAGGCTGGGACAGCGCTGAAATTTATGCAATTTTGCGCTTTAATTGCACAGTCAGTTTGTAATACAGAGACCCTCTCAAACAGAGCTCACTAGCAGTTTCTGAAATGACTATACAGTAGTGTCCGAGTCTGGGACAGCGCAGAGAGTGGCGCAAGTGTGAAAATTCAACTGCATACTGTACATTAGTAATTACAGACAACTGGGCATGTGCAGTGCAATGATCTTCCATGCACCATGGCATAGCGCTACATGGCATATGGCTTGGCTCCACTGGGCATGTGCCACAGATCCCATTGTAACCCCTCCACTGGGCATGCGCCAGAAATCCCATTGTAACCCCTCGGAGCTGACAGCCACCACAGCGCAGACATTGACGCAAGTTTGCGCTTTTTAAACGCAGAATCAGTTTGTAATGCCTTACTTTTAAACAGCCTTTTAAACAACAACACTATTACAGTAGTTTCACTATAGTGTCCAGAGCCAACAGTGCAAAGAAAAAAATTATTCTTTTCCAGGGCTCGAACCCGGGACCAGCATTGTTGCAAAGCGATCATCTAACCACTAGCACACAAGCCAGATATATTAAGAACCGCACATAGCAGGCTCATCCTTGTGCACTCCACCCACTGCTCTTTTTAATAATAAAAAAATTGTCTTCCTTTCCAAATATTATACAGTACTAGTACATATATACACAGTACCCCACCATTAGAGAATAATTCATCCCATCTCAGTGAAAGCTGTGCGTGCATCTCATTAATCTACAGTATCGGTTATACCAACTCGGGCAACTTCACTACTGCACAGTTATGTACAGTATGTGTACTGATTTGCGTCCTGTTCTAAGAGCTTACTGTATGTATGTGATATTAAAAATATTGGTTGTGCGAACATGCAAATACTGTATAGTGTGTGAATGTGATATCCATCCAATTTAACAGTATGGTATTCAGGGCCTGATTCAGAGCCGCTCGTAAGCGGACGCTCGTTCGCTCTGAGCGATGTTCGCACATCTGCGCATGCGTATGGGTCGTAATGCGCATGCGCCAACCAGTCATTGCGGTCGGAAATCGAGTGCTCGCAAAATAGCGAGTGCCTGCTAATTTGAGTGACAGGATGAGGCATTTGTGGGTGGTAACAGGGGAAGGTGCTTGAAAACAGGGAGTGGAGATCCGAACGCAGGCGTGCCAAACGGTCAACGGGCATTTTAAGGGTGTGCATAATTAACAAAGCAGCGTCATTGACCACGTCACTTGGTTGTTTCTTAGCCTGAACTGTTCGCATGATTGCAGTAGGAAAATCCTACCACAAGCACTGCGAGCAGTTCAGATGCCTTTCGATGTACTCGATTAATCTAATAAATAGTGAAGATGACGTAAGATGTGAGCGGCCAGGGGGCGTCTTTACAAAATAGCGAGCGCATGTTTCGTTCGCTCGCTCAGACATAGAGGCATCAACAGACCGCAAAGAGCGAGCGCTCAATTTAAAAAGCGGCCCCTTTTTCTGAACGAGCGAGCGCAAATAGCGTCCGGCTCTGAATCAGGCCCAGAGCCCACTAACAGTTACTGGTCATGAGAAATCACTATAGTGTCCAAGGCTGGGACAGCGCTGAAATTTATGCAATTTTGCGCTTTAATTGCACAGTCAGTTTGTAATACAGAGACCCTCTCAAACAGAGCTCACTAGCAGTTTCTGAAATGACTATACAGTAGTGTCCGAGTCTGGGACAGCGCAGAGAGTGGCGCAAGTGTGAAAATTCAACTGCATACTGTACATTAGTAATTACAGACAACTGGGCATGTGCAGTGCAATGATCTTCCATGCACCATGGCATAGCGCTACATGGCATATGGCTTGGCTCCACTGGGCATGTGCCACAGATCCCATTGTAACCCCTCCACTGGGCATGCGCCAGAAATCCCATTGTAACCCCTCGGAGCTGACAGCCACCACAGCGCAGACATTGACGCAAGTTTGCGCTTTTTAAACGCAGAATCAGTTTGTAATGCCTTACTTTTAAACAGCCTTTTAAACAACAACACTATTACAGTAGTTTCACTATAGTGTCCAGAGCCAACAGTGCAAAGAAAAAAATTATTCTTTTCCAGGGCTCGAACCCGGGACCAGCATTGTTGCAAAGCGATCATCTAACCACTAGCACACAAGCCAGATATATTAAGAACCGCACATAGCAGGCTCATCCTTGTGCACTCCACCCACTGCTCTTTTTAATAATAAAAAAATTGTCTTCCTTTCCAAATATTATACAGTACTAGTACATATATACACAGTACCCCACCATTAGAGAATAATTCATCCCATCTCAGTGAAAGCTGTGCGTGCATCTCATTAATCTACAGTATCGGTTATACCAACTCGGGCAACTTCACTACTGCACAGTTATGTACAGTATGTGTACTGATTTGCGTC
Organism: Taudactylus pleione; assembly: GCA_031769625.1. Classification (NCBI taxonomy): domain Eukaryota; kingdom Metazoa; phylum Chordata; class Amphibia; order Anura; family Myobatrachidae; genus Taudactylus; species Taudactylus pleione. The sequence continues at coordinate 37,611,273 of JAUIMM010000052.1, read as the reverse complement.
CTGTTCTAAGAGCTTACTGTATGTATGTGATATTAAAAATATTGGTTGTGCGAACATGCAAATACTGTATAGTGTGTGAATGTGATATCCATCCAATTTAACAGTATGGTATTCAGGGCCTGATTCAGAGCCGCTCGTAAGCGGACGCTCGTTCGCTCTGAGCGATGTTCGCACATCTGCGCATGCGTATGGGTTGTAATGCGCATGCGCCAACCAGTCATTGCGGTCGGAAATCGAGTGCTCGCAAAATAGCGAGTGCCTGCTAATTTGAGTGACAGGATGAGGCATTTGTGGGTGGTAACAGGGGAAGGTGCTTGAAAACAGGGAGTGGAGATCCGAACGCAGGCGTGCCAAACGGTCAACGGGCATTTTAAGGGTGTGCATAATTAACAAAGCAGCGTCATTGACCACGTCACTTGGTTGTTTCTTAGCCTGAACTGTTCGCATGATTGCAGTAGGAAAATCCTACCACAAGCACTGCGAGCAGTTCAGATGCCTTTCGATGTACTCGATTAATCTAATAAATAGTGAAGATGACGTAAGATGCGAGCGGCCAGGGGGCGTCTTTACAAAATAGCGAGCGCATGTTTCGTTCGCTCGCTCAGACATAGAGGCATCAACAGACCGCAAAGAGCGAGCGCTCAATTTAAAAAGCGGCCCCTTTTTCTGAACGAGCGAGCGCAAATAGCGTCCGGCTCTGAATCAGGCCCAGAGCCCACTAACAGTTACTGGTCATGAGAAATCACTATAGTGTCCAAGGCTGGGACAGCGCTGAAATTTATGCAATTTTGCGCTTTAATTGCACAGTCAGTTTGTAATACAGAGACCCTCTCAAACAGAGCTCACTAGCAGTTTCTGAAATGACTATACAGTAGTGTCCGAGTCTGGGACAGCGCAGAGAGTGGCGCAAGTGTGAAAATTCAACTGCATACTGTACATTAGTAATTACAGACAACTGGGCATGTGCAGTGCAATGATCTTCCATGCACCATGGCATAGCGCTACATGGCATATGGCTTGGCTCCACTGGGCATGTGCCACAGATCCCATTGTAACCCCTCCACTGGGCATGCGCCAGAAATCCCATTGTAACCCCTCGGAGCTGACAGCCACCACAGCGCAGACATTGACGCAAGTTTGCGCTTTTTAAACGCAGAATCAGTTTGTAATGCCTTACTTTTAAACAGCCTTTTAAACAACAACACTATTACAGTAGTTTCACTATAGTGTCCAGAGCCAACAGTGCAAAGAAAAAAATTATTCTTTTCCAGGGCTCGAACCCGGGACCAGCATTGTTGCAAAGCGATCATCTAACCACTAGCACACAAGCCAGATATATTAAGAACCGCACATAGCAGGCTCATCCTTGTGCACTCCACCCACTGCTCTTTTTAATAATAAAAAAATTGTCTTCCTTTCCAAATATTATACAGTACTAGTACATATATACACAGTACCCCACCATTAGAGAATAATTCATCCCATCTCAGTGAAAGCTGTGCGTGCATCTCATTAATCTACAGTATCGGTTATACCAACTCGGGCAACTTCACTACTGCACAGTTATGTACAGTATGTGTACTGATTTGCGTCCTGTTCTAAGAGCTTACTGTATGTATGTGATATTAAAAATATTGGTTGTGCGAACATGCAAATACTGTATAGTGTGTGAATGTGATATCCATCCAATTTAACAGTATGGTATTCAGGGCCTGATTCAGAGCCGCTCGTAAGCGGACGCTCGTTCGCTCTGAGCGATGTTCGCACATCTGCGCATGCGTATGGGTCGTAATGCGCATGCGCCAACCAGTCATTGCGGTCGGAAATCGAGTGCTCGCAAAATAGCGAGTGCCTGCTAATTTGAGTGACAGGATGAGGCATTTGTGGGTGGTAACAGGGGAAGGTGCTTGAAAACAGGGAGTGGAGATCCGAACGCAGGCGTGCCAAACGGTCAACGGGCATTTTAAGGGTGTGCATAATTAACAAAGCAGCGTCATTGACCACGTCACTTGGTTGTTTCTTAGCCTGAACTGTTCGCATGATTGCAGTAGGAAAATCCTACCACAAGCACTGCGAGCAGTTCAGATGCCTTTCGATGTACTCGATTAATCTAATAAATAGTGAAGATGACGTAAGATGCGAGCGGCCAGGGGGCGTCTTTACAAAAGAGCGAGCGCATGTTTCGTTCGCTCGCTCAGACATAGAGGCATCAACAGACCGCAAAGAGCGAGGGCTCAATTTAAAAAGCGGCCCCTTTTTCTGAACGAGCGAGCGCAAATAGCGTCCGGCTCTGAATCAGGCCCAGAGCCCACTAACAGTTACTGGTCATGAGAAATCACTATAGTGTCCAAGGCTGGGACAGCGCTGAAATTTATGCAATTTTGCGCTTTAATTGCACAGTCAGTTTGTAATACAGAGACCCTCTCAAACAGAGCTCACTAGCAGTTTCTGAAATGACTATACAGTAGTGTCCGAGTCTGGGACAGCGCAGAGAGTGGCGCAAGTGTGAAAATTCAACTGCATACTGTACATTAGTAATTACAGACAACTGGGCATGTGCAGTGCAATGATCTTCCATGCACCATGGCATAGCGCTACATGGCATATGGCTTGGCTCCACTGGGCATGTGCCACAGATCCCATTGTAACCCCTCCACTGGGCATGCGCCAGAAATCCCATTGTAACCCCTCGGAGCTGACAGCCACCACAGCGCAGACATTGACGCAAGTTTGCGCTTTTTAAACGCAGAATCAGTTTGTAATGCCTTACTTTTAAATAGCCTTTTAAACAACAACACTATTACAGTAGTTTCACTATAGTGTCCAGAGCCAACAGTGCAAAGAAAAAAATTATTCTTTTCCAGGGCTCGAACCCGGGACCAGCATTGTTGCAAAGCGATCATCTAACCACTAGCACACAAGCCAGATATATTAAGAACCGCACATAGCAGGCTCATCCTTGTGCACTCCACCCACTGCTCTTTTTAATAATAAAAAAATTGTCTTCCTTTCCAAATATTATACAGTACTAGTACATATATACACAGTACCCCACCATTAGAGAATAATTCATCCCATCTCAGTGAAAGCTGTGCGTGCATCTCATTAATCTACAGTATCGGTTATACCAACTCGGGCAACTTCACTACTGCACAGTTATGTACAGTATGTGTACTGATTTGCGTCCTGTTCTAAGAGCTTACTGTATGTATGTGATATTAAAAATATTGGTTGTGCGAACATGCAAATACTGTATAGTGTGTGAATGTGATATCCATCCAATTTAACAGTATGGTATTCAGGGCCTGATTCAGAGCCGCTCGTAAGCGGACGCTCGTTCGCTCTGAGCGATGTTCGCACATCTGCGCATGCGTATGGGTCGTAATGCGCATGCGCCAACCAGTCATTGCGGTCGGAAATCGAGTGCTTGCAAAATAGCGAGTGCCTGCTAATTTGAGTGACAGGATGAGGCATTTGTGGGTGGTAACAGGGGAAGGTGCTTGAAAACAGGGAGTGGAGATCCGAACGCAGGCGTGCCAAACGGTCAACGGGCATTTTAAGGGTGTGCATAATTAACAAAGCAGCGTCATTGACCACGTCACTTGGTTGTTTCTTAGCCTGAACTGTTCGCATGATTGCAGTAGGAAAATCCTACCACAAGCACTGCGAGCAGTTCAGATGCCTTTCGATGTACTCGATTAATCTAATAAATAGTGAAGATGACGTAAGATGCGAGCGGCCAGGGGGCGTCTTTACAAAATAGCGAGCGCATGTTTCGTTCGCTCGCTCAGACATAGAGGCATCAACAGACCGCAAAGAGCGAGCGCTCAATTTAAAAAGCGGCCCCTTTTTCTGAACGAGCGAGCGCAAATAGCGTCCGGCTCTGAATCAGGCCCAGAGCCCACTAACAGTTACTGGTCATGAGAAATCACTATAGTGTCCAAGGCTGGGACAGCGCTGAAATTTATGCAATTTTGCGCTTTAATTGCACAGTCAGTTTGTAATACAGAGACCCTCTCAAACAGAGCTCACTAGCAGTTTCTGAAATGACTATACAGTAGTGTCCGAGTCTGGGACAGCGCAGAGAGTGGCGCAAGTGTGAAAATTCAACTGCATACTGTACATTAGTAATTACAGACAACTGGGCATGTGCAGTGCAATGATCTTCCATGCACCATGGCATAGCGCTACATGGCATATGGCTTGGCTCCACTGGGCATGTGCCACAGATCCCATTGTAACCCCTCCACTGGGCATGCGCCAGAATCCCATTGTAACCCCTCGGAGCTGACAGCCACCACAGCGCAGACATTGACGCAAGTTTGCGCTTTTTAAACGCAGAATCAGTTTGTAATGCCTTACTTTTAAACAGCCTTTTAAACAACAACACTATTACAGTAGTTTCACTATAGTGTCCAGAGCCAACAGTGCAAAGAAAAAAATTATTCTTTTCCAGGGCTCGAACCCGGGACCAGCATTGTTGCAAAGCGATCACTAACCACTAGCACACAAGCCAGATATATTAAGAACCGCACATAGCAGGCTCATCCTTGTGCACTCCACCCACTGCTCTTTTTAATAATAAAAAAATTGTCTTCCTTTCCAAATATTATACAGTACTAGTACATATATACACAGTACCCCACCATTAGAGAATAATTCATCCCATCTCAGTGAAAGCTGTGCGTGCATCTCATTAATCTACAGTATCGGTTATACCAACTCGGGCAACTTCACTACTGCACAGTTATGTACAGTATGTGTACTGATTTGCGTCCTGTTCTAAGAGCTTACTGTATGTATGTGATATTAAAAATATTGGTTGTGCGAACATGCAAATACTGTATAGTGTGTGAATGTGATATCCATCCAATTTAACAGTATGGTATTCAGGGCCTGATTCAGAGCCGCTCGTAAGCGGACGCTCGTTCGCTCTGAGCGATGTTCGCACATCTGCGCATGTGTATGGGTCGTAATGTGCATGCGCCAGCCAGTCATTGCGGTCGGAAATCGAGTGCTCGCAAAATAGCGAGTGCCTGCTAATTTGAGTGACAGGATGAGGCATTTGTGGGTGGTAACAGGGGAAGGTGCTTGAAAACAGGGAGTGGAGATCCGAACGCAGGCGTGCCAAACGGTCAAAACGGGCGTTTTAAGGGTGTGCATAATTAACAAAGCAGCGTCATCGACCACGTCACTTGGTTGTTTCTTAGCCTGAACTGTTCGCATGATTGCGGTAGGAAAATCCAACCACAAGCACTGCGAGCAGTTCAGACGCCTTTCAATGTACTCAATTAATCAAATAAATAGCGGAGATGACGTAGGATGCGAGCGGCCAGGGGGCGTCTTTACAAAATAGTGAGCGCATGTTTCGTTCGCTCGCTCAGACATAGAGGCCTTAACAGACCGCAAAGAGCGAGCGCTCAATTTAAATAGCCAGCCCCTTTTTCTGAACGAGCGAGCGCAAATAGTGTCCGGCTCTGAATCAGGCCCTCAGTACAAATTATAACAGTGTAGCACTAGCCACCCAGCGGTTAAGCGCTGTATTACATGCCGTAGCGTATCCTTAGTTGAAGAATACCACGGTATGCCACAAGTCCAGCCATCACGTAACATTCCATGGGCACATCTGTATATAACAGCAGATTACTTGACAACTGCTTAGTTTTTGTTAAATAAAAATAAATGACCCTATGCTGTTGACTTTCACCTCCACTCCAATACAGTTGGGTTAAGACAATAGCAAACAAATATTGGCTACTAAATGCTAGTTCATCTATCTACAGTATCTATCTATCTACACTCATGCAGAGAACATACTACACTACAGTCTCACATTCCCATTTTATTTCCCCCTCCTAAACATTAGCACACGGATGCAGAAAACGACATTTTATGTTGACTCACATTTTTTATTGCTATGTACTGTATTTCCGAATCCCAGGATAACTAGGATAAATGCCCTATTGCATTTTATGTTGCCAATATAACAATTATAATAAATGATAGATGATTTACAGTGCACACCTTTATTTGTCATTTAGTAATAAACATGATTGCAATATACAATGCATATTTAATATTGTAGAAACTTTTCACTAAAATATAATAATAATACTGGTATTATTTCAGTTACAAAAGAGCAACAAAGAATATGTTGCTTTAACTGATTTGTTACTACTGTATGTCAAAGGATTGTACAATTAAAACAGATCACATGGTTACAAAAATATATATTTTGCAATATAGATCTGAAGATTTGAAGGGGTAAATTTAATAAAGATCGATAACCTTTTACTAAAGTCAAAACCGACTGCAAAATGACAAAAAAAACAAAAAAAAACAGACTTTAGATTATCAGAGCTACTATTGATATTTTAACATAGATAAGTATAAAAGCTGCAGATTTACTAATGGTCAGTTTGCAAACTGACCAAAAACCGACCGTAAAATGATGGCTAACCTGCCCATACAATAGACCTTTGGCTGGAAGTGGCAGCTCCTTCCCTTTCAGTCCATGTTTAGGTGTCCATGGGGAGGACTGACCAGTTTGGCAATGGTAGCCATTATGGCTGGGGACCCCACGTTCTGTGTCCTGCTGATATAGCATCAAACCCCACTCCACTTTTCCCCCTATTTTCCAGTACTAGCTAAGGCTCAGGGGCCAGGGGCTGGTTTTTGATATGGAGGGATGTGGGCATTCAATTTTTTATAATTTGAAACTTTTATTTACAGTTTACAGTAATGAAGTCTGCATAGTGATCTGCAGGCCTTCACCTCCGCATCAGATTAACATTTAGTTTGTTGTTGTTTTGCTGTGGTATAGGGGTTTGAAAACTGGAGGGTATTGACATCAGCTTTTAAATGACAATAAAAACCAGTGCATAGTTAATGCAGGTTTATTAGACTGCAAAATAATGTCGATAATTCACTGATAACCATCAACTTTTAAATAGACCTCAAAATGATCTTTAGTAAATTTCCTCCCTGGTCTTTGTGAAATATAGACATTGTTGATTGCAAAACCATACGCCTACTATAGGTGCTGCTGCATTTGTAGTATTGCTGTCCAGAAATGCAACAGTTAATCAACTCTTCTGCATCCCACAGCCATTAACAAGCTGCACTTGTGCTTGACTTTTAAAGCCACGACTATGCCCAGCAATCATAGCCAGTACAAAGATCATGTTGCTTGTGTATTTTCCAAAAATTTACCTGACATGGCTATCCTGGATATTTACAAATTCTTTCCCTGATCTTCCAATTCTTTGTATTCGCTAAACCTTTGTTCTCACCTTAGAATTCATTGTCTCTGATAACTTTGTTCCTAACATGTCAAATCTGTGTATCTGATGACCTTGTTCTTGACTCTTTATAACAAATATGAAATCCTCAGTTCCTTTGACTCTTTGAAACCATTGTGTAATATTAAGCTTATGTAACAATCTTCAACTAGTGTGTAATACTCAGCTACTTAGACAATTTGCAACCAATGTGCAATATTCAGCTTCTTTCACTCGTTGCAACCAGTGTGCAATACTCACCTGTGTGCAGTTCCCTGCACTTGTGACTCTTTGTAATATGTGTGCAATCTTTATCTTCTGTGACTCTTTAAAAACAGTGTATAAGACTCAGCTTATTTGGCACTTTGCAACAAATGTACCATCAATAGTGCCTGTGACACTTTGCAAACAGTGTGCAAGCCTCAGCTCCTTTGATTCTTTCTTTGCAACCTGTGTGCAATCCTTATCTTCTGTGATTATTTGCAACCAATGTTCAATCTGTAGCTACTGTGACTCTTTACAAAGAGTGTACAAGTCTCAGGTCCTGTGACATTTTGCAACAAGTGTGCAATTTTCAGCTCCTATGACACTTTGCAACCAGTGTGAGTAAGGGGATATGTTTGTTTCAAATTACATGTGGCCTTTTGCATGTATGAAGCTACAATGCTCAGTGTGCACCCAGAAATCACCTTCTTGACAATTGTGTAATTGGAGACATATAAATGGTTACATTGAAAGTATAGGACGTGAATTAAACACTGGAATGTGAATGCTGGTGACAAGTTTGAATCCTTTTGCTGAGTGAAAATAGCTGTGTGCCTATCTGTACAGTAGGTAACATGTGTAACAATGACAATTACTCTTCTGCTTTTCTTGTACAGACCAGTCTCGTACCAACCTCTCATAAGATATGATGACATTCAGTTAGTCTTCTTGTAAAGACACTACATTTAATTTATTGCAATTCCCTTAAACCTCCTTGTATTTCTAAATAAGAGTCGACCACTGATCATTTTCTTTAGCAAATCAATATCTCTTTCACTGCTAAACTAAAGATATTATTAGCTCATCTATCCCCAATTATACTCTACACGACTGAGCATCAATTTTCTCTCTTCAAAATCAGTATATTCCCTGAATTATATTTTATAGTCCATCTTATTTCAAACTGATTTAACCTTATAAGCTTCATTCCTTTGTTAATTCTAGCCTCTGTTGCTAGATACATATCTATATAGACAATGTATACTTTGCAAGTGTTCTATTAATAAATGTTTTTAGTGCTTTCAGTGAACATAGGCAGTGGACAAAAGGGCTGGGTATGAGAGACCGGCAGTTGGGATGCTGGCCATCAAAAGACAGACAGTGGCACCCCGAGTCTCAATAGAGGATTCTAACCCCCCTTCACCCCCTAACCCTCCCTTCCGGCAACCTAAGCTTATCCATTCCCCCCTCACTCTAACCCTCCCGTTAGTGCCTAAACCTCCCCCTCCCCCCTTAGTGCCTAAACCTATCCCACCTTCCTTAGTGCCTAACCCTAACCCCCCAGTGGTGCCTAAACCTAACCATCCCTGTCCACAGCCTAACCCTAACTTCCCCCCTCCCACAGCTTAACCCTAACCCCCCATGGTGCTTAAACCTAACCTCCGCCCTTCCGCAGCTTAACCCTAACCGCCCGGTGGTGCCTAAACCTAACCCCCCCTGTCCGCAGCCAAACCCTAACCTCCCCCCTCCCGCAGCTTAACTCTAACCCCCATTGGTGCTTAAACAAAACCCCCCAATGGCTAAAAGCTAACTCAGCCCGCTATACTTACTTTCGGGATGCCGGCTGTCTGGATTTTGGTGTCAGCATCTCCGCTGATGTTGGGATTCCGGCGCCTAGTTCTTGCCATGGGTCGGGGTTCTGGCGCTGAGATTTCAACCGCCAGCATCCCGTGTGGCAGTAAATTGACTACATCCCTGGAAAAAATTAAAATTCTTAATAATTTGATATATTTTGCCATTCATTTTTTGTGCCACATATTACACAATATGTTCCATCTGTTAAAGTGGGCAGTACCTGTTTATAAAAGCAGCTCTACCACCAGGAGAAGACAGCCCTTTCCAGAGTTCCACAGGATCCAAAATGGTTGTAATATATTTTGTTGTAATTAGGTATCAATCGTCAACAATGATTCCTTGATACTTTACTCCATGGAACATATTAATATTCAAGTGATTTATGCATATTTATTGTGGACATATCACTTAACTAAAGCTGGGTACACACTAAACGATGTGTGTATCCAGCGATGCGACGGACGATAGCATGGGCAACGGACCGACATATCAGGTTGCCAGTGCACATTAAACGATACAGTGCCTGACCGCCCTATATGTCGGAACCAGCCACATCCCGCTACATGGGGTCGTCAGTCGCATCGTCAGATTGAGCTGCATGAAGGGCCGTCCTGACGATGGGACTGACGACCAAATGGGAGCACGCAGGGCCCAACATAGTGAGTACACATTAGGTGATTTTGCCAATATGTCAGCCCGATCTGTCGGCTCAGGCACAATATCGTCTAATGTGTACCCATCTTGAGAGTAGTCCTCTTATATAAACTTTGCATATTTATTGTACACTACACTAGGGATCTAGATTCGCACATACTTTGCAGTAAAATGATGACAGGCGTTTCACATTTATATACTTATGTACATAATATATGTATACCATGCATTTATGGCTCGTGACTTTACTCCATGACTCTCAAGTGACCATTTCCTTTTCTCCACTTGAAATCTATAACTCCCAATTCCTCCCATAATTCAGATGCATAACATAAGACACTGGGATAAGTTTTTGTAGCTGTGTTTAGGAGTCACCAGGCAGTAAGGAGTAGACCGTATTGCCTGAGTAAACATTAGGTCACAAAGGTGTCATAGTTTTTTTATTTCAAATATTACATTTAACTAGGGTGGTAAGGTGCTCCAGAAATTATTAGTTACGATATGGCTAAATTATTTACCTATTAGTTTTGCTCAAATACAAAAAAACTAAATAACCCAAAATAATGTTCCTACTTATGATAGACAAACATAACGCTCTGCAGGTTGCTACTTTTTGCTAATAACATTTTTTAGCTATTCACTTGTTTGAAATAGGAAGTTAGGGCTCGATTCAGACCCGCTCGCTAGATGTGTTCGCTTGCTAGATGCGTATGCAAATTCGGCAAGGCAGGCGATTGCACAGCAAGGCATTAGCGTGCCCTCTATGTCTCAGCGTGCGATGGCATTGTGTATGCAGACACCCACCAGCCTGTCATAAGACGCTGACTAATCCATGTTATCTCCAGGAAGTGTATGCAACCATCGATTACACCGAGTACCATCGGAAGCGTTCGCAGCACTTGTGGTTGACAATACCCTACCGCAAGCACTGAGAGTGCTTCAGTGTAAAATTCAGCGAAGTGACGTGTACTATGACGCTGCCTCTTATCTTAATCATGCACACCTCTGAAACGGCGTTAGGACGCTCGGGCACGCCTGCATTCGCACCTCCACTCCCCCGTTTCTAGCGGCCAGCCCCTGTCAACAACCACAAACGGCTTCTCCTGTCACTCATTCAGCCAGGCTGTCTATGCGCAGTGAGCGAATGCTTCCCGACCACTCGCACTGGTTTGTGCACGCGCATTGCGATGCGTACACATGTGCAGAATGCAAACAATTGGCTGGTTGCGTGCGAACGCATCCTAGCGAGAGTGTCTGAATCAGGCCCTTAGTTTTGGTAATTTCTTCTTCTACAATCTTCTACTATATGGATTTGTAAGTCTATCAGCTAAAGCATGATCTTCCTAAAATGTAAGTCTTCATAACTTTTGCTTGATTCATTAGGCAGCCTCTCACTGGTGGGATATAACCCATATTCCACTGTCAGGCACACTTCATCTTGCCGTTGATTTTTTACTTTTTTTTTTTTTACTTGGCTGAGTCCTTATGAGCTGTGTTGTG